>CAUVYU010000207.1:0-25000 GCA_963556255.1 Allolobophora icterica | reverse complement strand
GATGGCCTTTGGCGCGCTGGTACGGTTGCGACTGCCATTCAGGAGGGGCGCGATGAGCGTGGCCGTGGCATTTCGCAATCTGGTCAAGGCATTTGGCCCCGTGCGGGTGCTGCATGGCGTGGATATCGCGCTGATGCCGGGCCGCGTCTATGGGCTGCTGGGCGAAAATGGCGCGGGCAAATCCACCTTGATGAAGATACTGGCGGGCTATGAGGAGCCTACCAGCGGCGAAGTGGTGATCGATGGCGTGGTGCGGCCGCGTCAGCAATCCGGCCCGCGCGCGGCAGAGGCGCAGGGCATTGTGATGATCCACCAGGAATTTAATCTGGCGGATGATCTCACCATCGCCCAGAATATTTTTTTGGGCCACGAGATCCGGCGCGGGCCTTTCCTCGATGACCGCGCCATGCGCGACCAGGCGCGCAAAGCGCTGGCCCAGGTGGGGCTGCCAATCGACCCCGACATTCGGGTGCGCCAGTTGATCGTTGCGGAAAAGCAGTTGGTAGAGATTGCCCGGGCGCTGGCGCGCAAGGCGCGCCTGCTGATCATGGATGAGCCGACCGCCACGCTCACGCCGGGCGAAACGGAGCGTCTGTTTACCCTGATGGCCGAACTCACGGCGGCAGGCGTGACCATCATCTATATCTCGCACAAGCTGGATGAGGTCGCCCGCATCACGGATGAGATCATCGTGATGCGCGATGGCCTGCTGGTCGCGCACGCGCCCACCGCCACCGTCACCCGGCAGCAAATGGCCAATCTGATGGTGGGCCGCGAGCTGGCCGATCTGTTCCCTGAAAAACACGCGGTCCCCACGGGCGAGCCTGTGCTCACCGTGCGCAATCTCACAGTGCCCGGCTGGGCGCAGGATATTGGTTTCGAGGTGCGGCGCGGCGAAATTCTGGGCTTTGCCGGGCTGGTGGGGTCTGGCCGCACCGAATTATTCGAGGGGCTGTTGGGCCTGCGTCCGCGTTCGGGCGGCGAGATCACGCTGGCCGGGCGCGCGGTACAGATC
Organism: Allolobophora icterica; assembly: GCA_963556255.1. Lineage (NCBI taxonomy): Eukaryota > Metazoa > Annelida > Clitellata > Crassiclitellata > Lumbricidae > Allolobophora > Allolobophora icterica. The sequence goes on along the minus strand of CAUVYU010000207.1, from coordinate 23,985 downwards.
AACAGCCCGCGCGACGGGGCGCGCCACGGCCTCACTTATTTGAGCGAAGACCGCAAAGGCAAGGGTCTGCATGTGCATTTCAAGCTGCGGCCCAACCTGACCTTGATGGCGCTGGAGCGCTATGCCAAGCCCTGGCTGAACACCGCCGCCGAACAAGTCGCGCTACAGCGGGCGGTAGCGGCGTTCGACATCCGCACGGGTGCGCAGGATATGCCCGAAACATCGCGCATGGCGATACAGGATATGCGCGCCTCGTCGCTGTCGGGCGGCAACCAGCAAAAGCTGGCGCTGGCCAAGGTGCTGCATCCCGATCCCACGGTTGTGGTGCTCGACGAGCCGACGCGCGGCGTCGATGTCGGGGCCAAGCGCGAGATCTATCGTCTGGTGCAGCGCCTGGCGGCGCAGGGCCTGGCGGTGATCGTGATCTCATCTGAATTGATGGAGCTGATCGGCCTGTGCCACCGCGTGGCGGTGATGCGCGCGGGCCGGTTGCAGGCCACGCTGCACGCTCCCCACCTGACTGAGGAGGAATTGATCGCCCATGCGACAGGGACTCGGTGAAAAACCCTTCGCCGTGCCGGACGATGCCGCGCGCGCGGCAGGCATGAGTCATGCCCCCGCGCGCCATGCGCCCTCACGCCATGCCACGCACCTCTGGAGCAGGCTGTACGGGTTTGGCCCCCTCATTGGCCTGGTGCTGCTGTGCCTTGCGGGCGCGCTGCTCAACAGCAATTTCGTCACCTACGATAATATGATGAATGTGCTCACGCGCACTGCCTTTATCGGCATTATCGCGGTGGGCATGAGTTTTGTGATTATTTCGGGCGGCATTGATCTGTCGGTAGGCTCCATGGCCGCGCTGATTGCGGGATCGATCATTCTGTTCATGAATGCCCTGGCGCCCGTGCTCGGCTCCCTGCCGATGACGGTTGTGGCGGGCATGCTGCTTGCGGTGGCGCTGGGGGCGGCGTTTGGCCTGATCCATGGCCTGCTGATCACCAAGGGGCGGATCGAGCCTTTCATCGTCACGCTGGGCACGCTGGGCATTTTTCGCGCCTATCTCACCTATTTCTCGAACGGCGGGGCGATCACGCTCGACAATGATCTGTCGGATATTTACAGCCCGGTATATTATGAAAACCTGTGGGGCATCCCCATTCCAGTATGGGTATTCCTGCTGGTGGCGCTGCTGGGCGGGCCTTATCCTGAACCGCACGGCCTATGGCCGCTATGTGCAGGCCATCGGCTCCAATGAGCAGGTGGCGCATTATGCCGCGGTCGATGTCCATAAAACCAAGATCCTCACCTATGTGCTGCTTGGCGTCTGCGTGGGCGTCGCCACGCTGCTCTATGTGCCGCGCCTAGGCTCCGCCTCGCCCACCACCGGAATCTTGTGGAGCTGGAGGCCCATTGCCGCCGTCATCGTGGGCGGCACCGCGCTCAAAGGCGGCTCTGGCAGCATCGCGGGCACCGTGGTGGGGGCCATCCTGCTGTCGGTCATCGGCAATATCCTGAACCTCACCAGCATCATCAGCGTCTATCTCAATGCGGCGGTGCAGGGCTTTGTGATTGTCGCGGTGGCGTTCTGCAACGCAAGCGGCACTAGCGGCTTTCCTCGTTTTTTTGTCTTTAACCTCTTCTGGCCAGTTTTCAAAACCACCGCAAAAACGAAAAATATGGGAGATAACGCATGCGTTTAACGAGCTTCCCCGCCGACTCGCACTATCGGCCATCGGCGCTGTGGCGGCGCTCGCGCTGATCCCCCCCGCCATGGCGCAAAACAAGCTCACGCTGGGCGTGTCGATTCCCTCGGCCACCCATAGTTTCATGGCCGCTGTCGTCTATTGGGCGAACCAGGCCAGGCAGGATCTGGAAAAGGCCAACCCCGGTCTGCAAATCATCATCAAGACCGCGAGCGGCGCACCCGAACAGGCCAATCAGGTGCAGGATCTGGTCACGGTGAACAAGATCAACGCGCTGGTCATCTTCCCGCTCGAATCGGCATCGCTGACCAAGCCGGTGGCGCAGGTCAAGGCCAAGGGCGTCTATGTCACGGTGGTAGACCAGGGTCTGACCGACGCCAGCGCCCAGGATGCCTATATATCCCGGCGACAACACGGCCTTTGGCAAGATCGCCGCCGAATATATGGCCAAAACGCTAGCCGGCAAAGGCGATGTCGTGGTCTTGCGCGGCATTGCCACCACGCTGGATAATGAACGCATGGATGCCTATACTGCGGTGATCAAACAGCATCCTGGAATCAAGGTGCTGGATGCCAGATACGCCAACTGGAACCGCGATGACGCCTTCAAGGTCATGCAGGATTATCTGACGCGCTTTTCCGAAGATCGACGGCGTATGGTCGGCGGATGATGACATGACCGTCGGGCGTGCTCAAGGCGATCGAGCAGACCAAGCGCAAGGATATCAAGGTGATATTCGGCGGTGGCGGTTCCAAATCCGTGATCAAGACCTTGATGGAGGGAGCCAACCCAATGATCCAGGGCGATGTCTCCTATTCACCCAAACTTATCTATACCTCGATCAAGCTCACGGTGGAGGCGCGCCTCAAGGGCGAAGCCCTGCCCGCCACGACCATCGTGCCATCGGTGCTGATTACCAAAGACAATGCCAGGGACTTTCATTTTCCTGACTCGCCTTACTAAAACCATAAAGAGGGTCGCTGGTTCCCTGGTTCGTTCCTCATCTTTCCGCTTTCCAAAAACCACCTCACCCAAGCGATATCAGGAGATAACGCATGCGTTTAACAAGCTTCCCCCGCCGACTCGCGCTGTCGGGCCTAGGCGCTGTGGCGGCGCTGACGCTGATCAGCCCCGCCATGGCGCAAACCAAAGTCACGCTGGGCGTGTCGATCCCCTCGGCCACGCACAGCTTTATGGGCGCTATCGTCTATTGGGCAAACCAGGCCAAGCAGGATCTGGAAAAAGCCAACCCCGGTCTGCAAGTCATCATCAAACCGCCAGCGGCGCGCCCGAACAGGCCAACCAGTTGCAGGATCTGGTCACGGTGACAAGATCAACGCGCTGGTCATTTTCCCGTTTGAATCGGCGGCGCTGACCAAGCCGGTGGCGCAGGTCAAGGCCAAGGGCGTCTATGTGACGGTGGTGGATCGGGGCCTGACCGACACCAGCGCCCAGGACGCCTATGTATCCGGCGACAACACCGCCTTTGGCAAGATCGCCGCCGAATATATGGCCAAAAACGCTGGATGGCAAGGGCGATGTCCGTGGTCTTGCGCGGCATTGCCACCACGCTGGATAATGAGCGCATGGATGCCTATAATGCGGTGCTCAAGCAGCATCCCGGCATCAAGGTGCTGGATGCCAAATACGCCAACTGGAACCGCGATGATGCCTTCAAGGTCATGCAGGATTATCTGACGCGCTTTCCGAAAATCGACGCCGTCTGGGCGGCGGATGATGACATGACCATCGGCGTGCTCAAGGCGATTGAGCAGACCAAGCGCAAGGATATCAAGGTGATATTCGGCGGCGGCGGCTCCAAAGCCATGATCAAGATCCTGATGGAGGGCAGCAACCCGATGATCCAGGGCAATGTCTCCTATTCGCCCAAATTCATCTATACCGCGATCAAGCTCACGGCGGAGGCGCGCCTCAAGGGTGAAACCCTGCCCGCCACCACCATCGTGCCATCGGTGCTGATTACTAAAGAGAATGCCAAGGAATTTAACTTTCCTGATTCGCCCTTTTAAGGTTTGCAGGGGGAGAACGACGCCCCCTGCACCCCGCGAGTTATTTATTCTATGATATCAATTGGCTATCCGCAGGCTTCAGCATTCGCGGGGTCGTAGGGGGAGCCGCGCTCCCCCTACAAAAAGGGAAAGCAACCAAAAAACACCATGTATCTCGGCATTGATCTCGGCACCGGTTCGGTAAAAGCGCTGCTGATCGGCGATGACGGCAAACCCATCGCCGAGGCAGCGCGCAGCTATCCGGTCAATTCGCCCGTATCCGGCTATGCGGAAACAGCCCCCGCCGACTGGTGGGCGCAGACGGTGGCCGCCGTCCGGGCATGCTGCGAAGGCCGGGGCGGCCATGTGCGCGGCATTGGATTATCGGGCCAGGCGCACGGTCTCGTCGTTCTTGGCGCGGACGCCAAGCCGCTGCGGCCCGCGATCCTGTGGGCCGATCAGCGGGCAACGGCGGAAATGGCCACCGTCCTGTCGCTGCCGGAATCCGTGCGGCTGCCGCTGGCCAATCCGGTCATCAGCGGCATGGCGGGCCTGTCGCTCCTGTGGTTGCGCAATAACGAGCCATCGACCTATGCGGCCATCCGCTGGGCGCTCTCGCCCAAGGACTGGTTGCGGCTGGTCATGACGGGCGAAGTGGCGACGGAGCCTTCCGACGCCTCAATGACGCTGCTGTACGATATCGCCGCCGATTGCTGGGCCGGGCGTTTCCTGGATGCGGTCGCGCTCGATCCCGCCATCCTCGCGCCGCTGGTTGAATCGCACGCGGTCGCGGGAAGATTATCAGCCGCCGCGGCCGCCGAACTGGGCTTGGCCACCGGCACGCCGGTTGCGGCGGGCCTTGCCGATTCCGCGGCCTGCCTGCTCGGCATGGGGCAGGTCAAGCCTGGCGAGACCATCTTGCAGATTGGCTCCGGCATTCAGATCATGTCGGTGGTTGAGGCGATACCCCCCCGTCTCCAGCCTTTTTACAACAGCTACCGGGGCGTGGCGCACAGCCTTTATACCATGGGGGCGTTGCAGAATGGCGGCACGGCGTTTGAATGGGCGCGATCAGTGCTCGGCGCTTCCTGGCCCGAAATGTACCGCGCGGCTTTTCAGGAAAACGATGGCAATGGCGGCATCCTCTTCCTGCCCTATGCGGCAGGCGAGCGCACGCCGCTGCTTGATCCGCACGCCACCGCGAGCTGGAATTATATGCGGCTCGGCTCTACCCGAAACCAGTTGATCCGCGCCGTCTTTGAGGGCGTGGCCCTTGCGGTGCGCGATAGCTGGGAGGCCATGCAGACCCTTGGCATCCGGGCGGAGAGGATGCTGCTGACCGGCGGCGGCAGTGTCGAGCCACGCTGGCGGCAACTGCTCGCCGACATCGTGCAAACCCCGCTATTGCCAGCGCATGATCTCGGCAACGCCACCCAGGGTGCCGCCTATCTCGGGAGTCTCGCCGCCGGACATTGGCGCAGCCTGGAGGAGATCCCCTTCCCCCAGGAAGGCGGCGCGCCCGTTGAGCCGCGTTCCTTTGACGGCCTCGATGCGCTATTATCCCGTTTCCGGGAAACCTATCGCCGGCTGAAACGATCCTGATTTCAGAAGAAACCATCCTTCGGAGGAAACCATGTCCCGCTCTTTTGGCAGCCCCTGTCGCTATATTCAACGCTGCGGCGAAATCGCAAGGCTCGGCGAGCATCTTCAAGACCTTGGCAAAAAGCCGCTCTTTCTGATAGACCCGTTCCTGTTCGAGGTTTACGCAAAATCCCTCAAGGCGAGCCTTGCCGCTGGTTTTGACGCACAGTTCGAGAAGTTCGGCGGCGAGTGCAGCGACCGCGAGATCGCGCGCGTGACGCAGGCCGCCAGCGTTTTCCAGGCCGATGTCATCGTCGGCATGGGCGGCGGCAAGACGCTCGATACCGCAAAGATGGCAGCCCACCGGATCAAGGCGCGCATGGTCGCGGTGCCGACCATCGCCTCGACCGATGCGCCGACCAGCGCCGTTGTGGTCGTCTATAGCGATGAAGGCATATTGCAGATTTCCCATAATCTGCCGCGCAATCCCGATCTCGTGCTGGTCGATCCAGAAATCATCGTCGCAGCGCCCGTCCGGTTTCTGGTCGCCGGCATGGGCGATGCCCTCTCGACCTGGTTCGAGGCTAGATCCAACCTCGACGCGGGCACGCATAATTATATTTCCGGGGGCTTCCCCGCAACCCAAGCCGCTATCGCCATCGCGCGGCATTGCCATCAAGTGATCCGGGAAAAAGCGATCCTGGCCAAACAGGCCGCGAGCCTCGGCGTGGTAACGTCAGCGGTGGAGGATATTATCGAGGCCAACACGCTGCTGAGCGGCTTAGGGTTCGAGAATTGCGGCGTGTCGGCAGCCCATGGCATTCACGATGCGCTCACCATCCTGCCAGAGGTGCACGGCATGCTCCATGGCGAAAAAGTGGCCTTTGGCGTGCTGTGCCTGCTTATCCTGGAAAACCGCCCGCAGGACGAGATCCGGGAAACCATCGCATTCTACCGCGCCATCGGCCTGCCCTCCACCCTGGCTGAGCTGAATATTACCAAGGATGTCAACGCCAAGGTCCATAAGGTCGCAGAGGCCGCCTTGCAGGGCAAAATCACCCACGCAACCCGCGCGCCCCTTGGCGTGCGCGAAATCGCCGCCGCCATCCTCGCCGCAGATGCGCTGGGCAAACAGGCATGAGCACAGCCGCCTCAGGCGGACTCAGGCGGCTTGGGCCTTTACATAGGCGGCGATGGCGGCATGGGTGGCGAACCAGACATCCCCCTTGGCTTTGGCGTGGCGGATTACCTCTTCCAGAATCCAGATGCGCGAACGCGGCGTGATGATGTGCGGGTGCATGGTAAGCTGAAATAATCCCTTGGCCGCATAGGCCGCGTCAAATTCCCGGATGAAAATATCGAGAACATCCTTGGGCGGCGTATAGGGGCGGAGCGACTGGAACCGGTGCATGGAAAAATACACGGCATCATCGCGGACCCATTCGACCGGCAACTCGACAATGCCGGTCGGTTTGCCCTCCAGTTCCAGCTCATAGCAATCCTCATCCGCCATCAGCGAAGAATCATACAGCAGCCCCAGCTCTACCTCGATGCGCAAAGTATTGGGGCTGAAATCCCAGGAAGGGGTGCGCAGGCCAACCGGGCGCACGCCGGTGATTTTCTCCAGCGTGTCCCGCGAACGGAACATTAAATCGCGTTCCACCTTCAGGGGAAGCACCGAATTCAACTCATGAATCCAGCCATGGATTCCCACCTCATGCCCCTCCGCCACCACGCGGCGCTGTTCTTCCGCGTGCAGCAGGGCGGCAACGGCGGGCACATAAAAGCTCGCCTTGACATCATAGCGATGCAGCAGCTCAAGAATGCGCGGCACGCCAACACGCGCGCCATACTGCCCCCAGGCCATGCGCCCGATGGATTTGCCGCCATCGCGCAATTCATTGGTTTCATGGTCGCTGTCGAACGAGAGTGCAACGGCGCAGCGCGCGCCCTCCGGCCAGCATTCCGGGGCAAGCCGTTTGCCCGCGCGCACCTGATGCACCAGCTTGCGCCAATGCGCCTCTTCCCACTGCCAGGGTTCCAAAGCGTCTTTGGGTGTTTTCTTCTTTGACATCGGTAAATTTTCCCTGTTTTTCAGCTTATTCCTGGTTGATACAGCCCCAACTGGTCGAGAAGGGCGGCACCGGTGCGAATGCCCTTGAAGAAACATTCCAGTTTCAGATTTTCATTCGGCGCATGGTTGGCTTCATCGGCGTTGGCATAGGGGACGACAAAGGCGGGAATGCCCAGAATCTTGGTAAAGACATAATCCGGCAGGCTGCCGCCGAGCGCTGGATAATGCAGCGGCTCCACCCCCTGCGCCATGACGATGGCGCGCCGGATGACTTCCGCATAAGGCGAGTCCATCGGCGTTTGCGATGGCGACATGCCGCCCAGGGCAATGAGTTCGACTTCGGGCGCATGACGCTTGATGTGCGCGGCAACCTTGGCCAGTACTTCCTCGGGTGTTTGATTGTCGATGAGCCGGATATCGCATTTGGCAAAAGCCTCGCACGGCAGGACGGTTTTCGACCCCAAACCGCCATAGCCGCCATGCAGACCATTGATGGTCAGCGTCGGATGAAACATCAGCCGGTCATAAAAGGGCCGCTCCGCCGGTGCATCCCAACGGGTCACGCCCAGTTCGCGCTGGAGTTGACCGGTATCGAGCGGCAGTCGCGCGGCAGCGGCGCGGGCGCGCGCCGTTGGCGGCACGATTGCCTCACACAGCCCGTCTATGGTGATCTCGCCATCCGGGGTTTTCATGGTCGATAACAGATGGACCAGCGTCCAGAGCGCATTCGGCAGCACGCCGCCAAAATTGCCCGAATGGGCATCACGGTTGGCATGGCGCACCCGCAGCTCGAAACAGGCAAGACCGCGCACGCCATAGGTGATGATTGGCGCGCCCGAGGGGTCCATCGGCCCATCCGCGGTGACGACGAAATCGGCTTTCAGCCTGTCACGGTGCTGCGCGACAAATTCCGCGATACGGGGGCTGCCGATTTCCTCCTCCCCCTCCAGCAACAGAATAACATTGCACGGCAAGGTGCCATGAACCGCCAAATGGGATTCGAGCGCCAGGATCTGCGCAAAATGCTGCCCCTTATTATCGCCGATGCCGCGCGCATAAATCCGCCCGTCGCGGATCGTCGGCTCAAACGGCGGGCTGTGCCACAGCTCCAGCGGTTCCGGCGGCTGCACATCATAATGGCCATAGAGCAAAACCGTAGGCGCGCCCGGCATTTTCTGCCAGCGCCCCAGCACCATCGGATGCCCCGCCGTCGCCACGGTTTCCGCCTCAAACCCCAACCGGCCCAACATCGACACCAGCAATTGCGCGACCTCGGCAATGCCGATATTTTGGGCGCTGATGCTCGGATGGCGCACATATTCCATCACGCGCGCGAGGAAGGATTCCTCATTGGCCGCAATATGGCTGAAGATTTTTGCCAGATTTTCCGAAATGCCCCTTGGCTCAACGCTCATCTCACCCCCCTCCCCTTAACAGACCGCCGCCAGTCTTGAGGCAGGGATTCCACCGTGTCAAGCTGAAGAATGATCGGCGCAGTTCATTGTTGGAGAGAACCCTACCGCAAGCGCTTCGATGGCATGCAGCATGCTTTCTGCCAATGCCGGTTCAACGATGGCCGTATTTGGCGCAAAGGTCGATTATTCCAAAAATCTTGATGGATATCCCGCCAATTTTTATGACACGATGGCCAACGCCCCTATGGCTACGCTATTTTCTGACAGGGCCATTTTCTGACAGGAAGGAACCATTTTTATGGATCTTACGGAATTTTCCGCGTCAACCCTCGTTGCCATGATGGCGCAAAAGCAAACTTCGCCCTCTGAGGTCATGGCGGCGCATCTGGATCGTATCGAGCGGTATAATCCTGCCATCAATGCCCTGGTTGCCCTGCGCCCGCGCGACGCGCTGATGGCAGAGGCACGGGCGTTGGATGGTTTGCCGGTTTCTGGTTCGCTGCATGGTCTGCCCTGGGCGATCAAGGATCTGCTGGAGACCGAGGGGATCTGCACGACATGGGGTTCCCCCCTGTACGCCGGGCATATCCCTGCGCAAGATGCCCTGGCGGTCGCCCGGATTCGCCGGGCGGGCGCGATCATCATGGGCAAGACCAATACGCCGGAATGGGGCCATGGCAGCCATAGTTTCAACCCGGTCTATGGCGTGACCCGCAACCCTTACGACACGGGCTGTAGCGCTGGCGGCTCGTCTGGCGGCACGGCGGCGGCGCTGGCTGCCCGGCTGATGCCGCTCGGCGATGGTTCTGACATGATGGGAAGTTTGCGCAATCCGGCGGGCTTTTGTAATGTCTATGGCTATCGGCCAAGCTGGGGTCTCGTGCCCGGTGAACGGGGGGACGACCTGTTTCTGCAAACGCTGTCAACGCTTGGCCCCATGGCGCGCGATATTGCGGATCTTGTGCGATTGCTCGATATTCTCGCCGAACCTTGCCCGTTCAGCCCGTTCGGGCGGGGCGCGCCGGATTTGGCCAGACATCATGCGCCGGCTGATTTGCGCGGCAAGCGCATCGGCTGGCTGGCGGATTGGGGCGGCGCTTACCGTTGCGAGCCGGGGATTTTAGAAAGCTGCGCCAATGGCCTTGCCGTCTTGCAGGAACTGGGCGCGGAGATCGAACCGCTACCCCCGCCCTTTCCCGCCACGGCAATCTGGGAGGCCTGGACCACGCTGCGCGCCCTGGTGATTTATGGCTCAAAATCCGCCCTGTGGGAAAAGCTTGAAACCCGCGAGCAGATCAAGCCCGAGACCGCTGGGGAAATCGAAACCGGCGCGAAACTCACCCCCCAGCAAATCACCCGCGCCAGCCAGATCCGTTCCGACTGGCATGTCGCGGCGCATCAATTATTTGCGAGCGGCTATGACGCCCTGGTCCTGCCAACGGCGCAAGTCTGGCCTTTCCCGGCCCAATGGCGCTGGCCGCAGGAAATCAATCACCATAAGATGGACAACTATCATCGCTGGATGGAGGTGGTCATCCCGGTATCCCTGATCGGCTTGCCCGCCTTGAGCGCGCCCGTGGGCTTCGACCCGCAGGGACGGCCCGCCGGCATGCAGATCATCGGCGCCAATGGCGCGGATGCCGCAATCCTCGCCATCGGGGAGGCCTATCACCGCGCAACGCAATGGCCCCAAAAAGCGCCGCCGACTCTGAGTATTTCGTAGCCCGCAGCAACCCCGCCAATATCGATTGACATTCATACGGATTTTACTCATTTTATGTGAAACGCATAATTTCCATAAAGAGGGTACATATGGACCCGATTCAGAACCCTTACGCGCCTGGCGCGGGCAGTCCGCCGCCAGAACTTGCGGGCCGGGATGCCGTGAGAGAGAAGATGCGTTTGTGCATCGAACGTCTGCGTCGCGGAAAATCAGCGAAAAGCATGATGTTGGTCGGTCTTAGGGGGGTTGGCAAGACCGTCCTGCTGGATCAGATGATGAAAGATGCTGAAGCGGCGAACGTCATCGCGATCCGTATTGAAGCGCCAGAGGGTAAATCGCTGCCCGCTGCGTTGGCGCCGCAATTGCGACTCGGTTTGCTCAAATTAAATCGAATAGAAAAAGCAAAAGATGTCGCGGTCCGTGGGTTGCGGGCGCTGGCTGGTTTCGTCGGCAAGATGAAGGTCACTTTCAGTGATATTGAAGTAGGTCTTGACTATGAACCGGAACCGGGATTGGCCGATAATGGCGATCTGGAGGGCGATCTTATTATGCTGTTAGAGCAGGTGGGACGGGCCGCTCAGGAAGCCTCCACGCTCGTGGCTATTTTTATCGATGAACTGCAATATGTGCCCGAACCACAAATGGCTGCGCTGATTTCTGCGCTGCACCGGTGTGCACAGTTACGATTGCCGCTTGTTCTTGTTGGGGCGGGGCTGCCTCAGTTGCGGGGCCGAATGGGCAAGGCTAAATCTTATGCTGAACGGTTGTTCGACTTCCCCGAGATCGGCCCGCTTGACGCAACGGATTCAGCCAGCGCCATTGTCAAGCCAGCACGCAGCGAAAATGTTATCATCAATGATGATGCCGTGTCATTGATCGTCAATTACACCAAAGGATATCCGTATTTCTTGCAAGAATGGGGTAAACACGCATGGGACGTGGCAGAATCAAGCCCGATTACACGCCTGGATGTTGAGGCCGCATCGACTGAAGCTGTCGCGGCTCTTGACGAAAGCTTTTTCCGGGTCCGTTTCGATCGACTTACGCTGACAGAGAAAAAATATCTTCGAGCAATGGCGGAACTCGGCAGCGGGCCACATCGCTCAGGCGATATCGCCACAAAGCTCGGGCGTGAAAGTTCGTCACTGGGGCCTGTGCGAAGCAGCTTGATCACGAAAGGGATGATCTGGAGCCCGACACATGGCGATACGGCTTTCACGGTACCTTTATTTGATGAATTTATGAAACGCATCATGCCTGGTGAAGCGTGGGCATTGATAGAGAGCTAATGTGCAACGCTAGCGCATGACCGGACCGTGGCCGCCGCCGTCAAGGTTCGGGGGAGCCGCGCTCCCCCGAACCTTCATCCCCTGGATTCCAAAACCAACCGCCCCGTAACCTCGCCCTTGCGAACCCGGTTGATCGCATCATTGGCATGGGAATGGGCGATGCACTCCACGGGCAGCGGCTCCAGCGCGCCGGTCTGGGCAAGCGCTACCAGATCGCGCAGATCCTGCAAGCTGCCGACATAGCTGCCGCGAATCGATTGGCCTTTCATGGGGATCATCGGCAGCGACACGGTCAGATCGCCGCCATACAGGCCGACCAGAACCAGGCTGCCGCCCTTGGTCAGGGAATCGAGACCGGCGCGCGCCGTCGCCGAGGAATTGACAAAATCAATAACCCCCATCACCGGCCCGCCAGCAGCCGCGATAATGGCGGCAGTCGTGTCGATATCCTTACCGCCAATCGCGTGGGAAGCGCCCGCGGCAAGGGCTGCGGTCTGCTTGGTCTTATCGACATCGACGACGATGATCGCCTCATGCCGCATTGCTTTCAGGATCTTGACGGCGGCAAGGCCAAGGCCGCCGCCGCCGATAATCACGACAGCCTCATCCGGCGCGCGCGGCGGTATTTTCCCGATGGCCGCATAGGCCGTGATCCCCGAACAGGCATAGGTCGCGGCGACCGCCGGGTCAATGCCGGTAAAATCGACCAGATGCTCGCTGCGTGGTACCAGTATATGCGAACCATAGCCGCCGGGACGGAAAATGCCGATGGTGCGCGGCGTCAGGCAGAGTTGTTCCTCCCCCGAGAGGCAGGTTCGGCAAACCCCGCAACCGATCCAGGGATAGACGATGCGCTGGTCGCCGATTTTGACGCCGGTTGCCTCCGGCCCCAACTTGGCGACGCGGCCAACCGTTTCATGGCCCGGAACCAGCGGCAGGGTAACGCCCCGATCGGCCAGCAACAAACGCTTGCCGTCGCCCAGCTCGTAATACCCATCCTGAAAATAAAGATCAGAGTGACAAACGCCGCAATGCGTGACCTCGACCAGTACCTCCGTGCCTTGCGGCTCTGGCGTGGGGGTCTGGATTTCTTTCAACGGCGCACCGGCCTCAATAATTGCCCAGCCCTGCATGACGCTCACACTCCCCCTGGTTGAATTGTGATTCTTGATTAAAGACCCGAAAAATCCGCAGGCCCTCTCTCTATACTCTATACGCTCACAGCAGACGGTTGCCATTGGGAACCGGATGCCCAAACCCGGCCAGCACGATTTTGCCGCTATCATCATACACGCCAGTTACCAGCACCTCTGATGTTACCCCGGCAATGCGTTTAGGCTCGAAATTGCACACGCATAATACTTGCTGACCAATAAGGGCCTCAACCGTGTAATGGTCGGTGATCTGGGCGCTGGACTGCCGCATGCCGACAGGCCCCAGATCAATGGTGAGGGTATAGGCCGGCTTGCGCGCCTTGACATTCGATTCCGCGCTGACCACCGTGCCGACCCGCAGTTCGACCTTCTCAAAATCAGCCCAGGCAATCCTTGTCATGATGGTCACATTCCCTCATCGCTCATCAACTGTCTTGCGCCGATAATACCAGCGACCGGTTCGACGGCGTTGCGATACTATAAAGAATAACAGAGGCCATGACGAGAACGCCACCGATGATCGTTGACAGCGCGGGCTGTTCATTGATGACGATCCAGACCCAGACCGGCGCCAGAACCACTTCGAGCAGCATGATCATCGACGCCTCCGATGCTGGCAAATAGCGCGGGCCGATGAAGATACAGGTGCAGGCCACCGGTATCAGGATCAGGCCGAGAATCCCGGAATAGGCGATCTGCGTCAGGGATAGCGACAGCGGGCCAACCAGCGGCAATACACAAACGCCCGAAAGAATGCCGCCAAGTACCAGCGATGGCATGCTGTTATCCAGTTTCGATTTCTTGCGCACCACCATATTCAGCCCCAATAAAAGAGCCGTCACAAAGGCATAGGCGCAGCCAATCGCATCGCTGATGATGCTGCCGTCTCCCCCGCCGCTTACCCCTTCGGCCACCCCTTCAGCCATGACCGGCCAAAATGTGACGGGGCCGAAGGCAACAATCACAACGCCCACCACGCTGACCGAAATGGCAATCGCCTCCCGCAGGCTCAACCGCTCCCCCAAGACATAATGGGCAATCAGCGCCGCCGATACCGGGGTGGTGCTGATGAACACCAGAACATTGGCAACCGATGTCATCGCCAGCGCCATCACGAACAAAACAGAGGTGACCGCGAAACTGATGGCGAAGACCGTATCATGTATCCCGAATTGCCGCCAATATTCAGGAAGCTGCCGGCGGAAGAAAATCGCAAGACAAATGGCAATGGCGACCGACATCAAAAACCCGCGAATGGCGATCATGGCCATCGGCTCAATATTGATCAAGCGAACCAGCAGCGTCTCCGGCGTAAATGCCAGGGTTCCAGCGAGGGTGAAGAGCAGCCCTTTGATCCGAGGTCTCATGTCTCGCTCCGTTCGCCCCTCAAACGCCGTGCGGCATCTAAAGGGCCGCTTGCCGGCAATCCACGCCAAACAGAACCAACCGGGATCGGTTGGCTCATCGGTCGGCCAGCTTGGTTCGCCGGTTGGTTCCTGGGAAAATGGTGGAGCTGATGAGAGTCGAACTCACGACCTCTGCAGTGCGATTGCAGCGCTCTCCCAACTGAGCTACAGCCCCATGACCTTGCCGTTTGACGTTCGGAACATGCCGCAGCCAGACCGTAATGTCAACTGGCTCTCTCACAAACGCCGTGCAGAATGTAGCGCGACGATGCCGCCAGAGAGGTTGCGATAGCGCGCGCGCGCCAATCCCGCCTGGGTCATGCGGGCAAGAAGCGCGCTTTGCGACGGAAAGCGCCGGATGCTTTCTGCCAGATATTCATAGGCCGGACCATCCTGGGCGATAACCCGGCCAAACCAGGGCAACATGCGAAACGAATAGGCGTCATACAGCCGGTCAAGCCCAGGCAGCACGATTTGGCTGAACTCAAGGCACAAAAAGCGCCCCCCGGGCCGGAGCACGCGCCGGGCCTCCACCAAGGCCTGATCAATATCCGTGACATTGCGCAGACCAAAGGCAATCGTATAGGCATCGACCGAGGCATCCGCAACGGGCAGCGCCTGGGCGTCGCCCACCACCGCCGCGATCCGGTCGCCAAAACCCCGCCGCTGGATACGGGCCTGACCGCGCGCGATCATCGCCGCGGTCAGATCAACCATGACAACCCGCGCCCCCGGCTGGCGCGCGGCAATGCGCAGCGCAATATCCCCGGTTCCCCCCGCGACATCGAGCACGCACTCCCCCGCGCGCGGGGCCAGCGCGCCGATCATCGCCGCCTTCCACAAACGGTGAAGACCGCCGCTCATCACATCATTCATGATATCATAGCGCGTCGCCACGCTGGAAAACACGCCGCGCACCAAGCCCGGCTTGTCCTGCGCCGCCACCTGGCGAAACCCGAACCATGCCTGGCTGGGCGCAAGCTTTTCATTCCGCTGTTCGTCGTCAGGCTGTTCGTTCACGCTATCCATGGGCCGATCATAGCCGCCTTGAACCCGTTGCGGCACAAAATCCATCGAAGGATGATCGTTTTTTTGCGGTTTTTTTGCCATGACGCCGGAATAATCTTATAAAGAAGGCGCTAGGCTCTTATAATCCAGGCGCGTTGATCATCAAACCTAAGGGGGAAGCATCTTTTGGGTAGCAAGGTTTATCCAGGCCCAGCCCAGGCGCTGGCAGGGCTTTTGTCCGACGGCATGACGATCATGGTCGGCGGATTCGGGCTTTCCGGCAACCCGGAAACGCTGATCACCGCGATCAAGGAGGCCGGCGTCAAGGATCTGACGGTGATTTCCAATAATTGCGGCGCGGACGGGCTGGGGCTGTGGGTGCTGCTCGATCAGGGGCAGATCCGCAAGATGATTTCCTCCTATGTCGGCGAAAACAAGCTGTTTGAGCAGCTTTACCTGTCGCACAGGCTGGAGCTGGAACTCAACCCGCAAGGCACGCTCGCGGAGCGTATCCGCGCGGGCGGCGCAGGGATCCCGGCGTTTTTCACCCGCACCGGCTATGGCACCATCGTCGCGGAGGGCAAGGAAACGCGCGAGTTCGACGGCATTGGCTATGTGATGGAGCGCGGGCTTACCGCCGATCTGGCCATCGTCAAGGCCTGGAGGGGCGACCATGCCGGCAATCTGATCTATCGCAAGACCGCGCGCAATTTCAATCCGGTCATGGCAACCGCTGGCCGCGTCACCGTCGCCGAGGTCGAAAGCCTGGTCGAGCCGGGGCAACTCGCGCCCGATTCGATCCATACGCCCGGCATTTATGTCCACCGGATTCTGCAAGGCGCGCATTACGACAAACGGATCGAACGGGTGACGACGCGGCCACGCGCGGCAGACTCGGCAGCAGGGGCCGATCATCAGAAACACGGTGAAAAACAATGAGCTGGACGCGCGAAGACATTGCCGCACGGGCGGCGAGGGAGTTGCAGGACGGGTTTTATGTCAATCTGGGCATTGGCATCCCGACGCTGGTCGCAAACCATATCCCCGCAAGGCTGGCCGTCACCTTGCAGAGCGAAAACGGCATGCTCAGCATGGGCCCCTTCCCCTATGCGGGGGAGGAGGACGCTGATCTGATCAATGCCGGCAAGCAGACCATCACCGAACTGCCCGATTCGAGCTATTTTTCGTCAGCCGACAGCTTTGCCATGATCCGCGGCGGCCATATCGACCTGACCATCCTGGGCGCGATGGAGGTTGCCGAAAATGGCGATATCGCCAATTGGATGATCCCGGGAAAAGTCGTCAAGGGCATGGGCGGCGCGATGGATCTGGTGGCCGGGGTAAAGCGCGTTATCGTGGTGATGGAACACACCAACAAGGAAGGTCAATCCAAGATCCTGCGGCGCTGTAGCTTGCCGCTCACCGGAGCGGCCTGCGTCGATATGATCATCACCGATCTGTGCGTGTTCACGCGCGAACCTGGTCAGGAGAGCCTGCGCCTTACGGAACTCGCGCCCACTGTCTCGCTGGCGGAAGTCACCGCAAAGACCGAGGCGGCGTTTACCCCGGCGTTGTAGGGATAAGTCTCCCCTGGGGTTGATGCCGCGATAGTGGCGCATTTCGCGCGGATTAGCATGATCTCAGGGCTTTTTAAAGCTTCCTTAACCATTATCCGAAAATTCTGTGAATAAAGAGTGCATCCATGAAAATCACCGCCATCGAAACCATTCGCATCGAGGCTTTCGCCAATCTTCTGTGGGTGCAGATTCACACGGATGAAGGGCTGATGGGGTTGGGGAAACATTCTTTATGCCCCAAACGGTCGAAAGCTATCTTCACGAATTTGTCGCCCCGAAAACTATTGGGCAAGACCCGCTGGCCATTGACCGGATTTCCAGGGATCTGGTCGGCTATCTCGGATTCCGTTCAACCAGCGCCGAGACCCGCGCGGCCTCTGCCATTGATATTGCCTTGTGGGATTTATTTGGCCGCAGCACGGGCCAGCCCCTGGCCCAATTGCTGGGCGGTTTCTCGCGGGAGCGTATCCGCACCTATAATACTTGCGCGGGCACCAGCTATATGCGCGATGGCAAGGGCCAAAGAACCGATAATTATGGTCTGGCGGATGGGAACCGCGATTACGATGACCTCAATGGCTTTCTCAACCATGCCGATGATCTGGCGGAGGAATTGCTGGCCGAGGGCATTACCGCAATGAAAATATGGCCGTTCGATATGGCCGCCGAAAAACATGGCGGCTATTATATCGCGCCGGAGGAGCTGAAAAGCGCCCTTCTACCATTTGAAAAGATCCGCAAGCGTGTTGGCGACCGGATGGATATCATGGTCGAATTTCATTCCATGTGGCAACTCATGCCCGCCATCCGCATTGCCCAGGCGCTCGCCCCTTTTGAAACATTCTGGCACGAGAGACCCCATCAAGATGGATAGTCTGGCGAGCCTGAAACGCTATGCCCAAGCCTCTAAAGCGCCGGTATGCGCCTCGGAAACCCTGGCCTCGCGCTGGGCGTTCCGCGATCTGCTTGAAACCGATGCCGCCGGGGTCATCATGCTCGATATCGCCTGGTGCGGCGGCCTGTCGGAAGCCAAGAAAATCGCTACCATGGCCGAGGCCTGGCACCTGCCCGTCGCCCCCCATGATTGCACCGGCCCCGTCGTGTTGAGCGCCTCGACCCAATTCTATCGCTCAATGCCCCCCAATGCGCTGGTGCAGGAAAGCGTGCGCGCCTATCATCGCACCTGGTACCGCGATCTGGTAAGCGGGATTGCCAACCATCAGTGACGGCCATATATCGGTTGCCCGCACCCCCGGACATGGGGTAGACCTCGTCCCCGATCTCGACAAACGCTTCACCACGATACGGCGCGTTGCCAAACTGGGGAAATGAACCAATCAATAATAGTGATGAACCAATACCATTGGCCCAAGAGGAAATAAGTTTTATGAAACGCATAATTCTGGGGTTTGAGCAGCCTCGTTCTGGTGGCAATGACCCCTGTTTGCCGTCAGGGGCAGAACCGCCAGCGCTCAATATTGTTTTCACCCATCATTCTTCGGCATCCAATCCATTCTGGCAGGCGGTGAAAAAGGATTCGACGATGCCTGCGCCCGCATACAGGCCCGCTGCCAGATGGTATTCACCCAGACCGAAGGCTCCATCGAACAGCAGGCCGCCAATATGCAGGCGGCGCTGGCGCGCAATCCCCGATGCGCTGATCACCTCGATTGTCGATGACAAAGCCTTCAACCAGATTATTGCCGATGCCCGCGCCAAGGGCATTATCGTGATTGCCGCCAATGTTGATCACAAGGAAGGCGCCAAGGGCAATGCGCGCCAGGCATTCATCGGCCAGGGCTTCATTCCGGCGGGCTTCGCGCTGGCCAGAGCATGTCGGCATTCTTCCCCAAGGAAGGCCCGATCAACGCCGTCATTGCGTCTCCGCCCCCGGCCAGAACTGGTCGGAACAACGCGCCCAGGGCATTACCAATTTCCTCGAATCATACAAGAAAACATCGGGCCGCGAGGTCGCAATCAAGCGGCTCGATACCGGCACCGATGGCGCAGTGGTGGCCGAACGGGTCAGCGCCTATCTCGCGGCCAACCCCAATACCACGGTTTATTTCGACACCGGGCTATGGCATGCCAATGTTTCCCATGCCCTGAAAGACCGCAATATTCCGCCGGGAAAAATCCTGATGGGCGCTTTGATCTGGTCGCCGATGTATTGACGCAAATGAAGGCGGCTATATCCAGGTCGAAATCGACCAGCAACCCTATATGCAGGGTTTCATGCCGGTAATGTCGGCGTATCTGGCAAAGAATTTTGGGCTGACGCCCGCCGATATTGATACCGGGAAAGGCGTTATTTTGCAAAAAGATGTTGATGGCTTGATGGCGTTGGCCAAGCAGGGTTTGCGTTAGTAAAGATGTAGGGGGAGTGGGACTCCCCCTACGACCCCGCCGATTCCTGATTTTAGGCTGTCACCAGAGTTTATCTTATGAAACGCCTGTTGAAGATTTATATGGCGAAGCCGGAGCTTGCTGGCGCTATTTTATTGCTGGTTCTGGTTGTGTTTTTCCAGTTGCGCTCGAATGGGGCGTTCCTGTCGCTCGGCAATATCCAGGGGATGCTCAGCATTTTGCCGGAAATGGGGCTGGTTGCCATTGGCGTGACCATTTTGATGATTTGTGGCGAGTTCGATCTGTCGGTCGGTTCCGTCTTTGCCATCGCCCCGATGACAATGGCCATTTTGACCAATAATGGCTTCCCTTTCTGGGCGGCCATTCTGATTTCCCTGGCATTATGCGCAAGCCTTGGGTTCATCACTGGCTTCATCACCTTGCGTTTTGCCATCCCCAGCTTTATCACCAGTTTGGGGATGATGTATGTCGTGCGCTCGCTGACCGTGGTAATATCGGGCGGGTTCCGCCAAGCCTTTCAGAGGATCTGCCCTTCTGGCTGTTTACCCCGCTTCATCGATTCCCACAACATCGTCCGCATGTCATTCATCTGGTTTCTGGGGGCCGCCATCGTCACCGCCATACTCTTGTCCCTGACCAATCTCGGCAACTGGATCAGGGCCACCGGCGGCTATATCGAGGCCGCCAGCGCCATGGGCATTCCGGTCACGCGCGTGAAAATCAGCGCCTTCATCCTGTGTTCGCTATTGGCGGGGTTTGCTGGTATCCTGCAAGTCTTGCGTCTCAACAGTCCCCTGCCCTCTCTGGGTGAAGGCATGGAATTGCAGGCGGTTGCCGCCGCTGTTATTGGCGGCACGGCCCTCACCGGCGGGTATTGGTACGGTGCTGGGCGCGTTGATTGGCGCGACCTTGATCCGCGTGATCGACAATGGTCTGGTGATGATCGAAATCAATGCCAACTGGTTCAAATTCGCCATTGGCAGCTTGACCATCCTTGCCGTCATTGCCAACTCCCGGCTTGCCAGTATGGCGCGACGCCTGAAAATAGAAACATGATAACTAAGGTCCAGCATGACAGAACCCCCGATCATTGCCTGTAACGGTCTGCATAAATGGTATTCTGGCGTTCATGCCCTGAAAAATGTCTCGCTGACCATCCGCCGTGGCGAAGTGGTCGGCTTGATTGGCGATAATGGCGCGGGCAAATCGACCCTTATCAAAATCCTGTCCGGCATTCATCGCCCCGATCAAGGCACCATTGCCATCGATGGCCGCGAGGTTCAAATTCGCACGCCCAAGGACGCCATGGATCTGGGGCTGGAGACCATCTACCAATATAATTCCATGGTTCCGGCCATGAGCATCGCGCGCAATCTGTTCATTGGCCGCGAACCCTTGAAATGGAGTATTGGCGGCATCGGGATTCTCGACCAGAAACGCATGCGCGCCGACAGTATGGCGGCGATTGCTGGCGTCGATCTGCATCTGCGCTCCCCCGATGCGCTGGTGGCGGAACTATCTGGCGGCCAGCGTCAGGGCGTTGCCATCGCGCGCGCCATGTATTTCAAATCGAAAGTGCTGATCCTGGGACGAACCCACCAACCATCTCTCCGTCAAAGAAACCAACAAGGTGATTGGTTTCGTTCAGGGCTTAAAGCGCAAAACCTTACCGGGATTTTCATTTCGCATAATATGCACCACATCTTCCAATCCTGTGAGCGCGTTATTATCATGGCGCGCGGCGAGATCGTGCTCGACAAACCGGTTGGCGCCACCTCGATTGATGAGGTTCATGATTATCTCTGACCCTCATGGCCTCTCGATGGGTTATTGTTGAGGGAAACTTCGTGAGGGAGGCTGATTATGGATATTAGCGGCAAACATGTTCTGCTGACGGGCGCTCTGGGTTCGATCGGGCGCGCGCAGGCCAAAAAGCTGGCCATCGCCGGCGGCGAGCTGATTTTATGGGACCGGCCTGATCATGAGGACGCCGAATCCTTCACCGCCACCATTCCAGGGGCGGTTTTTGTCGGCCAGGATCTGAATGATCTCGACGCCGCCAAACAAAAGGCCAAGGCCTTGGCCGATGAGCGGGGCGGGATCGACATTCTCATCATAACGCCGCCCTTATCATCAACCGGCCTTTTCAGGAATTTTCCCCGGCGGAATATGAAGAACAAATGCGGGTCAATGCGGGCGCCGCCTTCGCGCTCTGTCAAGCGGTAGCGCCGGGCATGATTGCCAAAAAAATACGGCAAGATTGTTAATTTCTGCTCCGTGACCCTGAATGGGGCCGTCGAGGGCTATGTGCCCTATGTTGCGTCCAAGGGCGCGCTATATGGCCTGACCAAATCAATCTCCCGCGAGCTTGGCGTTCACGGCATCCGCGTCAACGCCATCTCGCCCGGCGCGGTCAGAAGTGCGGCGGAGGACCGGGTATTCGGCGACCGTCTGGCCCAGTATGAGGCTTGGGTTCTCGAACGCCAATCCCTCAAACAACGCATTTTCCCGGAACATATTGCCGATGTCGTCCTGTTCCTGTCCGCACCGGAAAGCGACATGATCACCGGCCAAAATATCCCGGTAGATTGCGGCTGGTAAAAAATAAATAATCCGCGGGGGTTCGGGGGGAGCCGCGCTCCCCCCGAAAAGCCTTTACGCACGCTCCATAATCTTACCCGTTTTTCTTATGCTTCAAAATCAATTTCTTACCAAAATGGGTCACTTCCTCTTTAACCAGATAATACTCATCATCGAACTCGCTGAGTTGCGGCGTCCTCCTGAGACACGGTCCGGCCACGCCAGATATCCAGTTGGACGGGTTCCCATTTCTTTGTTTTATTCGAGAGGTAGGCGGCATCCAGAATGGCATTTACAACATAACCATCATAGAAGGTTTCCCGCGGGGAAGTATTTTTTTCCAGCGAATCCAGCATATCGGCAAACATATGATTATAGCCAAGCTCGTTCAGCTCGTCGCCCACAGGAAAGAGCCAGCCTGAATCCGTTTCGGCCTTTTCCGCCGTATAGACGGCATTTTTGCCCGAGGTAAACATCTCGAACCCGGTTCGCAGGAAACCATTTGTCCAGATCGTTCCTTCACTGCCCATGACCTCATCGCGCAAATCAAGACCGCCGCGAAAGGCCCAGCTAACCTCGAATTGCCCAATCGCCCCATTCTCATAGCGAACCATGCCAATGGCATTATCTTCTGCCTCGATGGGTTTGACCTGCGTATCGGCCCAGCACATGACCTCGACAGGCCGGATATCCTTGCCAATATAGCAGCGCCCAATCTCCACGCAATGACAGCCCAGATCCAGGATGCAGCCGCCCGCCTGCCTGTTCCAGATCCCAGAACCATTCGCTGTGGGGGCCGGAATGCGCTCGCGCGATTTTGCCCAGAGAATCCGGCCCAGCGCGCCGCTCTGGACGCTTTGATAGGCTTTGAGGAATTTTGGGGTGTAGACCAGATCTTCGAGATAACCATTAAAAATATTATTTTGTTCCACCGCCTCCAGCATGCGCCGGGCCTCCTGCGCATTGCGTCCCAGGGGCTTGGTGCACAGGACGGGTTTTTTATGCTTGCAGGCCAGCATCACGGCTTCTTCATGCAAATAATTCGGCAAGGAAATACAGACAATTTCGACATCCGGGCGGGCAATCGCTCTTCCATGCTTTCTGTGGCAAACGCCACTGTATAGTCTGCGGCGAATTTCTGCGCCTTCGCCAACTGGCGCGAATAAACGCTGACAATCTTGTCCGGCTACGATAGCCCTGGAGTGAATCGGAATAGAATCGGGCAATAAACCCGGAACCAATCATTGCAATTTTCATTTTCTTTTCTCCCTTATGCCACACGACGGCGTTTATAATCACGGTTTGATCCAGAAGATTTGCCTGGTTCCCTGTTTTTCTCGCGGAACAGGAAAGCAAAAACCACCAGCACGCCCAGGCTTATCGCAGCCGGAACCATCCAGATCGACTGCCACTGGTAGATATCCGGAGTCGAATAATTATTGACGACAAATCCTGACATATTCGTCCCAATGAACATCCCAACGCCATAGGTGGCAAATGTAAACAACCCTTGCGCCGAACTTTTGAATCTGTCGCCCGCCTCCCTCTCCGTATACATATAGCCGGAAACAAAGAAGAAGTCATAACAGATTCCATGCAATATGATCCCGGTATACAGCATCCATATCCCAGCGCCAGAATCGCCAAATGCAAACAGGACATAGCGCAATATCCAGGCGGCCATGCCAAGCATCAAGATGTTTTTAATGCCAATTCTGATAAGCAGAAAGGGTATCGCCAGAATAAAAACCGCCTCGGAAACCTGGCCCAAAACCATCCAGCCGGCAGCATCCTGAAAGCCGACCTTGTTCAGGAACAGATTGGCAAATCCATAGTAAAAAGATAAGGGAATGCAAATCAGTATGGATGTTATGAAAAACACCAGATATGGTTTCCGCTGCAACAGGCTAATGGCCTCCAGCCCGATTGCCTGTGACAGGCTCGCGCTTGGCGCGCTGGCCTCGGCGGCGTATCCGGCAGCATAAACTCACGCATCCCAGAATGATGGAGGAGACAGCCGCAAGATAAAACGGGCTCGCCGTCTTTTCTATCCCCAGATAACCAATCATCAACCCTGCAATAATCCATCCCAGCGTGC
>CAUVYU010000206.1:0-36917 GCA_963556255.1 Allolobophora icterica | reverse complement strand
CATGTAAAGAGAATGGCAGTTGACCGAATCCCACACAGTGCACTACATGCAAGATTCGAAGGGGAGACACAAACAGACTTTTGGGTCATATTTCGCATTAATGTTTATAAAACAAAACTACTTCTCGCCAGTTCTTGTTGCTCATTTTATTGCTTATTTTTTTACCATGTTATTCAGTTTAATATCTTATAACCTTAAACGCGAAGAAAATATCACCCTATTAATAGACTATTGTTGTGTCTACGTTTATGCCAAAAAGTCCTTGGGACGGATGTATACAAGTCTGGTTGGTCAGGAAAACCCATCGACAGCAGCAACTAAGTTATGCTGTGTCTGGAAGCCCTGCCGAGACGTTTTCTGAAGCCAGACGGTCTGATAAACCATGGGAGGATTTCAAAAAGGCTCACGATTTCTACATTTACATCCAGTGCTTGAAAAGCTACTGTGTGTACCAGCGATTTCAGCACCTAAGGAAAATATTTTTTCACATTGCGAAATTTTTATGAGGCCCCACAAGGCACGTCTTGGTCAGAAAATTCTGAGCGAATTGGTTTTTTATAAAATACAAAAGGCATTTGGAATAACATTTTGCATGAAGGATTTTTGTAAATACGAATTCGGAATTCTCTGCAGTCTGCATTTAAAGTTAGTTTGCTTGATTAAAATAAAGTGACTCACGTTTTCATTAAAATAGCGAGTAGTCCGACTTGACATTTTTTTGTAAGGAAAAGAAGTCTTGGGCCGAATGTGATTTTTTTGGTCTTGGTCTTGGTCTTAAGGTTCAGTCTTGGTCTTGAGGTTCGAAGTCTTGGTCTCGAGGTTCAAGGTCTTGGTCTCGAGGTTCAACGTCTTGGTCTTGAGGTTTAAGGTCTTGACAACAAGACTGTATAATACCACTTTATAATTTATATAATCTTAAACCAGTGTAGAAATATGTAAAGAGAAGTAGGGCAAATATAACAATTGGCATAGACACAACCTATTTTGTTACAATTGCAATTGTAATTAGTAACTTTTGTTGCGCCAGTGTCTAATGCACAAGGCATCAATTTCAAACAGTTAAATGACCGAGCAGAACGCACGGACACAGGGAGAGAATTCCATAAAGTAGGTCCAGCAACAGAAAAAGCTCGTTTACCATGAACAGTTCTTGATTTAGGAATGAACACTAAAGTGCAGTGAGTATATTAATTAGAATCAGTTGTATTAACAGTAATGAAGTTAGAATAACATTGAAGACATTACATATCAACCCAGGAAAGCGACAAAACAAACAACACAAAACAAACCACAAAGTATGGGCTTACGGGGTTTTATGTCTTCTTGACAACCAGCAATGTCATACAACCGAGGCTGATCATGTGGCACAAATTCATCACTATCACTCATTCTCCTATCAGAACTTTTGTTGCATCAGAAATTATTGACTGTATCCAAATGAATGTAAGAATGTTTCTCATTGCGAACCAGTCTGCACATTGCGAAGCCTCGTGAAAACACGAGTCCAACCAGTAATTGAAACCGAAACCACTCATCCAGCTGATCCATGAGACCTAGTACAGACTTTTTCAAACCGGTTCTATCATCTACTAACAATGGAAGAATGCCAGCCGATGTGGACTCATCGCATGGTTGGTGGCACATGGAAGAGACACAGTCGCAGCTGACTCTCAGGCCACGTGGCAGCCAAAGCATTTCATTCAGCATCGCTATCGTCTGTCATGAAGACTGCAGGATGACTAGTACCAACAAACAGATTGTCACATGACTTCTTTAGCAGCATGAACCCTGCCTTATAGTCAGCTTGCGACTGGCCAGATGTTATTATGACGGCAAGCGGCACGCCTCCAGCAGCGCATGTTTTCAACAGAAACGTGATGGCGTGTTTGTTGGCATCACAGGAGGCTGTTGAGTCTATGAAGCAGACACATGATGCATCGCACAACTCTTCAGCACGACGCACTACAGGAGTGATGATGATGACAACGAGTGGGTCTCAGCTTACAAGTACCTGCAGTTTATCATTAAGAGTCTGCAAATACAAACATTATTGCGCACTAGAACATATTGCACACAATGTTAACAATCCAAGGAATCAGTAAGTGTAATCATAATGGTAATTAGTAACTTCTTAGCTGAACTTCTTATTAACTTCTTAGCCAATGCAAAGATTTAAGCACATGGGTTAAATGTTCATTTTTGATGTATTAGTTATGGCTCTAGCCAAGAGTTCTCAAGTCTCTCCAGCATCAGCATGTTTGACCTACTGATACAAGTAAGAAGCGAGTTACAGTGATCTAGGCAACTGAAAACAATGTATTTGCCAGAGATATCCTTGCTGACATGCAGAACTCCACATTTTCCAGTACTAATTCCTATACAGTAATAATTATGTCAGGGTGTTGTTTCGCATATCAGGTGGCAAAATTGACTGAAATTGGGTTGCTTAGCAGTATTGAAGATGACTTCGGTTATGCAAAGCTACCTACACGAGGAGAGGTTCTCAGTGCGGTGTTCAATTCTCATACACAAAGTGATAATTCTTCCGGGGCTTTGCACAAGTTCTAAATCTATTCCGATTTTCATCTAATTTGGCAAATGTGAATGTTTCTCAAAGTGGAACATAAAAACAACAATGTCGATATTAATTTTGAAACTTCAAACTTAAGACACCCTAATAAACACTATACTTACATTAATCATACCATCCCCAGTACGAGATCACAATTGTGCAAACCAGTGCTTCACTGTCCAATACTTCGGATTCTTCGTAGCCTCTGCCAGGTCAGTTTCCGTGCAGTCAGCTACCTCCATCTTCTCCACATGGAATCGAACTGCTTCGCTGATACCCTGGCCGTCGAAGAAATACCCTGAAACAAATGCACTGCTACATCAATTGATAACTTCATCAAAGGAATAAAATCAGTATCTTAAGCTAGCCATGATTGCGAAGTATTAGTGGCTTCATTTTCTTAACCTCGGAATATCAGCGGAGATGGCGAGTTCTCTCCCTTGCCATCTGATCTCCCAGTGACAGTCATGGGCGCCCACACTTTGGGGCAAAGGGGCATACCATTCCAGCATGCCCATAGACATTTGATGTGTTCCATATGGGAATATGGGTCCCATAAGGGTGCGCTGGCAGTGTTCATGAATCTGTGCAACACAAAGATAATTATGGAAATTGTGTCAACTAGACAGTGATGGTTGCTGCACAGGAGCACTTTACCTTCGAAAACTGATTTGAGGCTGTCAATTAGAGGCAGGAGAGATCGTCGTGTTTGTGTCAACCAGTGATGGTTATCTTCCCAAAAGATGCTGTCTAAAACATATTATTCATACTTTTACCAGCCACCTTTTTAGTATAAAATGTGCATAATAACTTTGTTAAATAATTACAGGTTCACAAATTATAGTGCTTGCTTACAATAATCTGCTTCAGCATACCACCGTTTAAAAATATACACCACAGCAGCACATATACATATTCATATGCAAAGTCTTGCAGTAAGTAGTTGTGATTATTACTGGTCTTCACTGGTCTGCAGGTGAATGATGATTGACAGCTTTGCAGGCCATTTACAGTTCTTTGACCTGCCTTTCTTGTTACAACCATCGCTAGCTATCTCTTACAAACACAGTAAACACATGCATATACAGATCAATTCCATTTCATAATGTAAACCCAGAAAAATTTTCCCCAATGTGGTTTAACCAAACACTAAATTTTGGTAAATAATAGTTACAGTTATGGTTAATGGTTAAAAATGGTTACGACTTGGGGGAAATTTGGGTTAGAACTAAGGATGCTTGTGTGCAAAGCTATCCGGATAACCATATTCTGATGTGTCCTGTGTAAATAAAGTCCCTGCACTATTTAGATCGGCACAACAGGCCGGACATGACAGCAACAATAAAATTGCCCCAAAACACAGGAAACGCTAAACAATCTGTGCATCCTTCGGTTTCTTACAAAGTATATACCTTTATGAACAAATGCTGAAAGTTATACACTTGTCAGAATTTTTATAAGATTTTGATGGAGATTTTCATAAGTCTAGCACACTGTATTGCGTCCCTGCGGTAGGCCTATTCTACTCGGACAGTGTTCATTTTTATTAAAATAACAAACTAGCATCAGCAAGAAATTAATAAACCAAAAGACGAGTTTTACTCTAACCCGCTGGAAAAAGTCTATTTATTGGCTTACCGAATACCGATATTAAACTCTACATTATTACCACAAAAACTCGAAACGTACGCGTAAATATTATTTATATATATTTATTATTTCTATGACCTATGACCTCGACCTTGGTATAATTATAGATACACTTCTTGTAGCGCATTTCTTTATATAAGCGCTTCCCGATACGACACATTGGGCTTCAGTTGGCTTTGATTCGTGGTTGCCACCTATCTTTCAGGGCGATAGCAACTACAACCGGACCCCGCTTTGCTATGAAACTTCCAACTAATTATTACACCTCTTACACCTCATATTAGTAACTAATTTACTAAAAACCCGGCCTTTCGTAATCCTCATAATATAAGCATTACAAATATATAAAAATATTCGTTCTATGTTATCGAATTCTCTATAATAGTACTACTAAGTACTACTGCACCCCGGTTTCCGGTCAAAGTTCCAGTTCTAAATTCACTCATTTTAATTAAAACTTTTGAAAAAAGCTTCACGACGTCGCAATCCCCACAACACAAGGAACCCAAATATGTAAAAATATTAACTCTAACACCACAAATAAAAAAAAAAATTTTGCACCCCGGTTTGCATGTAAAATTCCCACTCCCCCGCTTCGCCAATTAACAAGTATAGTAGTAGTAGTAGTAGTAGTAGTAGTAGTAGTAGTAGTAGTAGTAGTAGTAGTAGTAGTAGTAGTAGTAGTAGTAGTAGTAGTAGTAGTAGTAGTAGTAGTAGTAGTAGTAGTAGTAGTAGTGGCAATAGTAGTAGTATTCTTCATCCTTCTTATTATGTTATGCAGGTGGACTTGAAGCATGTCGAGCAGGAAACTGGTGGTCACGAATCGGACGTCATCGAGTACGGCATCGACTTGAAGGACTTCTACGACAGCGTCGAGTGGGACCTTCTGAGCGTTCCAGCGAAGAAGAACAGCAAGTTCTACCCGTGCTGCGAGGAGCCCTACCCGGACATCACGTTCAACATCACGATCCGTCGCAAGACGCTCTTCCACACCGTCAACCTCATCATCCCGTGCGTGGCCATCTCGTTCCTCACGGTTATCGTCTTCCATCTCCCGTCGGACAGCGGAGAGAAGATCGCCCTCAGCATCTCCATCCTCCTCTCGCTGACCGTCTTCTTCCTACTCCTTGCCGAGATCATCCCGCCGACGTCGCTCGTCGTTCCCCTCATCGGCAAGTATCTCCTCTTCACCATGGTCCTCGTCACCCTGTCCATCATCGTCACGGTCATCGTTCTCAACGTCCACTTCCGGTCACCGACGACGCACACCATGTCCCCCTGGGTCCGCAAGGCGTTCCTCTGCCTCCTGCCGCGGCTGCTCTTCATGCGGCGACCAAACATCGACCGTGACCTCACCCCTAGGGTCATCGTTCGAACCTGCAACGGGGTCGAACTGCGCGAACTTTACGTCGACAACCCCGCCTCCGCCGCCTCCGCCCCCACACCCGCTTCGTCAAGTCTGGGTGGAGCGGGCAGAAGATACGTTGTAGGGAGTGGACCTGAGATGCGGCCAGGGGGTGAGATGCGGCCAGGCGGTATAGACGGAGGGCTAGAAGCGACGTCATCTTACCGGGAAGCGAACTATGGGGTCGCCGGCGGTCCTAGCTCCAACTGCAGAGGGTACTACGGGGTGAGGGCAGGGGTAGCCGCAGCGGCAGCGTTGGGGCTAGAGGAGCTGGACGTCACCCTCGGGGTGTCCTCAACGGCCAATAGGTTTTCGCCGGAAGTGATGAAGGCCATCGAAGGCGTCAAGTTCATTGCCGAACACCTGAAGAAGGAGGACGAAGCCAGATACGTACGTAGTTACATTCCTCCAACTCCTCCATCTTCCTCTTCTTTGTCCTTTTTGTCCTTATCCTCCTCCTCCTCCTGCTCATCTTCCCTGTCTTTCCCTTCCCCGCTATTCTTCGTCCTCTTTCTTTTCTTTTCCTTCTTCCTGCTCTTCATCCCCTTTACCTCGTCCTCCTCTTCCTCATATTTTCTCCATTCTCCTTGGCCTACACCATTTTCTTTTCTTCCTGTACCTGCCCCTCTCACTTGTTTTTCCTTCTCCTCCTCCTCCTCCCCCTCTTTTCTTCCTAGACACTTGTCCGCCATTCGCCTTGCCCACCTCAATCTTTTTCTCTTCTCATTTTCTCTTCCTCTCTCTATTACCATCTCATCCTCCTGTTCTTCTTCCCCCTTCTCCTCCTCGTCCTGTATCCTCAATCCGCCTTGTCCATTTCAATATTTTTCTATTCCTCTTTCTCTGGTTGCTCTTCCTCCTCTTCCTCTTCTTCCTCCTTCTCCTCCTCCTCTTCCTCCTGTATCCTCCATCCGCCTTGTCCATCTCAGTCTTATTTCTGTTCCTCTTTCTCTCATTCCTCCTCCTCCTCCTCCTCCTCCTCCTTCTCCTTCTCCTCTTCCTCCTCATTCTCTTCCTTCTTCTCCTTCTGCATCCTCCTGCGTCCTTCTCGATCCTTCTCGATCCGATTAACCTGCTCGTGTTGATGTTTATTTCAGATAAAAGAAGACTGGAAATACATAGCACTTGTGCTCGACCGACTCTTCCTATGGATATTTACGACTGCCTGCGTTGTCGGCACTTTCGGCATTATCTTACAGGCACCGACGATTTACGACAGCCGGCTACCACTCACGGAGATCAATAAGACTGCGCGAATCTGACGCTCCTGGTCAACCTGGACGTCTTACGGCAGCGCCTTTGCCTCCCCCCGCGTCGACTCTGATTCGATTTCCCGTTTACGTTATTTTAAAGTGTCACTCACCCGTCGATAACTGTCTCAATCTCCTCTGTTTATCGCCCCAAAGGCTTTCCACTCCAATTTAAAGTCTCGCTTCTTCAAGAATTACTACCCTGAATCATCTGATCCTCCGATCTTTCTCGACCTAAAAGAAATCCACCTTAGCAGCTCCTTTGCCTCCTCTCTCTGGAATACCGACTCGGATTTTCACTCGACATCTCTGAACAACCTCTGTGACACGACGTAGCGCCCGTAAATAAGCTGGTGCCCTGCGCTTGGCTTTCAAGTGGCGCTCTTGAAATGTAGAGTTTATGATTTCGACTACGAAAGTGACGGCGGATTTTCCCGCCATCCGGGGCTTAAATCAAACCCAAAGTCGTCTGCTGGGTGCTTCGGGTGAAATAATTATCAACCCATTGGCCCTGGAGGACTTAATGGGCCAACTCCTAGGCGTCCATGAGCGAGAAACCTTGTTGAGTGTCGTTGGTTAGTTGCTGCCAAACGACGATGTGCCATAACAAAGATGATCGCCCTCCACCTTGATCAAGGCTTTGGACTGGCACTGTCAGAGTTTGAGCAGTGGTGGAGTGTCTCGTATCCTCGAACTAAGTGAGGTTCTCGATTCGACATCTTATTTACCACGTGCCGTAGATTCAAACGGGTAGCGGTGGTGAAGGATCTCACCCACTGAAAAATGAGGAGGGTCGAGGCCGCACAATCGCTCTAGCACGTATACCGGGACCTTAAATGTCGGGACACGCATTCAAACGGGCAGCGGTAGTGAAGGATCTCACCAGTTCGTTCAAAAATGAGCAGGGTCGAGGCCATACGGACGCTTTAGAAAAACATGAACGCTTACATTTACTGTACATGAACATTTTTAGGATGTTATAATACGTCGAATCGGAATCAGAAACTAACTACTGAGATTTGGGCCTTATTTTTATGTCGCTTTCAAATTGCGCTATATCATCTCGAGTGTCGTAAGTTGGCAGAGAATTACTAGTCAGCTGGTTCAAACGAATACTTTTAAGCGAATAGATTTCTTTTATAAATCTGCACAGATATAAGGATGGGACGCAAGGAGCTTTGTAGGGTGATTGGTTAATTTACTTAGTGATTGCTTGGTTGAATGGTTTTCTGATTGAATGATCGATTGATCGATTGGTTGAGTAGTTGATTGATCGATAATTTATTCATCAAGTCATTGGTTGATCGAGTAATTGATTGATCGAGTATTTTATTGATCGAGTTATTGATTGAGCGAGTTATTTATTGATCGGGTAATTGATTGATCGAGCTATTTATTGATCGAGTTATTTATTGATCTTGTAATTAATTTACTGACTTATTGATTAATTCATTCTTTCTTTCATTCGATTATTGATTGATTGATTGATTCGCTAATTCGTTAAGCTGATGATTTAGTTCTTCGTTCGTTGATTCATTCATTCATTCATCGCTAGATCGATTGAGTAGGTGGTTCGATAAAGTGATCAATTTCCACGAACACACGGTTCTTAGTCAACAGTGAGCGACGTCAGTGTTAGAACGAGCAAAACAATGCAGGCTCGACGTCAGCACCACATCAGAGATCAGCTTTCGCAGAGGCGGAAATAGCAGCAAGGGCGTCTATTCCTGGCTTTCTCCGAATCCTGCGTACCTTAGAATGATCAAAGAAATCCGGCTTCTTTCAAGACGCCGAACTAGAAGCGGGGGCACGTGACTTCAACAGCCAAAGAGAAATAACATACATCGACTTAAAGATAAATGTCGATACGCGATATCCCTAATCGTGCAAATTCCCGAACAATGTTTTCGCGATCATATTACTGGTCGCTTCTATAAAAAAATCTTCTATATCTTGCTTCAATGGCAACCTTGTTAGTTTGAGGATTATAAGATCAACTCCACATTTTTCACATTAGTGTTATTATTACGAAAATTGTTTAACGCATGCATTAAGTCACACAGAAATGTGAATTTGAGACTTCAGTCGCCAGGTGAAGAAGAGCAGATAGATTTCCAGTTGTTTAAAAGCCAATGAGAAATAAGGAGTCTTGTGGCTTTTCTTGCAGGCATAAAGGGCTTCCAACTTCGGAGAAACAACAGTAATGAGCCTAGTTTTAGCTGAATTTTCTATATAGTCCTACTGCATCGAATGATTACCAGTTAACTTAATGATCAGCTGTTTTATCTTCTTATTTTCTTAATTATTTTCATTCTAATCAGCAGTGTGGCGGCGATAGCAAATGATGGCTCGTTGAAGGCTACCCGGAAGTAAGATTGAATTTACTGTTGTCGGTTCACTGATGTACATTGAGACTCTTTTTCGAAACTGTTCTGTGTAATGCACGTGCAGAAGAGTTTTTTGACTACCTGGGTAATCATTTACAAGAGTTACAAGATTTTTAAACACCTGGTTTTCTTTTTCACTTTACATTTTCATGACCAATCTTCCATCTATAGGATTCCATTGCTTTACAGTTTACACTGTAAACAAATGTCGCTTATAAAAACGTGAGTTCGTGTGTGTCAAATTTATATGGCATTTTAAAAGAAATGGAAATGTGGACTCTCTTAGAATTAAGCTAACTCCGAGAGGCGGCGGTGGGTATGAACTATGAAGAGGTGGAGACTTTTGTTTTCTTAGCCTCGGCATATAACGGTGGTGGCCAGTTCTCTCTCTTTCTCTCTCACTCACTCTCTCTATCTCCTCTCTCTTTCTCTGTCTGTCTCTGTCTGTGTCTCTGTCTGTCCCCCCCCTCTCTCTCTCTCTCTCTCTCTCTCTCTCTCTCTCTCTCTCTCTCTCTCTCTCTCTCTCTCTCTCTCTCTATATATATATATATATATATATATATATATATATATATATATATATATATATATATATATATATATATATATATATATATATATATATATATATATATATATATATATATATATATATATATATATATATATATATATATATAATATCGCTGCGTTATATTCCCACTGACCAGTATGACCATCTTATAACTGTATACACTAGTTGGCGCAATTGGAGCAGAAATTTTCTAATTATTTTTCTATCCTGAAGGGAAAACAAAATACTTCGTGTACAATAACATCCTAAGCGATCGATTCGTAGTCTTTGTTCTGTGTTCGGTTTTCCACAAAAGATGACGATCAGAGGCAAACGACATCGCAACCACTCAGCCTCTCAAAAGATCGATATGTCTGATCGATTTTTATCAGCCATCTCGCTTGAGAGCCGATAATTCAAGCTTTCGTATAATTATCGTCCGTCTGGAAGGAGGGCAGTAGCTCTTGTCTGCTGCAGACAATTCGTCGGGGTTTTTAATTTTGATGATAGTCCTCAGGCAACGAAGAAATTATTACTTGGCTCAATGCTTTTGGCCCCACTGGCAATTGGATTCGGTCGGTCGGTCAGTATGTTAGTCATTGAGTCAATTAGTCTAGTCTGTCTGTCAATCAGTCAGTCAGTCAGTTTGTCAGTCAGTCAATCAGTCAGTCAGTCGGTTAGTCAGTCAGTCAGTCAGTTTGTCAGTCGGGAAGGAGAGTCAATCAGTCAGTCGGTCAATCAGTGACTAAGTCTGCCTGTCTGTCGGTTAGTCACTCAGTCAGTCAGTCAGTCAGTTTGTCAGTCAGTCAATCAGTCAGTCAGTCATTCTGTCTGTCTGTCAGTCGGTTAGTCAGTCAGTCATTCTGTCTGTCTGTCAGTCGGTTAGTCTCTCTCTGTCTGTATATACATGCATATCAATATATATGTTTATGTAATTCTATAGGACTTTCTATTTGGCTATTTGCAGTTTATCACAAAAATATATATACTTACATGGCTTCCAAATCGTACATTTTACATTATCTGCAGTGTGCCCATTACTTTCAACAAGTAGGCCTAACTGGTGTGTGTTTCTATTTAAAATCTGGCTTTAGTATACATATACATATAATATATACATATATATTCATATGTACATATATATATATGTATATATATATACATATATAAAGTATCCCATAGAAAAAACTCCACCGGGTCACTTTGAACTGTGGTGGCGCGTGGATTTTTCAAAGGTGGTGCGAAGCAGCAGTTTCGCCCCCTCCCCGTAAGGGGGCAGGCCTGTCTAGTAGTGTAGTGAAAGTTTGTCTGTGTTGTGTGTGGTACAAGTAGTTGTTATTAGTAGCATGGACATCGCCTTAGTCATTAGTTACCTACTATAAAGTACAATCCGCTACGGTGACCACAGGAAGAATTACGTCAAACACTACTACGTCATCGCTTAATTTAGTAAGGAACGTAAATAGTATTATACCGCACGAATCAATAGCTGATTCGCCGAAAAAATATTCCAATTAGCCAAAGTGCCGCCCCCTTCAAGTGGCCGCCCAGTGCGACCGCACCCCTTGCACTCACCACGCGCCGCCACCGACTTTGAATTGCATATCAACAGTACTCCCCTCTCTGAAGTGGGCTCATCTAAATTCTTGGGAGTCTACGTTGATCATCATAATATTATGCAGTAGGCGGACCATATGACCAATGTTGCATCCACAGTAGCAAAAAACTTAGGAACATTAGCACGCACTTTGCACATCTTACCCTCGGCCATCAGGCTTAAACTGGATTACTCGACAATACATCCTTAGGCCTAATTCTCTTATTGTAATAATTATAGTATGGGCCTTCACTTTTAATTCGAGGTTAGGCTTATATAGGCTAACAGTTTTGCAAAAGAGGGCAATCCGTTTAATGGAGGGGATACCATATGGCTCACATACTGGTCATATTTTTCCTGTTCTCAAAATTTTAAACATTGACCAAAGCAGGACTCTTCAAGCACCGAAATCTTTTGCCATTCGCAATTAATTATTTCTTCGATCATGTATCCCATGT
Organism: Allolobophora icterica; assembly: GCA_963556255.1. Lineage (NCBI taxonomy): Eukaryota > Metazoa > Annelida > Clitellata > Crassiclitellata > Lumbricidae > Allolobophora > Allolobophora icterica. Next base: position 25,045 of record CAUVYU010000206.1, on the reverse strand, counting down.
CCACTCTCACTTTACTAGAGGCTCGTACCGCCGTACCTACACGTATGCCCGCATTGACATACTTTGAACTTTGGTGGTGCTACAGATTTTTAAAAGGTGGTGCTACAGTTCATACTTAACGTACCGCCGTACCTACACGTATGCCCGCATTAACATGCGCCTCTTTTCTTTCAGATTTAGGCCTACTGGCGTTGTGACTTGGGAAAAAATCCCTATGGAAATACGTCATCTGCTAGTTTACGGAAATTGAAAAGCAAATTACGCACCTTGTGGAATCTTTCTAATCTCGCTCGTTCTATATAGGCCTACAGAACAATAATTGGTTGTAAATTGATCAAGGTTTCTGTGCAGTTAGTTAAGACTTTCTGTTCTTCCCCTATTTTTCCTTTCTTATTGCGGTTTTCAGAGTTTTTTCTTTTCTTTGTTCACATTAGAATGTGATTTTTTGGTTGCTTTCATTTTGTTCATGGTAATCATATTAGGCCTACTCATGGTTATAATCAGTGATTTTTCTGCCGGAACGCTCCGGAACGTCGTTCCGCCACCTTTTTCAGCTATTAAAATTTTTTAGTTATTTCAATAAAAGAATAATATAGTTATTTTATTTTAATGTAACCACAAATTTTCTTGGGTGGATCTCACCGAGACCCCTCCCCAAACCCACCCTCGTTTTTTCACGGGCTTTGCCCTCGATTTAGCCCTTCCATAATTGTTCAGTTCCAGAAACTATTTTTCTAGAGAAAAAGCACTGGTTATAATAAGCACATATACGTGATTTAGTTAAGCTAAGCTTATCCTACCTCCTGGCCAACTCTTTCATATCCTTAATCTGTACTCCGGCATCCCTAAATATAGGCCTACTTCGCGGAATCCGCGATCCCTTCAGGGCCCCTTTCTGTAGCCGAAATGTAACGATATCAATACTCTTGCTGACTCTTTTTGTATTGAATTGGTTGCAAAATAAACGATTGATTGATTGATTGATTGATTGATTGATCTTTTGCACTGCGCTCCTCAGTTTCATACACTTATACAATTATACAGTAATTTTTCACTAACATGCATATCTAAGGTGAATATATATATGTGTTGTTTGTGGCGTCATCTTTCGTCACTTTCGGTCTATAACGAAACAGCAGACGATATCCGGTCCAGTTTAATAATAGACTGAAGACAATAATGATTACGAGTTCGGCCGCACCGCGGCGCTGCAGGCTGTGCGCAGCGCATGCGCAGAGAAGGTTCGACGCCTGTGCATGTCAAGGCATTATTAGCTTCTGACTAATAGTTGCCACCTGGAACAAGGTAAGGATTGGCAAGACGGGCGAGCAGAGCCATATAAACGCCCGGAAGCAGTACATCTTATCCGACACACGTCAGATTTAGTTGTTGCCGGTGTTGGGGTAATGGCACAACCGCACTGGGTTGGGTAAGATTGAAACCAGCACGGTCTAAATGCATTTAGACATGTATACATACATACATACATACAATACATACATACATACATACATACATACATACATACATACATACATACATGCATGCATACATACATACATACATACATACATACACACGCATACATACATACATACATACATACATACATACATACATACATACAAGTCATACATACATACATACATTCAATTCAATTCAATTCAATCAATCTTTATTGATATTCACGACAATTACAGTATGTTATGAGCATCCGATAGACGTGAAGTGCCTAGTACAATTACACATTGGTATGAAACAATTTAACAGTGAAAGCACTTAGTAGCCTTTAGTAAAAATAGACAATTTCATATCACGCATTGCCATATAAATTTAACATACAGTATACTTAGCAGGTTATTAGTCGCGAATAGCAAAGGGTAACCCTAAAGGGATGGAAGTCCCGCTATCCAGGGAAGCCCTGCTATTTCTATTGCAAATTAAATGATGGCAGCTGAAAAGATCCAATATCGGATACATGATTTGGTAAACATCAGTTATATGTAAACTGCATGGGTACTTTTTAGGTCTTAACTAAGTCTAACTAATAACGCTTAACTAATAAGGCTTACAGTATATAAAACAAGTATATAACCCAAAAATAAGCCCAACAAAATTGGCTTCCACGGGTCCAGACTAAAACTATACATACTCATTTGTTGGCAACAGCAGTTAAAGGAACAAAAGAAAATAAGAACACAACTCTTATATTTGACTCCGCCGTTGTCCACAAACAGGATATGTACTAGCACAGGGATGCAGAAGTCTCAGGATAATTATTCATTAATTAAAAACAATCTTAGGTTCTTTTTGAAGGTGAACTTGTTTTTCGCATTTCTGATTTCCAGTGGTATAGAATTCCAAATTCGCGGACCGGCTGACTTGATGCTAAATTTTATCAGATTATTTCGAGCTTTGGTTGGTCGATAGAGTGCAGCACCTCTAGTATAGTGATCGTGTATCTCTGAATTTAAGATGAAATACCCATCAAAGGAGGCTGGTAGCAGTTTCTGATTGTAGGCATATAGCAGCTGGGCAATTTGTAGTGTCTTAATTTGATTGAGGTTTAGAAGGTTAAAGTCTTTGAATATTGGTTTAGAATGAACTGATCGACCCGCCCCCACTATCATTCGAACTGCTCTTTTCTGCAATATTACCAGTCGTTGTAGAGGAGAATCGTAATTTGAGGCCCATATTAAGTTGGAATATGAGAGATAAGGAAGGATTAGGGAGTTATATAGGCACAGTCTGATATTTATAGGAAGCATTTTAGAAACTCTAGAAATTATTCCTATATTTTTGGCGATTTTTAAGGATATATAGTTAATATGATCCTTCCAACTTAGATGATTGTCAATGAAGACACCCAGAAACTTTATAGAGTCCACTTTGGTAATAGGTTCATTATTAATGGATAGTTCACCAATTATGGGCTTAATTTTCCTGTAAGATTTAAAAACTATGTAATTTGTCTTTTTTATGTTGAGTGTTAATTTGTTAGCGACAAACCAATCATTAACTTTGCTAAGCTCCGCATTGACAGAATTAATAAGGGTAGCCCAAGATGTACCAGATTGAAAAATGCTGGTATCATCTGCAAAGAGAACAAAATAGAGAGAAGTGGAAATCTGTGCGAGGTCATTTATATATAATAAGAATAAAAGAGGTCCCAGGTTGGATCCCTGGGGCACCCCCGAGGAAATTATTCCCGGTTGTGAGTAAGCTCCATTGCAACTTACTATTTGGGTTCGTGATTCTAAGTAGCTTTTGAACCATTTAATCAAAATCCCCCTAATTCCCAAATTAATCATTTTTTTAATTAGTATGTTATGGTCTACAGAATCGAATGCCTTAGCTACATCGATAAATATCCCTACTGCATATTCATTATTATCAAGGGCTTTAGAAATTTTATCCTCCATGTCGATCAGCGCCATGAAGGTAGAGTGTCCAGACCGGAACCCATGCTGAGAGGGATGGAGAGTTTTAGTTTTATTAATGAAGGAGCTAAGCCTATCGTGCATACCTTTTCCAAAAATTTAGCAAAAAAAGGTAATATGGATATTGGTCGGTAGTTCTCACAATTTTGCTTATCACCTTTTTTAAATACTGGTATGACCTTGGCCGCTTTTAACTGATCCGGTACAATTCCATTTAGCAAAGAGGAGTTGATGAAGAGCATTAGTGGATATACAATTAAGTGCAGGTTAGGTAATGCTATATATGGGTCAATGTCATCCAATCCTTTTGAGTGGGTTTTTTTCATACCAAGTCCAATATTCAGTATTTCCTCTTGTGAGGTAGGGAGAAGTCCCATAGATGATTGGGTGGAAGCAGGCAAGTAATCCTCAAACGTGGTCAATGCAGGAGGTAATTTGCTAGCCAGATCTCTCGGTATATTAATAAAGTATTCATTAAATGAATTTGCTATTATCTCAGAGTTATCGACAGTAACGTTGTGAATTACCAAAGCCAACTACGAGGCCGTTTGTCTCAGCTGGAGGTTGAAGCCAGATCGAACAACCTGCTGTTTCACGGCGTGGAGGAACTAGGTGTGTCAACCATGTCAAGACAAGAGGCGGAAAAGGAGGCGATCCACTCTACCCTCAGATTATGTACTGAAACTCTGGGGCTGAGCATGACTGAGAATGAGATCTCGACCGCCTACCGCCTTCCCAAAAAACCTAACGAAAAGCATCGACCAATAGTAGCCACGTTCACCTCACAGAAAATCCGGAACCTTGTTATCAAATCACGTACGCAACTGCGCAAAACGAGGATTTATATTAATGAGCATCTCACCCAAGCCAATGCCCTTCTCTTTGCCAAAACAAGAGCATTGGTCAAGGAAGGTAGAGCTTCTTCAACGTGGACGGCGGGTGGATGGGTCTTTCTCCAGACAACTACTGACCAGGGACATAAACCATCGAAGATAACCTCGCTACAGGATCTTATGAAACTCACTTCAACCTCATGCTTCATGGGTTCTGCCTCAGTCGCTGCCACCCCACCGCCCTAGATGTGGCTTTCGTCTCTACCCTGACTCCAGGGCCCAGGACGCGAGCACGAAATCGCTATGGCTGACTACCCTCACGCACTTTGTTATGCCTTGCGGACGCTACCCTCACGCACCTTGTCGTGCCTTGCGGACGATCTCCGAATTGGAGGAATATTCTTGCCTTAAACTCGATGTCGTACTCTGGTGCAAAAACCTGTTGTGAGTTTCACTGTTTGTGATGCAATTTGTACCATTTATTTTCAATTTATTTTCAATGGATTTTTTGGGGTTATTGATCCAATAGCACATCTGTTTAATAACATTGTGAGTATAATCTCTGTTTCTGATCTCACAAAATGAATGGTATTAAACATTCTGTTTAAACTGCAATATAGGACAATAGACCTACACTGAACTACTACATTATCAACTGTACTAGTTACCAATATTAAAGAATCATGATTGTTTGCTAACTGCAATTGTACGAAAGTCGACTCGAAGGAATGTATAATTCTATCTCCTGTTTCTTATAAGGTTGGCCATTGCTCTGCTCCCGTCTGACATACTGTATTAAGTTTACCAGAATATCGTACCTTACTTACTAACTAGCACCTTATGATCTGCCTCACATTAGAATAAGTGTTTGTCTATGTTTGCGTTTGTTGCCTGTAGCTAATTACATGGCTCTTTTTGTTCTTTGTGTTATTATAAGTTGCCTCGATTAGTTTTGTTTCATAGTATGTAAATAAAGTAACTGAGGATTGCTCATCCTATACATTATTCATTATGCGGTTATGCATGGATCTAGTTTTGTTTCGTTTAAGAGTGCTGTGTATATATACTAACCTGTCAGCGTCTAATTCTCCACGCGACTCCAGCCGAGACGGGTCCAGTATAGGCCTATTGATAAGTGATCTTGCCTACTCAACGAGATCTGTCAATCTTAACAAGGATCTTAATGCAACTCGGGCTGACTCCGCTGGGGGTAATAAACTTATAGGATTCATTGATGATAATAATGAAGTTGAATACTCCGAGTCTTCTGACTCAAGCGGAGACGAAGGCTTATGGTTAGCACAGGATTTAGAACTTGAAGTCTTCCCACCTTCAACAGAAGCTAATGATGCCGATGCTAATGATTATTTAGACCCGGACCAAAATTTTTATAGAAACATACCATGGACTAGTGACTACGTTGCTCTGGAGGTATTAGAAAATAAAGGATTGACTACTGAAAAGAAAAATGCCTCATTAACGACGCTGCACATAAACTGCAGGAGTGCTGCACACAAACTCAATCAGATTTGTGAATTAGTGACTAAAACGAAGGCTGATTTAGTCGCAGTAACGGAGACCTGGTTAGACCAAAATCTATTAGACACTGTTCATATACCTGAATTTAACTTTATAGGTAGGGCTAGGAATAGAGGCAGGGGTGGAGGAGTTGGATTTTTTGTTAAAGATTCCCTGAATTATCATATACTGGAGCTGAGGGATAACAGAGGTCAGGAAGAGAACTTCGAAAGTCTGTTCATCAGACTTAACCTTAAGAATACGACTCCCGTAATAGGTGTCATTTACCGTCCACCTGGACTTGGCCTTGATGTATTCACTGCTGAATTTGACCAATTATTATCTACCCTGAAATCAAAATCTAAAGATATAATACTTCTTGGCGACTATAACATTGATCTGCTAAAAGTAAATGATCATAAAGAAACTAGTCTTTATTATAATACTTTAATTGCTCACCATTACCTCCCAGTCATCACCAAGCCTACAAGAATTACTCCCACTACTAAAACACTGATTGATAATATACTGACTACTGCCTGGTCTAAGCGTACTATGGCCTCTATTATTATTTCTGATATCTCAGATCACTTGCCCATCATTGCCGAATTTTCCTTTGAGTCCAACCCTACTATTAAAACTACATGCAATGACCGTAGATCTATTACATCTAATGGGCTAAATAAATTTTCAGAGGCACTGAAAGAGGAAAGCTGGGATCTAGTAGCAGAACACTCCCTACAAGGTAGGACTAACGAAGCTTATGACTGCTTCTTCCAAAAATATAAACGGCTTTATGATAATGCTTTTCCACTTCAGGAAAATCGCACAAGCAAAAATAATAAGTTAAGGAATCCCTGGATGACTGTGGGTCTACTAAAATCTACCAGGAAAAAAAACCGACTATATATAAAATACCTTAAAAACCCCACTATAGACAATAAAAGCAAGTTCACTATCTATCGAAATAAATTCAAAGCTTTAAGAATAGCCGCTGAGCGAAATTATTATGCAGAAGAATTTTTAAAACACCATAATGATCTTAAATCTACTTGGAAATTAATTCGCTCTGCCCTTCAGCTGGATAATAAGCGCATGAGAATTGACTATTTTGTAGTTAAGATTTATATACATACATACATACATACATACACGCATACATACATACATACATACATACATACATACATACATACATACATACATACATACATACATAAATACGTACGTACAAACACACATAGAAACATACATACATACATACATACATACATACATACATACATACATACATACATACATCAATCAATCAATCAATCAATTCTTTTTATTGGTCCAAAGAACACAAAACAATAAAAAATTAATGCACTGGTTCATAAAGAGCGTGTTCTAGTGGGCACAAAAGGGGGAAGCCCAGAAGGGACGAGAGTCCCGCTAGGTCAGGGCCACCTATGTAACACAAAGATAATAGTGATGCATCGCTGACTAGCAAATAATATCTCAGTCAGAAATCATTGAACATAATTATGTGGATAGTCTTATTATAATAATAGTCAGTATAATGATTTTATCTTAACTATAAAACTATAAATCTTAACTACAAAATAGCTAACATTAATCACAATACAAAACAAGCTGAACCCGAAATTTTAAATAACATTTATCAACCAACGAGTAAGCTGCTTTTTAAACAGGTTTCGGTTGGATATGTGTCGAAGTTCATGAGGCAGTTCATTCCATGTACGAGGACCCAAACATTTAATTGAAAACTGTCGAGAGTTAGTCCGAGCGTATCCACTTCGGTATGAATTTAAGTTCCGTGTAAAATAAGAGTGAAAGTCCGAGGTTAAATCAAAGTAATTGTTGAATGCACTTGGTAGCATGTTGTAAGTATATCGTTGCATGAATTCATTGATCTGTAAATTGTTGATTTGATCAACTCTCAGCAGGCCCAATTGTTTAAATGTATAAGAAGTAGGAGAGTTATATGGAAGGCGCGTTATAATGCGAACAACTCTTTTTTGTAGGACAATGATTCTATTAAGACGGGAAGTGTAGTTTGAGGCCCAGATCATGTTACAATAAGTCAAATAGGGATAGATCAAGGTAAAGTAAAGAGTACGTAGAATGTTGGTTGGTAATAAGTAAGCTAATCGCGATATTATACCTATATTTTTGGCTATTTTCAATGATATTTGGTGTATGTGCTCATTCCAGGTAATGTGTTGGTCCAGATAGACGCCCAGAAATTTTACAGATTGCACTTGTGGTATGACAGTATTGTCTATTAAAACCGTGCCTTTTAAATGTGGAATTGGTTTCCTGTGGGAGGAAAATAAGATATAGTTCGTCTTGCTTACATTAAGTGACAATTTGTTTGCTTTAAACCAGTCAGATACGGATTTCAACTCGTGATTTATCTGGTGAAATACATTGTCATATAGCTTGTGAGAAATAAATACATTAGAGTCGTCTGCAAATAATATGAAATGGAGAAGAGACGACGTATTAGGGAGATCATTAATATAATTTTATATTAGGAATAATAAGGGACCCAAAATAGAGCCTTGCGGAACTCCGAATCTAATTTCTTTAAAACTGGAGAACGTATTGTTGCACTTTACTTGTTGTTTCCGGTTGGTAAGATAGTCTTTGAACCAAGAGAGAGCAACACCCCGTATGCCATAGGTTTCAAGTTTTTTTAGGAGTATATTATGGTTTACAGTATAAAATGCCTTTGAGAGATCTAAAAAGATACCTATTGCATATTCGTTATTGTCGATAGCCTGGGTTATTTTATCCTGTATGTTCAGGAGAGCCATTGAGGTGGAGTGTCCTGATCTAAAACCATATTGGGAAGGGTAAAGTATATTTTTAGTAGTAATATAATTGTATAATCTTTGATACATTACTTTTTCAAGTAATTTTGAGAAGTAAGGCAATATAGATATCGGTCTATAGTTTGTGGGATCCGCTTTATTGCCCTGTTTAAAGATCGGAGTTATTGTTGACATTTTCATTCCGTCGGGTACATTACCAGTTGATAATGAACAGTTTATTATATCCACTAATGGAGTTATAATGAAAGAAAGGTTTGGACTAATAATACTAGGATCCAAATGATCAGGACCAGAGCTGTGAGTCAATTTTAGTGTAGAGTTTAGTACCAGAAGTTCTTCAGGAGTTGTAGGATTGACAAGCATGGAGTTAAGAAGGGAAGGTTTCATATAGGTCATAAAAGTTTTGGCAGAGGTGGGGATTTTGGCTGAGAGGTCTTGTGCAATTGCAGAGAAGTAATTGTTAAATTTATCGGCTATAACTGCATCATCCGTAATAGTTGAACCATCTACTGTTAATGAAGAAACTTTAGTATCCTGCGATTTAGATTTAATTAGTGAGTGGATAATTCTCCAAGTTTGTTTGATATCTTTATTATATTTAGCAAATTCTAGTGCATAATAGCTTTGTACAGCTTTGCTTTTAATCGATTTAAATTTATTTCTATATACTATGAATTTATTCTTATTGATTTCAGTTGGATTCTTTATATATTTTAGGTATAATGTGTTCTTCTTATTACATGATTTCAATAAACCCTTGGACATCCAACAGTTTTTAAAAGTTCGACGATTCCTTTTATCAAATCCAATCAGTGGGAATGCCTTGTTATACGCCTTAGTGACTGTATTGATTAGTGCATCATAAGCTGCGTTAGGTTCATTATCTGTGCAGAGAAGTGAGACTGGTGTGAAATCCGCTTGCAAGAGAAGCGTTTTAAATAACGCCATCGAATGATCATTAATAATTCTAGTCTTAAATACTGGTGACTTTTCAGGTTTTCCCGAGTGAACAGTAAACCACGTTACAACAGGTAGGTGATCAGATATGTCAGAAACAAGAATAGCGGAATTAACCGTCCTTGGCCATAAATTAGTAAGTATGTTATCGATAAGTGTGGAAGTAGTGGCTGTTATCCTAGTTGGTTGGAGTATTGCAGGTAGGAAATGATAAGAGCAGAGGGTATCCAGAAAAGTATTTGTTGGCGTATGCTCGTTATGCTTTAACAGGTCTATGTTAAAGTCACCCATCAAGATTATGTCCCTTTTTGTTTCGGTTAAACTCTCAAGTAGCTGATTAAATTCCTCATTAAATACTTGCAGAGGATTACCTGGCGCTCTATAAATAACACCTAGCGTAAGCGGCGCATTATTTAGCTGAGGAATACGAATGAATAAACTTTCGTATGATGTGTGCGAGCAGTTTGGAGTGGGTTGGGGTGCTAGCTGGTAATCTATGGTTTCTTCGACAAAGAAACCAACTCCTCCTCCACCACCACCTGTATCTCTAGGTGTATGTACGAAGTTATAGCCTGGAATCTGGACAGTATCGGCTGAAGTCTTGTCTAGCCAAGTTTCAGTTACAGCTAGAATCTCTATTGGTAATTGTTCAAGTAACAGTTGTATATCCATAGTTTTACTGGCAATGCTTCTACAGTTTATGTGCATGAGTGAGCATAGATTCGCTTCATTATTCAGTAGCGAGGCAAGTTGTAGAGGTGTGTTGTAACCATGACTTGTTCTTACATACATACATACATACATACATACATACATACATACATACATACATACATACATACATACATACATACATACATACATACATGCGTACGTACAAACACACATAGAAACATACATACATACATACAAACACACATAGAAATATACATACATACATACATACATACATCCATATTACATACACACGTACAAAGATACCTTCTTGCATAGCTTACCAGTGTCTGTGGGAGTTCGTTATTGAAAATATCGTTTAGGAGTGGCACTCTGTTACTGATAGTTCGTGGTATCACCGCCTGGCTCCAGGTGAAGACTGAGATGGTTCTCCATCTTTTGATTGGGAAAGAAAAGACTTGTTCTTATTTCCATCTCTTCCGTCTGCTCCATCTCCCAAACCATTAAATATGCCCTCTCCCTATCTCTTATCCTCTTCCCTATATATCCTCTCTCTTTCCCGTTCTCTTCCTCTGTGTCTGTATGTCTGTACATCGCTTTTACTGGCTATGTCCGTTTCGAAATCTGCTCCTGTCATCTGTTATATCGTTGCATACAATGTAATGCTTGGGCGTTTGTCAGACGCAAATAAAGGCTACTAACTTACTTACTTGTATCCTGCATGACCGTTTGTGCATGTGTATTTGCCTCATTGTCTGTCTGTATGTTTGTCTCTGCGTGTGTGTCTGTCTGTGTCTGTCCATTAGCCTATCTGCATGTCGGTATGTCTCTGTCTTTGTCAGTCTGTCTGCTTGTCTGTCTAAGACTGTCCGTCCGTCACTTCATCTCTTTCTCTCCTACCACTTCCTCCCCTCCCTCATCATTCTCACTCATGTGGCTCTTGGTTTCGACATGAGCATACCAACGTAACACCGCCGCCCTTCCTCTATCCTGCCACCCTTCCCCATCCGTGACTGCCTGCCTCGAACCACGCTCCACAGCCGGGCCCCCGTTGCCTGCCGATGCCCAGGCGTTCTGACCAACCACGTGGCCCAATATAAGTTCGGTACTCGAGCTTCGGCGGCGTATTTTATCACGAAAACACGCGGCCAGGCTGCAGATAAGACCCGAGATAGGACTAATCAGTTGCGTCGGCCGCAGACGGTAGTAATAAGGCTTCGGATGCCTAGGGTTTGCTCACAAGATGCGGCCTGAGAAAAATGGCAAGCGTGTCGTTGTTGGAGCTTTCTCTACTCGCTCGACGTTAAAAGGCCGTTGTTAGAGAAGTCTGTTAAAGAGTGTTGTTCATTCTGAGGTAGGCCTATAGATGATGTTCAGGAGTGCTGTTGGAGAGCGTTGTTAAAGAAGTCTCTTACGGAAGCGCGTTAGAGAACTTAGAACTTTGCGCCGGTGAATAAGCTGGTCTCATTCACGCGACTTTTAGGTTGCGCTAATTGATTTCGGAAATTTTGGAAATTTACTATTTAGGCCTACTATTTGCATTACGGTTAGCACTCTGTAGAAGACGTGCCTCGACCAGCGAAACTGGAAGAGATAAACCGGAAAGGCCGAGTACAGTAAACCGTGCAGGAAATATACCGCAACAACAGTGATATCTTTTGACGGATACTCTATCCGACGAAACGGAGATCTAGACCAGAAAACATACCGGAAGTAGACGTACATACTACCCCGAAGGGTAAACCGGAAGCTGAACATTGAAATTGTTCAGTGAATTCATTCATGCATTGGGCTTATTTATGTACTCTGCTTACATTAACTCATCAACGCTGCTCGCCCGATATCAGCAGAAGCGGTGAAGCGTGGAGTACAGGTGCACGCAGCAACCTAAGCCTAGTGAAGATGTTCACCAACGAATTCCAATTACAACAGCGTTAAAGGAAGTTGACGGATAAATATTTCAATAAGGTCACAGATACTGGAAGACACTGCTACTTGTTTTTCTACGAAGTATCCGATCGAAATACTCATGGAATACTTGATTGATAACGAATAGTATGATGATTAGGGTGATCGCCGAGGTTAGATGAAGGGCAGTTAAGGATCGCATACTGGATTAAAGATTAATCTAAGCTCGCATACTGGATACAGCATAAAAGGATAATTTAATGTCGCATACTGGATTAAAGACTACTATAAGCTCGCGTCCCCTGGATCAAAGGGTAATTTAAGATCGCATACTGAATTAGGCATCAGGCAACACGCCTAACCGGGAGGGATCACGGATATCCCAGGTAAAGAAGGGGTTCAGCTACGTCAACCCCCTTACGCTCCTTCGCCGCATGAGCGACACGGATGTTGACTATGATGGCGCTGAACGTGGGTCATCTGGGACTTCAGACGAGCGTTGGACGGAGTCCCGTGACGACCGTCAAGTTAACCGGAAATAGGAGGACGTCCAACGATGCACCGGAAATCAGGCTGGCCGTTCTTGGCGCCCTCGGCGTCGGCAAGTCAGGTGAGTCAATTAGCAGAGTTGCTTTTCTTAATGTCCTCTCTCCTCTGCCTCCTCCGTCTGGTCTCTCCGGAAACCGGACTCGAATCTACACTTGACTTCCCTCGACAACCCTCTGACTCGACGCAGCGCTCGTGAATCAGCTGGTGCCCTGCGCTTAGTTGTAGAGTAGCGCTATAGAAATCTGGAGTTTACGATTACGATTACGATTACGATTACTTAATCTCGGTGACCTTATCGAGAGGCGGATAGTCTACTCTATAGAGTGGGGCCTAATGGGCACAGGCCCCTCAGAATTTGGCTGGTATGTTATCTAAATGTCCAATACTGCCTCTCTCCCTAACCCCTCGCCAATCTCTGCACCAATCTACAATTTTAATTGTTATTTTATGCCGTTTTTAGTAATGTTATCTATCACGCGACAGACGCTTTTCTGTTACTAGTAATTACAGAAAAATTTATGTTACTAGGTGAGTAAAAACATAAAATAAAGCGCAATATTACTACATCTAGACTTTAAAGCTTTTGAAGGTCGCTACATAAATGAATATATGATACAAAAACCGAGGGACTCCCCTGCTTTGTACTGACTTGCAAATATTATCTGCTATGCAACTCCGTTCTCTGGCAGTGCCAGTCTCAAGCCTAGATAATTGAGGAGGGCGACGCAAATCAGCTTTGTTATGTCACGGCTTCGTTAAACAGCAACTACTATACCCGCTTTTCAACAAGTCAAAGCAATGACCTATTTCCACTCGACCTTATTCGAAAGAATGGGGAAAATAAAACAGTCGTTAAAAATAACTTAAAGAACACAGTGTCCAAAGTTCAAGTGCCTGAAAACACGACTGTGGTGAGCGATTATAGATAGTGAAGCATTCTTGTAAAGCCGACTGGATGTTTTATTTCCTTCAAAGTGGACTAAGAGAGGTCGAAGCAGATCAGATGTCAAGGCCGGGCACTTGAGCGTCCATTTTGCTCAGAATTACTCTCCCTGGATCTCCATGTCTTAACCATGGGGCACAGCGGCCGAGTGGTTGGAGCGTTGTTCTGAAACGCGGAGAGTACGGGTTCGAGCCTCCTCTGAGACGGTTACTGTGTCGAGCCCTTGAGCAAGTCCTTAACTCACAATTACTCAGCGATATCGATCTGTGCTTGGTGAATGGATAGTGGCGCTTAATAAATACGTACGAATCTGTGTAAATATTAAATACTATAAACCTGCGCCATCGATGCTCTGTCGTATGGTCGGCTGTTCACTGTGTTCAGTTCTTAACTTCGGAAGGAGGGCAGGCCCGCCGGAGGGGGGGGGCAGAGGGCAAATCCCCAGGGGCCCGGCGATTTTCCGGGACCCGGGCCGGGCCTGCAATCAACTTTTCTCATAAAACCTAATGATAGCTTAGGGGCTGCCTAGGAGCCCGGAATTTCTGTATTGTATTGTATCAAATACAAGCACGCAGCTACTCTCGTTCATGCTTTCATTACCTGTCGACTTGATTACTGCTGTTCTCTCTATGTTGGTCTCCCTCACACTCGACTGCATTGCCTTCAACGCGTTCTACGCTCTGCTGCGCGCCTCGTTGGGCGCATCCCTAAGTTTGGTCACGTGTCTGACTACATGCGTGACGTCCTCCACTGGCTTCCCTTTTCGCAACGCGTTGTATACCGGGTTGCTTCTATTGTCTGGCAGTGTCAGCTTGGCCGCGCTCCTTTCTATCTACGTGAGCTCTGTTTTCCAGCGTCCGCACTTCTTGGTCGCCGTTCACTCCGTTCCACCGTCCGCGGTGACTTACATGTTCCTTTCGCTCGCACTGCAACCATGCAACAGCGAGCATTCTCCGTTGCCGGTCCCACTATCTGGAATGGCCTTCCTGCTGGACTGCGGTCTCTCCCTCGAGACTCGTCCACCTCTTTCTTCTCTGCGCTTAAGGCTGTTCTCTTTCGTCGAGGTTGGACTGGGAGCGCCTCTGAATAGTTGCCTTGAAGAGCGCGCTATATAAATGTCCAATTGATTGATTGATTGAGTTGTACTATATTGTGTTGTATTGTATTGTTCGCTCTTGTGAACTACCTAAAATGCGCCATAGTAAGTATCCGGATTTCTTGTAAGGAGAGCTCCTAAAGCTGCCATAGGACAAATTCTCAACGTTTACTTCATTGAGTTTCATCTGCGCACGACTGGATTTCAATAGCCCCGAATTTCCAACATTGTGGGATCTGTAAGACGAAAAAGAACTCGTTTATGCATTCATGTATGCATGCATTTATGCATGTATATTTATGTATGTACGTATGTATGCATGTATGTGAACATAAAAAAGTCCTAAAAGCATTACGAAGCACCTGTCTAACAGTAACAGCTATATAGTAAGGTTGATATTGTATACGTTTCAGCTGTGGTGGTGAAATATATTACGAAACGCTTCATCATGGAATACGATCCGTTTCTAGGTGAGGCTTTTCTAATCTGCCTGTCTGTGTGTTTGTCTATCTGTCGTTTGTATGTACGTATTTATGTATGTATGTGTGTATATGTATGCGTGTAAGTCTGTATTATGTATGCCTGTCTGTGTGTTTCTGCCTGTCTGCCTCTCTCTCTCTCTCTCTCTCTCTCTCTCTCTCTCTCTCTCTCTCTTTCTGTCTCTCTCTCTCTATCTCTCTCGCTCTCGTTCTCTCTGTCTGTCTGTCTGTCTGTCTGTCTCTCTCTCTATGTCTGTCTCTCTCTCTCGTTCTGTCTCTCTCACTAACTCTCTCTCACTAACTCTCTCTCTCTCTCTCTCTCTCTCTCTCTCTCTCTCTCTCTCTCTCTCTCTCTCTCTCTCTCTCTCTCTCTCTCTCTCTCTCTCTCTCTCTCTCTCTCTCTTTCTCTCTCTAGTTCTCTCTCTCTCTCTCTCTCTCTCTCTCTCTCTCTCTCTCTCTCTCTCTCTCTCTCTCTCTCTCTCTCTCTCTCTCTCTCTCTCTCTCTCTCTCTCTCTCTCGTTCTTTTATAGAGGCATCTATTACTATCGTAAGATCGATTTCTTTTTCTTGGCCATGGCGTACGACAATGGCCAAGCCAGTCATGTCCCTCGCCGTCTGATCTTCCCACCGCCAGTCTATGGTCACGGTACACTTTATGGCTGATTTTATCTGCAGAAGGTTGAGGAGTGGCAAGATGCGGCCTGGGTTTTAGTGGGGGGGGGTGGTTTCGGACAGAACAGACAAGAAGGCATGGACTGCCAAAGAAGCGACGCACCAGCAGATCTCCACTTTTATCCAGGCTTGGGACTGGCACTTCCAGAGTACGGACAGTGGCGGGGCTACCTGTTTATGAATAGGCTATTTCAAAAGGTAGCTGGTAATAAACGTTGGAAAAATGTAGCTTGATACTCCAATGACTTCTGTTTCATTGTATTATTGGAACCGAGTTGCTGGATAACAGGGCTTTAGCCTTTACGAATAGGCCTAGGCCCTACACGTTCATTGTTTTAAAAGTAGATGCAAAACAATGAGAAAATCTGCGAAGCGCGTCTAATCCGCCACAGATGTGCCCTATATAAATTAGCTGTAACAGTCGTGTTTGAGATATACTGAATCGCGATACATGCATCACTATAAACAGTTGAGTTATACACAGCTCTATATAAACTCATGAGTAAATTATTTCACTGAATTACCGAGAACTCGTTTAGGACTTGAAGCGGACGTGATGATGTAGATGTTATGGTCTTCTCAGGCCTTTATATATAACGTCAATCGAAAGCGTTTTAAAGATTTCTTGCATTATACAGCGTTTAACAAACTATATCTTGATGTAATATAATTTAATGACAATTGTTTGATTTAAATCGTCGTTGATGTAACTGTAACTGTAATTAGTAACTTCTATTGCGCCGGTGTCTAATGCACAAGGCATCAACCGATGGCACACCAAAACCAAGCCATAATTAGGTCAATACCCAGAAGATCAGTCCGTGAGACTGGAGTAAGCTATTTATAGGCGTTTGATATCGTTTTAATGGGCTGCGGGGTGTTGACAGCACATACGTTAACAGCGTTAATTGGTGTTGATTGTCTCAAACGGGGGACTTGTTCGCTTTCAAAGTGGTTTAAATAGCGACTGGCGACAAACAGATGAACAGGAAGAAGGATGAAAGTGCTTTGAGCAGAGACGAAGAGTCGGCAATTTCCGTTTAACTTCGTTTAATTCCGGGTTTTTCTGTGTCGTGTGTTTGTAGAGGACGTGTACTCGAAGACGGAAACAATTGACGGTCGTGAAGTCAATATCAAACTGATGGATACAAGTGACTCGGTATTTATAGACATTCACATAGACTCATGTGTACCACGTATTCACAGCTTCTCTTTTTTTATGTATGTACGTACGTATGTATGTATGTATGTATGTATGTATGATTGTAAGTGTGTATGTATGTATGTATGTATGTATGTATGTATGTATGTATGTATGTATGTACTATGTATGTATCTACTATGTATGCATACTGATGTTGAAAAGCACCATACATACTTTGTATGTATATGTGTATAATATATGTATGTATGAATGTATGTAAGTATGTATGTATGTATGTATGTATGTATGTATGTATGTATCCATTTATTATGTATGTATGTATGTATGTATGTATCCATTTATTATGTATGTATGCGTGTATGTATGGTGTTTATGTATGTGTATGTATAGTGTGTATGTAACTATGTATGTATGTATGCATGTATGTATCTATGTATTATGTCGGTATGTATGCGTGTATGTATGCATGCGTGTATGTATGTATTATGTATGTTTGTGTGTACGTACATACGTACCTATGTATGTATGTATTTAGGTACATACAGTATATACCATATGTAATGCTTACGTGCCAAATGACCCATAGTTGTCTAAACACATACACATAGCACACATATTCGTGACGATTTTGGCATTGCTATCTTTAGGGAACATGAAAGCTGTAAGTGGCTCCACCTACGCCTCCATGTGTTGGTCTCCTCCCATAGATTATACGCACATCATAGGAAGGCTCTTGTTGAACCTTTAAAGCCATTAGCCATCTCACGTGGGCAGAGAGAAGTCAGCTGCTGAATCTATGCCATAAGTTGTAAACACTCTGAGGCAGACAGCTGACAGTTTAACCCATCCGCACTTCAGGAACTCCAAAAATAAACACTCATAACATATATATAGAGAGCGATCATGCATACATGCATACATACATACATACATACATACATACATACATACATACATACATACATACATACATACATACACATAATACATACATACATACATACATACATACATACATACATACATACATACATACATACATACATACATACATACAATCATACATATATAAAAATACATAATATAAAAATAAATAAATATATACATTCATGCATGCATGCATACATACATACAATCATACATATATACATAGATACATGCATACATACATTCATACAATCATACATACATATATACATACATGCATACATACATACATACATACATACATACATACATACATACATACATACATACATACATACATACATACATACATACATACATACATACATACATACATACATACATACATACATACATACATACATACATACATACATACATACATACATGCTTGCATAAGCATGTATGTATGTATGCGGGTATTGTATGCACATATGCATGTTAGGTATGTTTGTATGGAAGTGTGTACGTATGTATTCATCTGTACGTTTGTATACATGTTGACAAGTATAGGCTGTATAAATCTAGAATACAAGAAATGCGCGTATTTTATATGCACATGTATTTTAGTGAACCATGGGCATGCATGTACATTTTTATGCATATCTAGCACTTACAGCACTTGCGCATTATAAATACATATTATGTAGATGCGTGTATATGTGTTTTGGTGATAAGGTGTTGCAGAGGCGAAGATAAATCCATCGTAAAGCGTTCAAGTGGCTCTGATAGCATAGTACATCCCGCGATTTTTCTTCCTTAGTTTCGTCAATCTGTTATTACCAATTGCAGATCGCATGCGTTTGGGCGGGAGTTCTCAGAAAACAGATTCCCGTGTATATATTATGTATGTATGTATATATATATATGTATATATGCGTGTGTGTATATATTCTTAGAAAGCAGATTCCTGTATATATATATATATATGTATATTTGTATGTATATATATATATATAATATGCTTGTGTGTGTATGTGTGTGTGTTTATGTGTATGTTTGTATGTGTGTTTGTGAGTGTGTGTGTGTTGTGTATGTGTGCTTGCGTGTGTGTGGTTGTGTGTTGTGTGTAATATATATATATATAATAATATATATTTATAATTATATATATTTATAATTATGTATATTTATAATCGATTGATATTATAATTGGATTCTCTGCATGCAACGAGAGTGAAAAGTAGTCCAGTTCTTAGCATGCTGGAGATCAGTGGTTCAAATTCCCACTGCAGCAGAACTTTGTTCCGAGATTTCTGCTCCACGCACCTGCATCCCCTAGCGGCCTAGCCATTGTAGCCAATTCAGCTATAACGAGTTCACTGATCGTACATTGTCAGTGGATGATGAGGCGGCGAAGAAGAGGACCGGCTTCCAGCCATCAATTATGCCTCCTTTTTTGTTATTACTCCAGATCGTGTGCCTGTACTGCTTCTTCTTCTTGCTATTGTTCTTCTCTTTCTCATTCTTCTTCCTCTTCTTCCTCTTCTTCCTCTTATCCTTCTTCTCCTTCTTCTTCTTCTTCTTCTTCTTCTTCTTCTTCTTCTTCTTCTTCTTCTTCTTTTTCTCCTCCTCCTCCTCCTCGTCCCTCCTCTCGTCCTCCTCGTCCTCCTCCTCTTTCTTCTTCTTCTCCTCCTCCTCCTCCTTCTTCTTGTTCTTCTGCTTCTTAATCTTGTTCTTGTTCTTGTTCTTGTTATTGTTCTTCTTCTTCTTCTTCTTCTTTATCTGCTCCTCCCCCTCCTCCTCCTCCTCCTCCTCCTCCTCCTCCTCGTCGTTCTTCTTCTTCATGTTCTTCTGCTTCTTCTGCGCCTTCTTTTCTCACACGAAATTTGTAGTCGGTTGGCTAAGATTCTAGTCCATTGCCCGTTATTTGTTTAGGTTTCGTGTGCACTGTAAAATGATGTTCAGATTGTTTTTCCACAGTCTTTTATACTGTTCTATATATGATCTACGGTCCTCTCCTTGAGTTACACACCGCCGCTCTTGCCTGCGCGTTGAGAAATTAATGGATGCGTTAAGTGAAAGGAGTAATGGGGAACATCCGGATAAATCAGAATAATATTATATAAGGCCTAGCATGACATAACACAAGATGGGTTTTAAGGGTGAAAGTAAAAGGAAAATCTGAGTGAATTTAGGAGTTAAGATATGATGGAAAGTGGAAATGAAAGTTCTCTGAATGCGAAATGCCTAAAGAATGCGAAAGTAGGCGCGAAATTAAGAGAAAAGTAGGAGTGAAAGTAGGAGTTGAAATAAGATGAAAAGTTGCCGTGAATGTAAGAAGAAAGTATACACGAGTGAAAGTAGGAGGTAAAGTGGGATGAAAAAGACTAGTAGGAGTGAAGGTAGGCGCGAAAGCAAGGGAAAATTAGGAATTAAAGTAGGATTTAAACTAGGGTGGAACACGGGAGTCAAGGCAAGAGGAAGTGTACAGGGGTGAAAGTAGGAGGTCAAGTAGGATGGAAAAAAGTAGGAGTGAAAGTAGGCGCGACAGTAAGTGAAAAGTAGGAATTAAAGTAGGAGTTAAAATAGGGTGGAACACGGGAGCTAAGGCAAGAGATATATACAGGAGTGAAAGTAGGAGGTAAAAAGTAGAATGGAAAAAGTAGGAGTGAAAGTAGGCGTGAAATGAAGAAGAAAATCAGAATGAAAGTATAGGCGTTAAATATGGTTGAAAGTGGGAGTGACAGTAGAAAAAAGTACGAGGGCGAGTATAGCAGAGAAAGTAGGAGTGAAAGTAGGAGTGAAAGCAAGAGTTCAAATATGTTTGAAAGTAGGAGTACAAGGAGAAGACAGTAGAAGAGAAAGATTGAGGAAGTATAGCTGGAAAATTTGGAGTGGCAGTAGGAGGGAATGTTGGAATGAAGCTGGCGTTTGTGTGGAGTGTGTTGACGTAGAAATTCTCGGTTCTACGACCGGACGGAGATGGATCAGATGCTGATGCTGCTGGTAATGATGATGACGGGCAGACAAGCAGTTAGCAGTGTTCGCTGCATCTGGTAACCTGGACCATGCATGACTCAAGATGGGCAACGTCGAATCCAGACCCACACCCTTCTCTGTCTGTCTGTCTGTCTGTCTGTCTGTCTGTCTGTCTCTCTCTCTCTCTCTCTCTCTCTCTCTCTCTCTCTCTCTCTCTCTCTCTCTCTCTCTCTCTCTCTCTCTCTCTCTCTCTCTCTCTCTCTCTCTCTCTCTCTCTCTCTCTCTCTCTCTCTCTCTCTCTCTCTCTCTCTCTCTCTCTCTCTCTCTCTCTGTGTCTCCCTCTCTCTCGGCCTCTCTCGGCTTCTCTCTCTGTCTCTGTCTCTCTGTTTCTCTCTGTGTCTCTATCTATCTATCTATCTATCTATCTATCTATCTATCTATCTATCTATCTATCTATCTATCTATCTATCTATCTATCTATCTATCTATCTATCTATCTATCTATCTATCTATCTATCTATCTATCTATCTATCTATCTATCTATCTTTCTATCTATCTATCTATCTATCTATCTATCTATCTATCTATCTATCTATCTATCTATCTATCTATCTATCTATCTATCTATCCATCCATCCATCCATCCATCCATCCATCCATCCATCCATCCATCCATCCATCCATCCATCCATCCATCCATCCATCCATCCATCCATCCATCTATCTATCTATCTATCTATCTATCTATCTATCTCTACTAAGACCAGACACTGTTCTTATTCCTCTTCTTCCTTTCTTCTTCTTATTCACCTGTTCTTCATCTTCCTTTACAGCATGCCTTCCCCACTGAGTTCTCTTGTGGTCATACCCCCGACCCCCCCCCCCATTCTTTCCAAACACACCCTGAAGACATCTTAAAGCATAAATCCATCTGACCACAGGAGTTCAAGTTCTTACGAGACATAAGTTTGAGAAGTCTAGATCGTTACTTTCGTTGACTGCAGACAGACAAATACTACAGACACTCGCGCTTATGTTCCTTTAATAGCAGTCCACGTGCATATCCTAATGAAAGGCAGACAGACGGACAGGCAGAGAGACGTACAGGCATACGGAAGCATATTGAGACATATGGGCAGAGAGATATATGGGCAGACAGACAGCTGAGCGGTGATGGTTCGTTTTCCTGGCCTCTACTCGAAATTCCGATCCATATGCTGAAAGTATGAATGGAATGCGTTGGAAGAACGCACGCGTACAGACGTACAAACGTACATACGTACACATACAAACACATATGCAAGCAGACACATGTACATAGGCACAAGAGCATATACACTCAAACGCATGAAGTTGTGGAATTAAGAGGGAGAGCAGCGGATTCCCACTCTGTGTTGCCGTCTATGCGTCTCTATACCTCTGGCTTCCTGTCCGCCTCCCTGTTATCTGTCCCTCTCTGCGCGTTTGTCCCTTCCTATGCGTCTCAGACCCTTCAGCCGCGTCTTTCCCTTCTCTCCTTTCACCTGAGTATTGTCTCTCCCTCTTTGTGCTTGTAGCTAACTCTGTGTGCTTGTAGCTAACTCTGTGTGTCTGTCTCTCCCTGTGTGTGTTTGTCACTTTATCTGTGTGTGTTTTCCCTCCCTTTGTGTGTCTGTCTCTCGCTGTGTGTGCTTGTCTCTCCCTTTCTGTGTTTGTCCCTCCCTCTGTGTGTCTGAACCTCCCTCTGTGTGTGTGTCCCTCTCTCTTTGTGTTTGTCCCTCCCTCTGTGTGCTTGCATCTCCCTCTACGTGTTTGTCCCTCCAACACACTCTGTGCTTGTCCCTCCCTCTGTGTGTTTGTCCCTCCCTCGGTGCGTTTGTCCCTTCCTCTGTGTATCAGCCAGTGTGTGTGGGATCCGATTGGGAGGTCGTGGCTTCTCCGCGGGAAGAGGAGCCTGCGTCGGATTTAACGGATCCTTGAAGGACGCGCAGCTTTTCATCGCCCGTCGCAATCTTCGGCTGCTTTATTACGAGTCAGTCGACTGCGGAACATCAGCAGTTCCAGTCGGGTAATTACGTTCGGGGCTTCCGCCAACAAACTGTTCTAGATGATCACTTGGATCCTTCGCTCACTCTCGACCTGCCGCTCTCTTTCACTGCCTCTCTCCGTACCTCTCCCCCTGCCTGTGCCCGTGCCTCTACCCCTGCCTTTGTCCTTGTTTCTCCCCTTGCCGCTCTCTCACTTTGTCGCTGCCTCTCTCCCTAATACCCTCTCTGCCTCTCCCTTACTTCTATCCGTGCCTCTGTCCCTGCTTCACCCATACCTTTCGCCCTACCTCTCTTCCCCGGTCCCTTTCTCTCTCCCTTAGCTCTCTCCCTGTCTCCGTTACTCCCTCTCTCCCTAACACTCTCCCTGCCTATCCCTTACGTCACTCCTTGCCTCTGCCCCTACCTCTCCCTCCCTCTCTCTCTCTGTCTCTGTCTCTGTCTGTCTCTCTCTGTCTCTCTCTCTGTCTCTGTCTGTCTCTCTCTCTTCCCCTACCCCTTTCTCTCTCCCTCCCTCTCTCTCCTTACTTCTCTGCCTGTCTCTCTTACTCCCTCTCACCCTAACACTCTCCGTTGCTTCTCTCTGTGCCTCTGCGAGTGCCTCTGTACCTGCCTCTCTTCCTGCCTCTCACTGTCTCTTTCACCCACCCTGCCTCTACCTCTCTTCCTGCCTTGATCCCTGTCTCGATTCCTCCGTCCCTTGCACTGGTCTCCATCTTTCCATTCCGTTGCTCTTCCCGCCTCCTCCAACCTCCATCCGTCCGGGTTCCATCTGTGTTTACAAAGGTTTCCTGTGCATAATATACACAGCGAGGAATTTGTGTTGGGTCGTTGTGGGAGGTAGGACCCGTGGGCGGGGCACTAATGAATGGCACAACTACAACCAATTGTATACACGGTCGGGATTCGGGAATCGATGAGGGAGGTTTCATTTTCCCCCGCAGTCACCCCACGCAAACAGGTAAACATCGCACCACACACACACAAACACACATACACAGACAAACACGCGCGCGAACACACACACGCACATACAAATATATATATATATATATATATATATATATATATATATAATATTGTAGGTTTGTTCGCACATAAAACTAGCACTGCTCTTGCTTAACGAGTTTCTTTGGCAGCTCGACTTAGATTTTAGAACTCACTTCCTGTATCTGTTTGCTCTGCTCAGTCGCTTTTGTCATTTCCTCGTCAACTTAAGATTTATTTCTTTCAAACTGCATTGCATATCCACCATAGGCTGTCTCTCTGTCTTAGCGGACTAATATTCCGGATATTGACCTGATTACGGCTTCGTTTTGGTTCGCCATCGGCTGATGCCTTGTGCATTAGATACCTACTGCGTGATTGAAGTTACTAATGCCGAATTGCATACGTGATCCATCAACGCGATGCAATACAATCAAATACAATAAGTACGAAACAATACAACTGTATATGCATTGTACGGCTTGTCTCAGCTTGACGACAACCATACGTACGTGTATTATTGAAGTGGAAATTTACTCATGTGCTTTTATCGATATTGTGTACATGTGTACGTATTACTATAGTTGGCATTATCTGGGTTGATCTCCTCATATCGTAACTATATACATGGATACGTCGATCCACTGATCCATCCATCAATCAATCCATTCATCCCTCTACCATGCACATATACATACATACATACATACATACATAAATACATACATACATACATACATACATACATACATACATACATACATACATACATACATACATACATACATACATACATATATACATACAAACATACATCATCCACCCATACATAGATACATACATACATCCATCTATCTATACATAGATACATCCATCCATCCATCCATCCATACAAGGATACATACATCCATTTATCCCTCCACAAAAACATCCATCTATCTATTCATCCATCCATCCATCCATCCATCCATCCATCAATCCATCCATCTATCCATCCATCCATCCATCCATCCATCCATCCATCCATCCATCCATCCATCCATCCATGCGTACATGCATACATACATACA
>CAUVYU010000205.1:0-21723 GCA_963556255.1 Allolobophora icterica | reverse complement strand
ACCTTATAATCATGCCCGCTAAAAGCTGACACCGGGCAGGCCGAGAGGCAGGGCTTGGTCGCACAGCTCTCGCATGGATGCTCACGTGTTATGCTGCGGGTTAACTCAAGCACTTCAGGAAACAACAGGGCGGCACGGTAGGCATGCCACAAGCCATAAGTCGGGTGGATATTAAGCCCCAATGGCGAGTGATGCGCCACACCGCAAGCCCTCGCCCATTGTTGAAACGGTTGATAGGGCTGATCGAAGGGATAAACCGCTTTTGCACCCAATTCCTCGCTTAAGCGATCAATGACCAGGCGGCACCAGTCATCCAATGTGCCGCCTGTGTCAGCTTGCACAAAGCGGGAGAACATTTCTGGCCCGGCATTTCCGATAAGCAACAACTGCCGGGGTTTTGCCCATGGCACTGGGATTAAACCAGCCCAAACATATGAAGCCTGCTTGCCTGATGCCTGTGAGGACCCTGTGTTCCATGCTGGCGGAGTTTGAGCGCAAATTCAAATAAATGTCACGCTCAGCCTTCCAGCCGAGGTTAATCCAATCTATGCTGATCTGGGGAGCATGAACAGATGAGTGATGAAGTTGAACCACGCCGTCGCCGTGGTGGAGCCCGAGGCAATCCGCAATCTGGTCATGGCGGGCCTTTGCAGCAATTGGAAAAGCGCAGATTACAGCGCCACTTTACCCCCACCTGCATTCTCTCTGATGATGAGATTGAACAGATTCACCTAACCTCGCTTAAAGTGCTGGCCGAAGTGGGCATGGATTTCATGCATGATGAGGCCCGCGCCCTGTGGCAAAAAGCCGGGGCGAAAATAGACGGCGAGCGGGTGCGCTTTGACCCACAGCTGATTGAAGAATTAATCTCTCATGCCCCGGCAAGCTTCACCCTGCATGCGCGCAACCCGGCCAATAATGCCCATGTGGGTGGCAATCATATGATGTTTGGAACGGTTGGCTCTCCCCCCAATTGCCATGACATGGAGGGTGGTCGGCGCGTGGGCAACCGCGCCGATTTTCAGAAATTTCTGATGCTGGGGCAATATTTCAACGCCATTGATTTTTGTGCGGGCTATCCGGTGGAGCCCGTCGATCTCCATGCCTCAACCCGCCATCTTGATGCGCTTTATGATGTTGCAACCTTTATGGATAAGCCTTTCCTCGCTTATGTGCTGGGTGATGAGCGCGCGCGTGATGCCCTGGCCATTGGCCGCCTCGCCAGAGGTATCAGCCAGGAGCAGTTTGAGCGCGAACCCTCGATCATCACCGTGGTCAATACCAACTCTCCCCTGAAACTGGATTTCAACATGCTCAATGGCATGATGCATTTTTCGGCTCAGGGCCAGGCTGTCTGTGTGACCCCCTTCACTCTGGCCGGTGCCATGGCTCCAGTGACACTTGCCGGGGCTTTGGTTTTACAAAATGCTGAGGCCTTGGCCGGACTGGCTTTTTGCCAATTGGTCAAGAAGGGTGCGCCGGTCATCTATGGCGGCTTCACCTCTAATGTGGATATGAAATCCGGGGCACCGGCCTTTGGCACGCCGGAATATATGAAGGCGGTTGTGGCCGGTGGGCAACTGGCCAGGCGCTATAACTTGCCATACCGAACCTCCAACACTTGTGCCGCCAATATGGTGGATGCCCAGGCCGCCTATGAAAGTGTGTTTTCACTCTGGGCACTCACCCAAGGTGGGGGTAATTTTATTATGCATGGTGCCGGTTGGCTGGAAGGCGGGTTGGTGGCCAGCTTTGAGAAATTCGTCCTCGACGTCGACTTGATTCAAATGGTCAGCGAATATCTGCAACCTATTGAAATAAATGAAGATGCATTAGGCCTGTCAGCGATCAAAGAAGTGGGCCCGGGCGGGCATTTTTTTGGCGCACAGCACACACTGGCCCGTTATAGCAAGGCATTCTATCAACCACTGATTTCTGATTGGCGCAACAATCAACAATGGGCGGCTGCTGATTCACCGCAAGCCTGGCAGCGCGCCAATCTGGTTTATAAACAGGCCCTGAAGGAATATCAAAAACCGCCGATGGCTGAAGCCACCCATGAAGCACTGTTGGATTTTGTGGCCAGGCGCAAGCGCGAGGGTGGAGCACCTACTGATTTTTGATTAGAGCCTGATCTCCCAGGGCAATAGGTACCGCTTCACGTTTGAACTCATCATTGTGTTTCTTTGCCATAACTGTTCCCCTTAATGGCAAGCGTTTCTCATCAAGGACCCGGAATCAAACCGTGGCATGACCATCATTTTATCGGCTCAGTTCCTGCTGACAGGATGGCCAGATATGCTTCGTAGGCGAAGATGCGATTGCGAGATTTTCCGGTCATTTCATTCAACATGCCGATCTCAACCAGCTTTTGCACAGTACTGGTCGTGGATGGCACCGATATATCCAGCTCCGCCGCCACCTTGGTGATCGAAAGGTATGGCTTTTTGAGCAGATAGTCGTGGATTTTGAGCGCGCTTTTCGACGCCCTGCCGATCTGGCCGATTCGCACGCGGTCGCGTTCCAGAACATCGATGATCTTTTTTGCGTCGTCCGATGCTTGGGTCGCCATCGCCGTCACGCCATCAAGGAAAAACTCGCACCAGCGTTCCCACTCGCCCTTCAAGCGAACATCCTGCAGCAGGTCATAGTAAAGCTGGCGATGCTCCTTGAAATGCAAACTGAGATATAGGATCGGGCTGACCAGGACGCCGTCCGAGCAAAGAAGCAGCGTGATGAGCAACCGCCCCAAACGCCCGTTGCCATCCAAAAACGGATGGATGGTTTCAAACTGAATATGGATCAACGCCGCTTTGACAAGCGCGGGAAGTTTTTGATCTTCGTCATGGACGAATTTCTCAAGATCGCTCATCAGGCCGTCGACCATCTCCGGCGGCGGCGGAACGAAACGCGCCTTGCCGGGACGGATGCCGCCGATCCAGTTTTGTGAACGGCGAAACTCTCCAGGAGCCTTGTTTGATCCGCGCCCGCCGCGCAGAAGGATTTTATGCATCTCGCGGATCAGGCGCACAGAGAGCGGAAAGCCTTTCTTCATGCGTGCAAGGCCGTGATTCAGCGCCGCAATGTAATTCGAAACTTCCTCCACATCATCAACTGGAACGCTCGGTGTCTCGTCGTTTTCGAACAGCAAAAGATCGGACAGTGAGGACTGCGTGCCCTCGATCTGCGACGACACCAAGGCTTCCTTGCGGACAAACATGTAAAGAAACAGGCTGATGTCCGGCAGAAATTTGGCCAGCGCGTCGATACCGCCAAGAGCTTTCATGGCTTGGTCAAGCGACTTGTAAAGCCGATCCATGTCAACTGAGGGCTGCGGCGGCAGTTTGGCTGGGACATAAGCCTTAAAACTTTCCCCTGCAGTGCTGCGGGAAACATAGGTTCCAAGCCGTGTATTAGGGGCAATTTTTGCCATGTGTCCGTCTCTGACAAGCTGTGCCTAGTGCGAATCTAGCCTGAACACGCAAAGCCACTGTTTAGGTTTAACTTAGATAACCTAATTATGGAAGTTTTATATTTAGGGGACAGACGCAACGGTAATCTGGACAATACTACGCAGTTGTTTCCATTCTGGATGACGCTCGCAAAGCCAACTGGAAACTTCCATAACATGACACCCTCGCTCTTCGATCCGGCCATGTCCGCTGCTCTTATTCACGTGATGTTGGCACATTCCCAGCAAAGCATGATCAGTGAAGAATTCCGCTACATCCCGGTGCAGAGCTCCTTGATTCCCTTTGAGTGCCAGCAGATAATCCGCCTTACTGGCTATGATCCTGGAAGAAATATCTTTTTGAAGGCGTTTTATCAACCACAGATTTCTGATTGGCGCAAATGAGAGGGTGGAGCACCTACGGATTTTTAATAAGCAGCTAAAGCCTGATCTCCAGTTTTGCATTGACTATATGATCCTGACCCTCGGTCGCGATCAGCCCTTGATATTCGGCACCAAAACTCAAGCGCGGTGCTATGTGGATGTCGAGACCGGCCTCAAGCACCAGATTATTTCCGGGCATGGACACACCGGCAATATTGAACTTCGCACTGGTCGCGAAAGATTGCGTGATCTGCGGAGCAAACGTGCCCCAGACATGACGCCAGCCCAGCATGCCACGCAAAACTGCCTGACTCTCACCATAAGCAAATTGATATTCGGCCCTGGCACCCAGTGTGGTGAAGCCTATGGCATTATTGCCGCTTTCAATCTGAAGTGCCGCTATGCCGCCCTTTTCATTAAACTGATCATGCGCAACATTGACGATGCTCATATTGATGAAAGGCTCAATCTCAAATGCGCTCCCTTTGACGCTATACCCAAGCTCTGCAAAACCCTGCGCCGTGCCAGCCCTAAAGCTGTCGGTGAGGCTGTCGGTGAAATCTGGAATAACAACCTGACGCTTGCTGGTGATCGAACTGAAGCTATAGGCCAGACCAGTGCGCAAGTTGAGCGGGCCCTGACTGGTTCCTCCATAAAGACCGACATGAACATTGGTGCTGGCAGCAGAAGACCGCAATGTATCCACAGTAAAGCTGGAGCTGCTGTAACCTGCGATAACACCCAGTCTCCACGCCTCTCCCACAGTGCCATCAAGGCCTTGGATAAATCCGCCCGTTGCCCGGTGCATGGGTTGCGGCATTGCCATCGCTGTAATTGGTGGCCCAGGAGCCGAAACCCGCACTCCACAGTCCTGCCTGATTAACCTGCGTGCTGGTTTGGTTTTGGCGCAGCCTTGTGTTCATGGCGGCCCTGATATAGCGGCTGTCTTCCATGAGTCCGGTTATGGTTGAGGCATGAATTTCACCCGATAAAGCGTCAAGCGCCAAACGCGCTTCAGGAACCGAGAGCACAAGTAAAGTGTCAGTGTCGGCCCCTCCCGCTGCATCGTATCAATGCCGATACCCGTTTGCCAACGGTTGAAAGTATCGCCCACGCCGCCAAATAAACCACTATTGCCTATTGAGTATGATTCTGAGTTGGACGGTGTTGGTGTTCTGCACCAGCATTGCTTCGAGAAAAGCTGAATGCAGAAGCACCTTGGAATCAAATGAGCCGGTAATGCCGCCCGCAGCGCTCAGAATGGTATAGGTCTGGCCATTTTGATAGTCGGCCTGCGCATCCAGTGCCGTCACGCCAACCGTTCCGCCATTGAGTGTTGCTGTGCCAGTGGCGGCGAGCAGGTCGCTTGTGCCATCACCCGCAATCTCAACTTCATAGGTTGAATTTTTTCGCAAATGAGACATTGCCATTGACCTTCAGGGTGTCAATGGAATTGCCAGGGCTCACTGTTTCCTCGGCCTTAACATCAAGACCGGCGATGGTGCCGTTCCCACCCAAAGTGCCGCCATCATTGACCGTGACCACGCTGGTGAGACGGGCACCAGAATGACTGGCATCGCCCACAATGAGCTTGCCCGAATTGATTGTGGTGGCACCGGTGTATGTATATTGGTCATTGAGGATCAAGGTGCCGGATCCATTTTGGGCAAGCGCACCGGTGCCGCTGATTTCTCCGCTAAAGCGATAAGTGTCACTGCGGTTGAAGGCAAGAATGCCATTGTTGGTGACATTGCCGGTAATGGAACCTGTGGTGCCGCCATTGCCGAGCTCAAGCGTGCCGTTTTCAATTGTGGTGCCGCCTGAATATGTATTAGGTGGAAGTGAGCGTGAGCGTGCCCGCCCCGCGCTTGGTCAAGGGACCTGTACCCGAAATGACCGCAGCGAGATTCAAATTATTGGCAGAATCCGAGATATCTAAAGACCGCCTTTGTCGCCCAGAGTGATCAGGGCGCGTGCTCGATGTGAATGTGGTTCCCGTCACTTGCAGCGTGCCGCCATCAAGGCGCAATGAACCTGTGGCCGCACCAAGATTGCTATCGGCTGATACTGAGATCGTGCCGTTCTCAATGCTGGTGCCACCCGAATAGCTATTGTGCCCACTGAGCGTGGTGGTGCCCGCCCCGCGCTGAACAAACCCACCGCTGCCACTGATCTCACCGGCCAAGCTGATGGCATCCAGAGTGATTTACAACGAGTGTGCCATTATTGGTGACATTACCGGTGAGTGAACCGCTCACACCACCATTGCCGATCTGTAACGTGCCGCTCTCAATTGTGGTGCCGCCTGAGATGCTGTTGGTGCCGGTGAGGGTGAGCGTTCCGGCACCTCGTTTGGTCAATTGACCGGTTCCGCTGAAGCTCTGGGTCAGATTAAAATTATTGGCTGAATCAGGCAATATCAATCGCCCCGCCATTGGCACCCAAAGTGATGACGCGCGTGGTCGAGGTGAAGGTGGTTCCCGTCACTTGCAATGTGCCGCCATTTAGGCGCAATGCACCCGTTGCCGCACCAAAGATTTGCATCTGCGGTGACAGACAGCGTGCCGTCGGTAATTACAGTGCCACCCGAATAAGTGTTGCTGCCATGAAGCGTGAGCGTTCCCGCCCCGGCTTTTGGTTAATTGACCGGTCCCGGTAATGGCCTGGTTCAGCTTAAAATTATTGTCGCCATCGGCAATCTCCAATGTGCCGCCATTGGCACCTAAGCTGATGGTGCGCGTGGTGGTGGTGAATCTGGTTTCCCAGCGACCTGCAAGGGTGCCACCATTAAAATACAGGCTCGATGAGCCCAGGTTAGCATCATTTGTTACTGAGAGCGTGCCACCTGTCACATTGGTGGTGCCCGTATAACTGCTTGAGCCAGAGAGAGTGGTCGTGCCCGCGATCTGGTTGAGCGTGATGTTGTGACCATGAATATCACTATTGAAGACATAGTTATTGTCAGTATGGTTGAAATTAATCTTGCCCGTGCCATTGTCGAAATTGATTCTTCGCGCTTCCAATTCACCAGCGCCGGTGGCGGCTGCGCCCTCAGCCCCGCCGATATTGAGCGTACCGGTGGAACCTTGATTCCTGGCAAAGGTCAATGAGCCCGCCGCCCCGACGGCTGTGGTTCCGCCATAGATGGTAACCTTAGCCCCATTCGAAATAGTCAGTGTTCCCGATCCACTCTCACCGATAAAGACAGTGCTGTTGATGGACTTATCAAGGCCTGCGTTCCAGCTTGAGCCTGCGCCATCCACGCTCACTGAGGCATTGGTGCCGCTGCCAACAGCGATGGTGCTGCTCTGTGAGGTGAGGCGTGCCACCATTGCTGATGGTTAAATTGACCTGACTGTTGGTGGCAGAAGTACCTAAGTTGAGTGTTTTCGTTACGGCATGATTGCCTGAGCCAGAGATGAGTGGATTTCGCGTGTTGGAACCAGCTGCGTCCTATAGTGGTGGAATCGCCACTGGCCGGGAGGGTGTTGACATCCCAGTTTCTGGCATCGAACCAGTTGGTAGAATTGGTGCCCTTCCAACTATGATCAAGGCTCAAGGCTGGCACCGATATGAGCGCTGTGATCAGCAGCACAGTGAGTGCGAGCCTTGCAGTTCTGACTGCTCCAGCTGGGATTTTTAAAACTATTGGCGTGCTGACACGCCAATTCAAGCCAGACCAAGCCAGCACGAGGGAAGCAAGCCCAGAAAATACTAAACCCA
Organism: Allolobophora icterica; assembly: GCA_963556255.1. Classification (NCBI taxonomy): domain Eukaryota; kingdom Metazoa; phylum Annelida; class Clitellata; order Crassiclitellata; family Lumbricidae; genus Allolobophora; species Allolobophora icterica. The sequence goes on along the minus strand of CAUVYU010000205.1, from coordinate 14,165 downwards.
TTAAAGCGATAAAAATGCCATTTGATACTATGATAAATTGCGTTCAGTTGTAAGGCATAGGCTTAGTGAAGTTTCATTTGATTGTCACCTGATTCTCAAAATAATTTCTGTTAATGCCTTGAATAAACAGGTTTATTTGCGCTTTTGAGCCCAGCTTATGAGGGCATTGAAGTCGCAATGATCGATCAGGTTGCGAGGATCTTCTTATATGCTCTAAAATTTGAGCTCCACCGTGGCATTGACGCTATGATCCTGAGCTTCAGCTGCCACCAGCCCCCCGATAAGCGACACCAAAGCTTAATCGTGGTGCCAGTTGCAATTCGATCCCTGCTTCAAGCACAAGTGCTTCTGCGGGCAGGGACACGCCAGCAATAGTGAACTTCGCACTGCCATTAAAAGATTCTGTGATCAGCGCGGCCACATCGCCCCAGGCATGACGCCAGCCCAGCATGGCGCGCAGCACTAGGGGGCTCTCGCCCAAAGTAAATTCATCTGAGGGCCCTCAGGCCCAGCGTGCTGAATCCCATCACATTTGTGCCACTGTCAACAAGTAGGGCGGCGCTGCCACCCGTTTCATGAAAAGCGTCAATGGGCAACATTAATAAGGCTCATATTGAGGAAGGGTGCTAAATCCATGGCTCCCTTTTTGATGCTGGTGCCAAATTCAGCAAAGCCCTGAAGGGTGCCAGCATGGCTGCTTCCTGTGAGCATCTCGGTGAAGCCCGGAAAACGGACCTGGCGTGTGCTGGCAACGTCACTCAAACTATAGGCCAGGCCCATGCGCAGGCTGAGCGGGCGCTGGCTGGTGCCGCCATAAAGCCCTAAGTGAACCGTGTTGCTGGCCGCAGAAGAACTGCGGGCATCCACCATAAGGTTGGATTTGCTGAAACCCGCCAACACGCCCAGATTCCACGCTTCACCAACCGCGCCATCGGCACCCCGAGACAAAACCGACCGTCACCCGGCGCAAGGCTGCGGCAAGTGCCAGCGCTGCTCTGGACCGACCACGAGCCAAAGGGCGCAAACCACAAGCCAGGTGCAGGGTTATAAATCTGGCGCAGTCTGTCATTCATGGCGGAGCGAATGATGCTGCTGTCCTGGATGAGCCCGCTTATGCCTGAGGCATGAATTTCACCGGATAATGAGTCAAAAGCTGCCCGCGCTTCGGGGCCTGAGAGCTGTGCGATCTTATTATAAAGTGCCAGCGCAGGGCCCATCCTGTTTCAGCCCATCAAGGGCAGTTTGCCCGGTCTGCCTGCTGTTGAACGTTTCGGCCACAGTGCTGAACAGTCCACCTGCACTTCCTTTGATGGCGATTTTTAACTCCACACTTGTGGCCTTATGCACAAGACGTGCTTCAAGAAATGCCGAATGCAGCAACACATGCTGATCAAAACTGCCGATAACGCCACCCTCAGCAGTCAGGATGCTATAGGTCTGGCCAGTGTGATAGCTGGTCTGAGCATCCAGTGCCGTCACCCCAACCGTGCCGCCCTGAAGAGTTACCATGCCCGTTGCTGTGAGCAGATCACTGCTGCCATTGCCCGCGATCTCAACTTCATAGGTTGAATCCCTTGGCCAGGGTGACATTACCATTGACCCTCAAAGTGCCAATGGAATTGCCAGGACCCACGATCCCACCAGCATTGACATTAAGCCCGCTGATGGTGCCGATCCCACCAATCGTGCCGCCATTATTGACCTTGACCACACTGGTCAGTGTGGCACCGGGGATGACTGGCATCGCCCACAATAAGCCTGCCAGCTTGGACTGTGGTGTCGCCGCTATAGCTATTGTTGCCGGTGAGCGTGAGTGTGCCAGCGCCACGCTTGGTCAGTGACCCACTTCCTGACATTTTCCTGGGAGAGGGTAAAATTATTACCGGCATTGTTAATATCAAAGCCACCGCCCCTGTCGCTCATGGTGATCTGGCGCTTAGTTGCGCTAAATCTGGTTCCCGTCACCCGTAATGTGCCACCATTCAGGTTTAACTCTGCTGCCAGGTCACCAAGATTGTTATCACTTTCCACGCTCAGCGTGCCGCCGGTCAAAGTGGTGCTGCCCCTATAGCTATTGCTGCCGGTGAGATAAGTGGTACCCGCGATCTGGTTGAGCGCACCCTGGCCTGAAATGGCGGGTCGGAAAGTGTAGCTCTGCTCCGTGTGATTGAAATTAATCTGACCCCGTGCCCTCGCCAAAGAAGAGCAACTGGTGTGGATAATTTGCCTGCACTGGTGGCGGGTGCACCTTCGGCTCCTCCGATATTGAGCGTTCCAAATGAGCCAGGTTTGCGCGCCAGAATGAGCCCCCGGCAGTGCGGGGTCATATTGGCCAGTACGCACCATGCTGCCATTGGTGATATTCAATGTGCCGCGACCTGTGTCCCCGACGATCAAGCCATAATTATCAATTTGCAGATTGGAGCCAGGGCCCCGACACGGTCAGTATATTACTGGCCGTTGAATGAAGTGTTTTAGCCGTGCTTATAATGAGCGCAGAAGAGACTCTGAGCCTGCCGCCATTGGCAATTGTCAAAGTGCCGGATGTGGAAGCTATGCTGCCGATTTCAAGCAATCCGCTTTGGCGACTTTGGGGCTGGGTGCCTGAGATCAACACCTGCCAGAACGGACCGCTTGCTTGCGTGCCAATTTCGGTGACCGTGCCAGCATCCGGTGAGGGTGGGGAGTCCAGTTTTTCGGGTCAAAACCAGTCAGATGAGGTGGTTCCCAGCCAATTGGTCTCAAGTCCAAGTGTCTGAGCAAGCGCAGGTGCGGTCGTGAATGCACTGCACAATAACCAGATTACGGTGCAGAGCCCATTCTTCCCGGGTGAAAATGCGCATCAAAAACACACCCTCAATGAAGAGCTGGCCGTGGTTTAAAGCTTAACGGTTCTTGCAAACTACTATTTACAACTATTAGCAGCTTATTACAAGAATGTCAGCAATTATTTAGAGCTATAATTTGATCTCCATTGTTGCATTGACCGTATGATCCTGAGCCTCAGCTGCAATCAGACCCATATAACCGACACTAATGCTTAATCGTGGTGCCAGTTGCATTTCGAGGCCCGCTTCAAGCACAAGTGCGTCTGCGGGAATGGACACACCAGCAATTAGGGAAATTCGCACCGCCATTAAAAGCTTCTGTGATCAGCGGGGCCACATCGCCCCAGGCATGACGCCAGCCCAGCATGGCGCGGTACTTTACCGGGCTCTCCGCTGGAGCAAATAGATAAGAGGCCCTGGCCCCCAGGGTGCTGAAGCCCATCACATTTGTTCCGCTTTCAACACGGAGTGCCGCCAAGCCACCCTTTTCGTTAAACTGGTCATGTGCAACACGGACAAAGCTGAGATTGGCGAAGGGCTCGAAGTCAATAATGCTCTTTTTGAAACTGTACCCGGCTTCAGCAAAGCCCTGGGCGGTGCCAGCAAGATAATGCGCCGTGAGTGTGTCGGAATAGATGCCAGATGGCGTGCCGGTATAATCTGGAAAGGCAAGCTGGCGGCTGCTGGTGATCTGAGAGAGACTATAGGCCAGGCCCGCTGCGTAAAGATAGTGGTCCCTGACTGGTGCCGCCATAAAGCCCCAGATGAACCGTATTGGCAGACGCTGAAGAATTACGGTCATCCAGCATAAAACTGGATTTGCTGTAACCCGCCAGCAGCCCTAGGTTCCAGTGCTCAGCCATAGTGCCATCGAGGCCAGAAACAAAGCCGCCCGTCACCCGCCGCAGAGTTGCGGCATTGCATCACTATTGGTGCTGGCCCATGCGCCAAAAAACCGAACTCCACAAGCCAGTACCAGTGTTAAACTTGTGCAGCAGTCGGTTATTCATGGCGGAGCGAATGATGCTGCTGTCCTGGATGAGCCCGCTTATGCCTGAGGCATGAATTTCACCGGATAATGAGTCAAAAGCTGCCCGCGCTTCATCAGCTGAGAGCCCTATGATCTTGTTGTATAAATCAAGCGCGGGTCCCATTCTGTTTGAGCGTATCAATGCCGCCACCGGTTTGTCTGCGGTTGAATGTATCGCCCTCATTGGCGAACAACCCGCCAGTTTTACCGCCAGAGCCACCATCAGTCTTTCCTCCATCGCCATCCTTCTTGCCGCCAGTGTCATCCTTCTTGCCGCCGGTATCATCTTTTTTACCGGTGTCATCTTTTTTACCGGTGTCATCTTTTTTACCGGTGTCATCTTTTTTACCGGTGTCATCTTTTTTACCGGTGTCATCTTTTTTACCGGTGTCATCTTTTTTTATCGGCGTCATCTTTTTTGCCGGTGTCATCCTTCTTACCGCCGTCATCCTTTTTGCCGTCGTCATCCTTCTTGCCGCTGTCGTCCTTCTTGCCACTGTCATCCTTTTTTGCCGTCGTCATCCTTCTTGCCGCTGTCATCCCTTTTTGCCGTCGTCGTCCTTTTTGCCGCCATCCGCTGCCGCCACTTGCCTTTAAATGGTGATTTCTGAGTTGGACGGTGGTGCTGGTTTGCACCAGGGTTGCTTCAAGAAAAGCCGAATGCAGCATCACGTGTGTGTCAAAGCTGCCGCTGATCCCGCCTGCGGCACTGAGGATGCTATAGGTCTGGCCATTTTGATAGCTTGACTGCGCATCCAGTGCCGTTACCCAAACCGTGCCCCCATTAAGCGTGGCTGTGCCTGTGGCTGAGATCAGGTCGCTCGTGCCATTGCCCGCGATCTCGACTTCATAGCTTGCATCCTTGGCAAATGTGACATTGCCATTGACCCTGACCGTGCCAATTGAATTGCCAGGTGCCACGACACCGCCCGCATTAACATTAAGCCCGCCGATGGTCCCGATACCACCCAGTGTGCCACCATTATTGACGCTGACAATGCTGGTGAGCCTGGCACCGCCATGCGTAGCATCACCCACAATAAGTTTTCCCGCATTGACTGTGGTGGCGCCGGTATAAGTATATTGGGTCATCCATGATTAAGGTGCCGGAGCCATTTTGGGCAAGAGCACCTGTGCCGCTGATCTCGTTCTCAACGATTGTAGTGTCGGAACGATTGAAGGCCAGTATGCCATTATTAACAATAGCGCCATTGAGCGAACCGGTGGTGCCGCCATCACCGATTTGCAAGGTGCCGCTGTCTATGGTGGTGCCGCCGGCATAAGAGTTGGAATCCGCGAGGATCAGCGTGCCCGCCCCGGAGATTTGGTCAAATGACCATTACCGCTGATGGCGTGGCGCGGGTGAGGTGAACTTGTTGGTGCCATCAGCTATATCCAGTGTACCACCAGCGCTGCTCAGCATGATATTACGCTGCGTTGTGGTAAAGCTGGTTCCGCTTACCTGCAAAGCTCCGCCATCCAGAATCACATCGCTCTCAACCGCACCAAGGTTGCTATCGGCTGAAACCTGAAGCGTGCCACTGCTGATCGTGGTGCCGCCGCTATAGAGGTTGTTTCCTCTGAGGATAGTGAGGCCTGACCCAATTTGCGTGATGGATCCAATGCCCGATATTACGCCGGTGAAATTTATTGTGCCTGAACGATTAAAGGCAAGATTGCCATTGCTGGTGACATTACCGGTGATGCTGCCGTTTAAGCCGCCATCACCGATCTGCAATGTGCCGCGTGTGATGGTGGTGCCCCCAGAGTAATTATTGGTGCCGGTGAGGATGGTGGTGCCTGATCCCAGCTGATTGAGATTGCCTGAGCCACTGATCCGGCCGTCAATGCTCAATGTGTTGGAGCGATTAAAAACCAGTGTATCATTGTTGACGACATCGCCTCTGAGTGATCCTGTGCTGCCACCATCACCGATCTGCAAGGTGCCGTTTGCAATCGTGGTGCCACCTGAATAACTGTTTGTATTTGTGAGCGTGAGTGTTCCCGCCCCACGCTTGGTCAAATGACCTGCACCCGAAATCACACTTGTGAGATTAAAATTATTGCCGCATCAGCAATATCAAAACCACACCTCTATCGCCCAGAATGATTTGGCGCGAAACCGTGCTGAATGTGGTTCCGGTCACTTGCACTGCGCCGCCATCAAGGTTCAGCCCACCGGTTGCCGCACCCAGTTGTGCATCTGCCGACACCGAGAGCGTACCGCCGGTAATATTTGTGCCGCCGGAATAGCTGTTGGTGGCGGTAAGATAAGTGGTGCCTGCCCAATTTGCGTGACTGAACCTGTGCCGCTGATCACACCAGCGAAACTCATTGTGCCTGAACGATTAAAGGCAAGATTGCCATTATTGTAACAGCACCGGTCATGCTGCCGTTGCTGCCGCCATCGCCGATCTGCAATGTGCCGCGTATTATGCTTGTGCCACCCCTATAGCTATTGGCGCCGGTCAGGATGTGGTGCCTGATCCCATATGTACGACAGCACCGCTGCCGCTGATCACACCCTCATAGCGCAAGCTGCCAAACGATTAAAACCAGCGTGCCATTGTTTGCAACATTGCCACTGAGTGATCCCGTGCTGCCGCCATCACCGATCTGCAGGGTGCCGCTCGCTATCGTAGTGCCGCCACTATAGCTGTTGGTTCCGGTCAGGGTGAGTGTACCCGCCCCATATTTGGTCAAATGGCCATCACCTGAAATCGCTTGGGCAAGGGTAAAATTATTGGCAGCATCTGCGATATCAAAGTCAGCGCCATGACTGCCCAAAATGATGTTACGTCTGATCGTGGTGAATGTGGTTCCGGTGATTTGCAATAGGCCACCATCAAGGTTCAACCCACCTGAAGCCGCACCAAGATTGGCATCAGAGGACACCGAGAGCGTACCGCCGAGTAGATTGGTGCCGCCGGAATAAGTATTGACGCCGGTAAGGATGGTGGTGCCTGATCCCATTTGGGTGACTGCACCAGTGCCACTAATCACACCGTCAATGCTCAATGTATTGGAGCGCTTAAGCGCTAGCGTGCCATTGTTTACAATGTCACCCATTATTGAACCTGTGGTGCCACCATCACCGATCTGCAAGGTGCCGCCCTCGATTGTGGTGCCACCGCTATAGCTGTTGGTGGCGGTGAGGGAGAGCGTGCCAGCCCCGCGCTTGGTCAATTGACCCGTACCCGAAATGACCTGGGTGAGCTTAAAATTATTGGCCAAATCTGCGATATCAAAACCACCGCCCCTGTCGCCTACAATGATGAGCCGTGATGTATGAGTGAATGTGGTTCCGGTGATTTGCAATAGGCCACCATCAAGGTTCAACCCACCTGATGCCGCACCAAGATTGGCATCAGAGGACACCGATAGAGTACCGCCGGTAATAGTTGTGCCACCTGAATAGCTATTGGTGCCGGTGAGAATGGTAGTACCACTCCCAAGCTGACCCACAGCGCCAGTGCCGCTGATGGCACCATCATAATTTAGTATATCGGAACGATTGAACGTGAGTGTGGCATTATTGGTGATATTGCCGAGGATCTCACCGGTCTCGCCCCCATCACCGATCTGCAGTTTGCCTTCTGAGATTGTGGTGCCACCAGTATAAGTATTGGGAGCGGAGAGGACCAGGGTTCCCGCCCCCTTTTTGGTCATTTGACCCGAACCGCTCAGGATCTGACTCAGGGTGAATTTATTTCTGGCATCGGCAATATCAATTGCCCCGCCACTGGCCCCTAAGGTAATGTTACGCAATGTGCTGGTGTAACTGGTTCCGGTCACCTGCAAACTGCCACCATCAAGGCTCACGCCATCACCCGTTATGTCACCAAGGTTGGCATCGGCTGAGACTGAGAGTGTACCACCGCTAATTTTGGTGCCGCCTGAATAGGTGTTGGCCCCTGTGAGCGTAGTGGTGCCGGAGCCTCGTTGATTGACATCACCGGTGCCGCTGATCTCTCCGGCAATGATTATGGCATTGCTGCGATCAAATGTGAGTGTGCCATTATTGGTGATATTGCCGAGGAGTGATCCTGTGCTGCCACCATCGCCAATTTGCAGCGTGCCACTCGCGATCGTGGTGCCACCGCTATAGGTGTTGGTGGCAGTTAGGATGAGTGTGCCGGCCCCACGCTTGGTCAATGGGCCTGCACCAGAAATGACTTCAGTGATTTTAAAATTATTGGCAGCATCTGCGATATCAAAAGCTCCACCTCTGTCGCCCAGAAAGATTTGGCGCGACGTATGCGTGAAGCTGGTTCCGGTCACTTGCAATGCGCCGCCATCCAGGTTCAGGTCACCACCCGCATCACCCAGATTGGCATCAGATGAAACGGACAGGGTGCCGCCAGTCATATTGGTGCCACCTGAATAGCTGTTGCTGCCGGTGAGAACAGTCGTGCCGCTGCCTGCCTGGGTCACGCTGCCAAAACCAGAGATCACCCCGGTAAAATTCAAACTATTGGAACGGTTAAAGACCAGCTCTGAATCGTTTTTAACATCGCCGGTGATACTGCCGCGCAAGCCGCCATCACCGATCTGCAATGTACCTCTCTCAATCGAGGTGCCACCTGAATAGGTGTTGGTGCCGGTGAGAATGGTGGTGCCTTCGCCAAACTGGACAACGCCGCCAGTCCCTCTGATCACTCCGGCAAAGGTGTTCGTATCAGAGCGATCGAAAATCAGAGCGCCATTATTGCTCACATCTCCAGTGATACTCCCAGTCACTCCCCCATCACCGATAAACAGCGAGCCACGCTCAATCACAGTGCCACCAGTGTAAGAGTTGGTGGCAGTGAGGGAGAGTATTCCGGCCCCGCGCTTAGTCAATTGACCTGCACCTGAAATCGCTTGCGAAATTTTAAAATTATTACCGCTGTCGGCTATATCAATGGCACCACCTGTGTTGCCCAGAGTGAGGTTACGGGCCATTGCCCTGAAAATGGTTCCCGTCACCTGGAATGTGCCGCCATTGATGCTCACCCCACCAGTTGCCGCACCAAGATTGGCATCGGCTGCCACTGACAAGGTGCCCTCGGCAATGCTAGTGCCACCGCTATAGGTGTTATTGCCTGCAAGTGTGAGTGTTCCCGCCCCGCTCTTGGTCAATTTGCCAGCACCGGTAATCACTTGGTTCAGTCGAAAATTATTGGCAGCATCAGCAATCTCAAACGTGCCGCCATAAGAGGTTAGGCTGACACTGCGGGAAGTTGTGCTATAAGCGGTACCGGTCACTCTCAATGTGCCACCACCAAAGCGCAAATTTCCCGAGGCAGCACCAAGATTGGCATCAGCCGATACGGAAAGCGTGCCTCCAATAATAAGTGTGCCACCAGAATAATTGTTACTGCCGTTAAGCGTGAGAGTTCCGGCCCCGCGCTTGGTCAATTGCCCGGAACCGGAAATCACCTGGTTGAGGCTAAAGTTATTGTCGCCATTGGCGATATCCAACACGCCGCCATTGGGGCCTAAGCTGATGCTGCGCGCCGTTGTTTTGTAATTGGTTCCAGTCACCTGCAGCGCACCGCCATTAAAATATAACCGCGCCGATTGCGTGACATAGGCCCCAAGATTTTTTTCAGCCGACACTGACAGTGTTCCACCAAGCAGGTTGGTGACGCCGGTATAGGCATTGCTGCCGTTGAAATAGGTCGTGCCCGCGATCTGGTTGACCTCGATGTTGCTGCCATAGACATCGGCGCTGAAGAAATAGAAGTTATTGGTGTGATTGAAATTGATCCGGCCGGTGCCACTGCCGAAGGTAATTCTTCTCGTGTCCATTTCACCAGAGCCGGCCGCAGCCCCACCCTCAGCCCCACCGATATTAAGCACTGCCGTTGATCCCGCATTCTGGGCCATTACCAAGCCGCCAGCGCCTGATGAGGTTCCGCCATTGATTGAAACCTTAGCCCCATTGGCAATTGTCAATGTGGCCGTGCCATAACTGCCGATGGTCACAGTGGGGAGGAGCCCGCCTGCGCCTGCGGTCCACGTCGCGCCAGCACCAGTCACCAGAACTGTGGTGGTCGTCGCACTATTGGCACCGATCGTGGTGGCACGACTGGTGAGCGTGCCACCATTGGCTATGGTTAGGGTGAGGGATCTGGTGCTGGAGGAGTTACCTAATGTGAGTGTGTTGGTGAGCGCATTATGGCCAGAGCCGGAGATTGACACATCGCTGGAGCCCGAGTTTTGCGCATTGACCGTGGTGTTATCACTGGCTACTGGCACACTGTTGACATCCCAGTTGCCGCCATTGAACCAGTCGCCTGAACTACTCCCCCGCCAGGAATGATCAGCGCCAAGGGCGGGGGGTGCATATAGCACCGCGCACAGCATCAATGCAGCTGTGCGGTTACGCCCCGCAGACATAGTGTGACGCCATCAGCAAACTCCCGTGACCCTGCAGGGGTGAGCAGGATCAGCAATCATTAACGCAGTCTCATACGGTGCATGATAGGTCATGCAATCACAGGTTGTATTTCATTGCGTATTGGGCCACTAACAACAATTTCTTTGAATGTCACTCAGTGAGGTGAAAATAACTCCTGGTAATGCGTTGAATCAGCAAGGTATTTTTGTAACTGTGGGCTAAGCCGGGAGTCGAAGTTGAGCCGCGATGATCGATCAGGTTGCGCGAGAACCGCGTGAAGCTGGTGATTTCCGTTAATTTTATGTGAATGGAGCAAGGCGGAGGCCTATGCTCTCATGTGGCCTGCGGCATGACAATATGTCGCACCACCACTACATTCTGACGCAGCCAAACTGTCACAGTGAGGCAGCGCTTTTATCAAGGCTATGCCAGTTTTGAGTGATTCGATTGCTTGGGCATGAGCACCATCACAGCCAATAGTGCTCCGCATAAATGAGCGTCATCACCACTCCGGCAATGGAAATGGCATTGCGCACCCAGTGGGTGGGAAGCAGCCTGACCAGCCTTATTCCCACAATGCCGCCAACGGCACTGCCCGACATCATGGTGAGGGTTTCCGGCCATGAAATCACTCCCATCCAGACGAAGAATATATTGGCAGAAAAATTGGTGACAAAGCTCAGCAGGTTTTTAAGGGCATTGATCGAGCGCAATTCCCAGGTGGCTGTGGCCGAAAACACCGCCATCATCATCACCCCAACCCCGGCCCCAAAATAGCCGCCATAGATGGCGGCCAAAAACAACAGGCCTGTGCGCAGACGCGGGTGCTCATGGCCATCTATGAGCCGGGTCAGAATGTTGCGGATGGCTTTGGAAAAATAGAAAATGGCAGTGGCCAGGCCAATCAAAACGGGCACGATGACCGAGAAGAATTTTGCCGGTGTGGTGAGTAGTAAACCAGCCCCGATCAAGCCCCCCAGCAAGGCCGCACCGGTGGTGAGCGCGAAGCTTTTATTACGCTCTGGGATTTGGTCGCGTTCAATGAATGCTGCCAGCGCATTGGCAGGCATGAGGGAAAAGGCATTGGAAGCATTGGCGGTGATGGGGGGCAGGCCGGTGGCCAGCATCGCTGGAAAAGTGATGATGGAGGCCCCTCCCGCCATGGCATTGGCCATGCCACCCAAAGCGCCTGCTGCAACCAGCATCACAATTTGCCAGGTAGTCATGATGCATGAGCCTCCACCGTTCAGGAGTGGTTTATCAACTTATGATTTAATTTACCATGTTTTGCTAAAATTGGATCCGGGCAATAACCACCAAGAATTAATACTCAAATGCTGAGCCGAACGGTAGTCCCCTCGTATACTGGTGAGGTTCGTAAACATGTTATTGCCATGTGAGGTGTTGATTTCCATCTCAAACTGACCCTTTTGGGGCATAAATTTCCATTGATATTTAACCCATTAATACCAACTCAATATGCGATATTGGCGAGGTAAAACCTTTCACTGGTGGGTCACTTTTCAATTAAAATTCTGGGTCAATTGAGAGTGAAAATCAACACAGCGGCCTTCGGCGCAGCGCGGCCGGCGCACAAGCTTGCAAGAGTTATCAGGATGTGATAATGATAGGCATGACACGTCGCGACCCGTCTCTCGATACCTTGTTGGACCTCGATGGCCAGGTCCTCGTCATTGACGAGGCCGGCTACTGGGTGAAGTTCGTCGTGACTCAGGTGCCGACGACGAGCGACAAGCCGCACGGGCTCGACTACACTTTGACCATGCACGGCCCTGATGGCGGGCGCTTGGTCGGCTTTGACAATGCCCACCAAGTGGCGGGGCAGGGCAGGGAGGCCGCCAAGGACCATAAGCACCGGCTGCGCACGGTCAAGCCCTACGACTACACGGACGCCGCCACGCTGTTGGCCGCGTTCTGGAAAGAAGTTGAATCGGTAATGCGGGAAAAAGGAGTTTGGGCATGAAGACACTCAAAGTCGGGATTGCTTCCTACGAAGTCATGAAGGCACGCACGATGGCAATTGCCAAGGGTGAGCTGCACCCCAAGGCGGGCGATCCCAAGGTCTGGTTCACTTCGCCCGAAAGCTTTGCCAAGCTGCTGTCGAACCGCAATCGCGCCCTGCTGGCGCAGATAGCCGACACGCACCCTGAATCGCTGCATGAGCTGGCGGCCAGCACCGGCCGCACGCCCGGCAACCTCTCGCGAACCCTCAAGACGATGGAGCGCTACGGCCTTGTGCGTCTGCACAAGGGCGAGCGCGGCAAGCTCCGCCCCGAGGTGCCCTATCGCGACGTTCAGCTAGAAATGGCGCTTTCCTGATGAACCGTTCGATGCGCTCTTTGAGATCTGCGGTTGAGGTGAAGGAGGCACGACCGAACGATTATGGGGCGTCATGCATAAATTTATAACGCCCAATAAGCGCAATCTCATTTGCCGGGAGTTCGCTGACACCATGCTCAGATTTCTGCGCGAAACTATCCAAAAAAACTGGATGGAATTCTGCGATACAGTAACCAATAATTTTCGCGTTTTTTCACCAAGTCATTTTCGGGTTTTAAAGTGAACGGAGTATACCGAAGGAATGGCCGAATTGTTTCAGGCTGCAGTATCGGGCGAGGGATTGATATCAAAAGCCGGTGACAGCTGCCAAAACTCACCGTCGGCATGCAAGAAACCGTGGTTGCGGAGGTGATCGTCAACATTAGTGATGAGAATGGTGAATGCGATACGCCGCCACAGTTCCTCAATGTCGGCTTGGGCATCGGCCCCGTGAATCCGGATTGCATCCGCGATCTCAGTATAACTGTGATCTTCTGGTTCCGTCGGTTCAACGCCCAGCATCGTTGCAGCGGAAATACACATTACGCGCCCGTCGCTGCCGCGCCGGTCAAATCTGCGGATAAGGGCTACGGCTGAGCCATCTGAATCAACAATACGGGGGCATGAGCAGCATTGATGCCAGCCAAACTGGCAAGCGTGAGGGCCAGGACCTCGCCTTTAGTGACGGCGCGTTCGTCAGTAATGCTGGGGAACTTGCCAATGGCAAGTGCGCCATCATCGTCAATGACGGTACATTTAGGGCGCAGTCCGCCCAGTGATGTCCCGCACCCCCGCAGATATGAGAGATCCGCAGCAGTTTCCTTGTTCGCCTCCACTGCACGCGAAGCGCCGAGCAAAAGTCCAAGTTCAACAAGCGGTGGGGCCTTCCGCCTCCCTTCCTCCGGCGCACTCTGGAACACGCCATGTTCATCGCGAAAACGAAGGGCTCCAACGCGGCTGAGATCATCGACCGCAAGCAAAAAGTCGAGTGCATTGAGTTGCGCCATAACGTCATCTTTTCCAGAGCGGCGAAGCTCTTGCCTGCGCTTAACATGATCGCGAATAATGACACGCTTTGCCCAGCCACCTCATTCCGTATCAGCAATGGCTGCGTGAAAGAGGGAACCATCTCTCGACTTTCTGTGAAACTGTGCTCCACCCTGTAAGGGGAGTGAGGCTCCAAGCGCAAAGCGACTGCGATTGTCCAACCATGAGCGCTGTATTCAAAACCGGCGTATTCGCGGTGCCCTTGCAGGTCATAGCGCAGCGTGCCAATCTGCGATCTGTCGTCCAGCATAACATCAAGGCTACGCTTCATGGCTGCCTAGCCTGTAACTTCTTCATCCTCACGCGCTTGGGTAAGCGACCTATATCAAGCAAAAGACCAGTATCATCGCGGCTCACATCGATGAGTTGAGCGAGAATATCACCGAAGCCAAGAACAAACAGCGCCATGGCATAGGTGCCAAGGCTCACTGAGGGATCACCCTTCTCCACGCGCAGATAAGTGTTCTTACTGACGCCTGTGCGTTCGGCCATAGACAGGATTGTGAGACCACGTTTCCGGCGCGCGATCACGAGG
>CAUVYU010000204.1:0-17402 GCA_963556255.1 Allolobophora icterica | reverse complement strand
TGCTGTATACTTACCAACCAACTGGATCTAAGCTATATAGTAATACATATAGGCCTATATATATATGTAGCGTGCTCGTCCCGCTCTAGCGAGTGCCCGCGCTGTTGTGAGAGAACATCTGAAGAGTATACAAGCCCTGGTTTTGAACCCAGCTTGCTGGCGCTGTGGGCCTGTTCTCTTCTCTCTATCTGCTGTAACCGCTGTCGCCTTTTCTTACTAGGCCGAGAGCGAGGCTTCACGTCCGGTTGTATTATACTAGGTCCCTGAGGCATTCTTCTACCATGGATGACGAGTGGCATGTCCGCGGCTTCCGTTGCTGGCGCAGCAGGGCTTAGTGGCAAGCCCTCACTAGGGTTCGGCGCTCTCACAACAGACTCAATTTCTTTCTTCTGCTCTCTTCTCTCAGGGACCCTATCTGATAACAGGCGCTCCATAAATGTCTGAAGACCAATCTCCCTATTAGCTTGGCATTCTATAAACTCTCGCTGACTATTTAGCAATGCGCTCAAAAGAACATCTTGATTCGACTGGCGCTCTATAAATGCCCCTAGTATCGAGTCTTGATTTGTCTGGCGCTCTACAAATACCCTTAGTATCGAGTCTTGATTTGTCTGGCGCTCTACAATCTTTTCCTGGGTTCCTACCACCCTTTCCAAAATCTCGCCTATTCGGCTAGTTTCGTGTTCAGATAAAATCTCTTCTTCCATTATAATTATTTATCGAACAGAATTGAAATTATCGAATTATACTATCGCCATATGTTCATTTACATTTATATAGCACAAGTGAATCTAAACTATCGACTTATCTATCGCTGTATGTTTCCCGACTAAGTTAACGTGTACATTTATATAGCACAAGTGAATCTAAATTATCGCTGGAGATTTCAATATACGACTCAAAAGAATAAGGGTTGTACTCCCTGAACTTCCAAGATATATTCTTCTCAATTGCCAATATTTGCGATTCCGGTCAAATCCAGTAAATATCAATCCACGTCAAGGTTATCAAAGGTCATTGGAGCTCCGTTGCACCAAATCGATCGAAAACATGGCCTCCCGGTAATTTTGCCATAATTCCCCAAATTCGAAGAAATATCGAACGCCCGTCGATAAATTCGACGCCCGATCTTCAAAGATGTAGTTACGATGAAATATTATCCCCGACTTTCGACAATATCCATCGTTTTAATCGTAAAATTCCTTATTGCGCAGTTAACAACATTTCACGCTAAAAATAGCTCCAAAGACACCGATTCCTTCCTTCCTCGTCCACTTCTAGGCTGAAACTGCATACAGGCCACGAAAACGGGCGCAAATGTTCGCACGTGCTCACCTCTAGCCAATCACGAACAAGCACAGAAAGCGCGACGTCTTCTCATTGGTTGACTCGCATACCACAGATCTACTGCTGGCATGCAATGTACAGCACTACCGCAGTGGCCTCTAGCGAATAACATTGACTTCGCAATCTTAGTGAAAGTAATATACTTAAGGCTTGTAACAATTCGTTACATATATATACATATTATGGTTAATGGTAGTCGTGCCTTCTCGGTCTCAGGACCTACAGAATGGAACAGTCTTCCAACTACAGTCCGTCAATGCGCATCTGTAGCACAATTCAAATCTAAATTAAAAACTCACCTATTCACATTGTACTATGACTAGAAGTGTAGCGCAACGCGCTTCTGTGCAAGACTTGTCTTGTTGAAGCGCGCTATAAATTTTTAGTTGTATTGTATTGTAATGCTATGTATATATATATACCAATGTATGTTTGTTTATTAACTATAGAAGATCTATTTAACAGACGTTGTTCACCAGAGTGCTGTTTGGCAGCTGGTTTAATAAAGAATATACTTACTTACTTACTTAAGAGTGACGCTGATCTGAGCGGCCCTATAGGCCATTCTTAGCTATAGGCCCTATAGTGTTCGGTTACAACTACAATTACAAAAATACACATGCATTTATATAATACGGGTTATAGGCGTATTGAATTTATTAACTTGCGTCATCTCATCAAATTTGTATATGATGACGTCACAATAACCGTTTTAAAAAGAGGCAGTTTTAAGTAAAGGAATCTGGAAAGGTTTACGGACCTACATTTTGGTTTTCTCATATGAAGGAAAGTTATTTCTTAACAACTGGATCCCCTTCGGAAAAGGTAGGTCCGATTTAGTACAATAAATGAGCAGTAAAGTAAACCGATTTTTTACACTAAGTAGCTAAATTATGTCGGCATCAATACCTTTAATATGTTCAGCTGAAAACAAAGGACTTCGGCCAAGGATGCCTGCGCTATTATGCTTTCGGCCTTGACTTCGGTGTATGAAGTGAAAGCAACATTAGGCCTATTGTGTCGGAAGAGAAACACTGAAACAATGATAATCCTCCATATCCAAAACGCTTTAAATTTTGCTGCTTTCACATATCGAGTAGCAAGTATACTCAGTGTTTAATCTAGTCCCCCTCTTCTGGGAGGGGAAACAAGGTTTCTGGGGAGCAAAGAATTGACACAAGATTTTTTCTTCCATCTTGAAAAAGTTTATGACTTTTCCTAATTTCATCTTCAAAAAAAGTTGATGACCTTTTTTAGGGATTAATCTCTCTGGGGGGGGGGAAACCATGTATCCACATGTATCGTGGGGGGGATTTTCCTCCCCTAAAGGTCTCTACATTGTGATATTGCTGGCCTCTGGGGGGAAACATAAATCCTGGGGAGACATTCCCCCCCCCCCAAAGACGTCTAGATTACTCACTGAAGTATACTGTCGTCTTGGCAGTCTATTTGTGAGAATCTGCTACTTGGCTTGGACCAAGTAAGGCCTAGTGTCGCGGTCGACTCCTTCGATCGCAACGACGAACCAACGAAGGAACTATTAAAAGATCTTTATTTAAAAATAAAGTCGATTAAGTGTAGAGTAAGTCAACTCGTCTATCAAATATCACAATCGTAGACAGCACACAGGTTGGCTGGTCTCGATTGAACGTTATACGATCAATGTTTCAACGTTTACAAATCTTCGTCAAAAGGCCCTTAATGTACAGCAGGTCTATCTTATATAGAGTTCTCCCGGATTCCAGAACGTTCTGTGACGTCACTGTACTTTTCCCTGGAAAGTCCTACTGAACACGTATATCCTTGTTGCATGCACCGAACTAATGTTGACAGCTTGCTGCAGAATTTTCCGTGCGTTGTAAACAAGCTTGTTGACGCGTCGGTTTTCTTCCCTTGATGCATGCACCCGCGTAGACCACGACATTCCCTCCGCCCTCAGATGATGACACGTCTTCAGCACCATCCCGAACGGGTCATCACGATCAAGCCGGGCCTCCAGACTCCATCTCGATACAGCATATACAACCAAAACAAAACACATCAGTTAGTCAACTTATCCACACAATTTGCGGGCTCGATCCTTGTGTGTCGGGCCATTCCCCCTGTGAACTGAGTTTTGTGTACAGTCTTGCAGTGCGAGATATTTAGCGTATATATTAAGTGCGCTTATTTTAGTTTCACGTGTATATGTATATATGATAGATGTATAATGTTTAGTCTTAGTGACACGCGCGGCCGGCCGATATCGGCAGCGGCGCGCTATATGTATATTATTAGAGTTCGCTTATGCGCACAGAAGACAGGTGTGTCAAGCGGCGCGAAGAATTATGCTGACTAGAGAAGTTTGAATTCGAGTGTGTTCGCTGTAGTAGTGTGGCTGACTAGTTGAGTTGTAATCGAATTGAGTTCTGTCTGTTTGTTTCTTATTAAACTGAAAAGATATTAAACTGTGTTGCTGATTAATTCAGGTTATACTTATACGTAGAATTAGTGTTCAAAAGGTGAACGTTAAATAGGCGTTAAGTACGAAGAGAACAAGGATTTAGTAAGAAGGATTGTCAACGGAAGGATTGGGTTGACATTATTGGTGGCAGTGACGGTGTGGATAAGAACTCACGGTGGATAAATAACTCACGGTGGATAAATACTCACGGTGGAATAAATACTCACGGTGGATATAAACTCACGGTGGATTAAAATTCACGTTATCACCTCCTTCGGCGGATAAAAGAATTTACAACGGTGATAAAAGAATTTACAACGGTGTTAGAAGAATCTACGACGGTGTTAGAAGAATCTACGCGTTGTTGCTGTGTGACGTGTCTACGATATCAACGACGGTGGAACACGAGAAACGGTATAAAAATTTCGTTGTTTTCCACGAACAAATATAAAAGAAATCCCGTTTGTTTATCGATTCACACAACAAGAAAAACCGTGACTTCTTTGAAAAGAGAAATCACCAAAGTAAACAAGTAAGATGGAGAAACTAAGTGCTGAAAGACAAGCAGATATTAAGAAGATGTCTACGGAAAGGCTAAAACAGCGTTTGTTGAAAGCCGGTTTTAAAGAAGAACAATTAGAAGGTATGTCACGTGGTGACATGATACAGGAACTCGCTGAAGTGTGGGTGAAAGAAGAAGTCGAAGAAGAAGGTGCCGTTGGCGGTACCGTAGAAAAGGCTATTGAAAAACCTCCTGCGCCTATGTCTATGGAGATGTTGATGCAGTGGATGATGATGAAAGAAGATAGGGAGGAGAAACGGAGACAAGAAGAGAAAGATAGGGAGGAGAAACGGAGACAAGAAGAGAAAGAAAGAGAGGAGAAACGGAGACAAGAAGAGAAAGAACTGAGACAAGAAGAGAAAGAAAGAGAAGATAGACGAAGACAAGAAGAGAAAGAGTTGAGACAAGAAGCAGAACGTGTAAGACAAGACGAATTGCGCTTGCAGAGAGAGAAAGAAGAGAAAGCGGAACTTGCAAGGCAAGAGGAATTGCGTCTGCAAAGAGAGAGAGAAGATAAAGCAGAACAAGTGCGTAAGGCAGAACTTGAATTGCAAAAGAATCAGTTTGAGATTCAATTAGAACAGTTGAAAAGAGATAGGGAAGATGCTGAAAGAAGAAGACTGGAGCAGATGATTGAATTTGAAAGAGCTAGAAAAAGTGATGAAGAGGTTTGTCAGCAACAGATTGAAGCAAAGAGAATGCGTGAAGAAGAAAAAGAAAAAGCGCGAACGTTAGAGTTAGAACGCGCAGAACAGATCAGACAAGAAGAACTCAAATTTCAGAAAGAAAGTTTGGAAAAGGCAGAGGCAGAAAGACAGGAACGTCTGAAACTGGAGAAATCAAAATTGACATTGAAAGAAACACAAATGAGAGAAGAACGGGAAGCAGAAAGAAGGAAGCAGCAAGAAAGTGAAACTTTGGTGTCAAAAATTAAGAAAATAGGTGATGCAATGAAGCATGTATTGCCTCAAATGCCAACTGATATGATGGAGGTGCCATTATATTTTGAAACAGTCGAGAACGCGTTTCGTAGTTTTGCTGTGGAAAAGCCGTTTTGGGTGAAATTATTACTACCATTGATGACGCCGAAAGCTCGAACCGTTCTGAATAGATTGTCATACGATGATCTAGACAATTATGATAGAGTCAAGCAGCACTTATTAAAAGAATTTAAATTGACTTCGAGAGAATACAGAGCCAGATTTGTGGATGCTAAGAAGACAACAGAAGAGACTTATACGATGTTTACGGCAAGACTGAAGAACTTGCTAAACTATTACGTGAGAAGTCGAAACGTGAACAGAGAGTATGATACGCTCTTTGATTTGCTGGTAGCGGATAAGCTAAAAGAATGTTTACCGCCAGGTCCACTACAGTTTGTATTGTCGAAGGAAGGAACTGACTGTCTTCAAGCTAGTGCAGTGGCAGACTTAGCAGACATTCATGTAAACAATCGAATTGGGTTTGCGATCCCAAATATAAACAGTTATCCTTCTCAACGTTCCGTAAACCAAAGCCAGAGTGGAAATTGGAAAAGTAATCCAGGAACAGGGAATCAGTTTATTGGTAAAGAAGTCAAGGCTAGTGTCCCTGTACCCAATGAGACCAGAGAAGTGACGTTTGGTCGTCAGGGATTTAACAAATCGTCAGCGCCGTTTGCCAAGAGGGAAGGCAACACATCGTTTACGCAGTATAAGAGAAATGAAGGAAATGAACAACGAGGCATGGTTGTGAAGCGTTGTCACAACTGTGGTTCAGACAAACATTTGGTTAAATTTTGTCCAGTTCCAGTGGCAGCAACTAGTTCTAGCAGAAATCAAGAACACACAAGGGTGAATTTGATTCAAGTGGTTAGTGATACAGGTAATCAAACCACGGGTCAAGAAAACCAAGAGACTGAAGTAAAGTCAGTAATGAAATGTGGTATTCAAAAAGAAATTCTATTGGATGCTGGAATTCAGAGAGAAGTCATAGGAAAAGATGACAGTCGAATATTGAAGAAATCGTTCTTGCAATATGTCGAGGTTGAAATTCGTGCAGTAGACGGTAAAGAGCCAGTGAAAGTCAAAGCACTGAGCGACTCGGGTGCAGAAATTCCGGTGATTAGTGAAGAATTACTGGAAGGCATGAAGGTGGAACAAATTGGAAAAGTGAATTTGCAATGTGTGGCAGGAGATGCCATTCCTGCGAAGTTAGTGAAAGTGGATGTTAGATTGTGTGGTAGTGACGTGGAAGAAGGGGGATTTCCGCGTAAAATCCAGTGTTCACTTACACCTTATGTCACCTTGATGTGTGCTAGTATTGCAAAGATGGGCAGTACAGAAAGATTCTTGTTGCATCCAGAGATAATTGCCGAATTAAAAGCCGTACCACAGATGAAGGTCAAAACGATACAAGGAGATGTGAGTGTACGAGCAAATGTAATGACGAGAGCGCAGAGTCGGAAACAGGAAATGGTAGATGTTGATGAGAAGAGTGAAACTGAAAGTTCAAGTGATGAGGAAAACGAAAGTAATGAGCAATGAAGCTTATCGCGAGATGGTATAACATCAGAGATGAATGAGCAAGAGATGGCTGCATGCGAGAATGGCACATTAAATGAAACGGAAGAAGACGATGAATGTGATGTGGGGATAGGAGACTTGTATAGAGATGAAGAGATGAACGAAGAACAAAAGGTGCAGATTGCCGATTCGAAGAAGTTCGAAGAGCAACAGAGAAAGGATGAATCGTTGAAGCCGTGGTGGAAGTTAGCACAAGAGAAAGAATCTGAATTCTCTGTGATCAACGGTTTATTGCATAAGAAATATCAGATATTAGACCAGACGATATATCAACTAGTGTTACCAAAAGAGAGACGAATAAAAGTGATGGAATTGGCGCATGAATCGGTATTTGGAGGACATCTAGGAGAAGAGAAAACAAGAGAACGAATAAAATTATCTTTTGTATGGCCAAAGATGAGAAGAGACATTGTGAAATTTTGTAAGTCTTGCGAGAAGTGTCAACTAAAGGCAAGGAGTTTGGTGATGGATAGAGTGCCCATCACTCCAGTCTCAAGAGAAGAGGTCGCCTTCAGGAGAATGACAATGGACCTAATAGACAACCCGAGGAAATGGCACAAGAAAATTCCTTTTCACGAAAAGCATTTGAAAGAACTCAAAGAAACTACGGAGAAAGCATTATTGTTTGCAGAATCTTACTCTCAAGAAAAGCAATTACAATACACAAATCAGTATTACAAGAGAGCAAGGCACAAAGGAATTTGCAGCATATCGAATTCCTTTGATTTATCGATCAGAAGTGGAACGTCAGATCAAAGAAATGTTAAAAACAAACATTATTAAACCATCATCGAGCAGAATGGCAAGCCCTTTGGTTATTGTCAAAAAGAAAGACGGATCTTTAAGACTTGCCTGTGACTACAGATAGGGCCTACATTAACTCATTCACAGTGGATTGTAAATATCCGATGCCGATTGTCAGAGACGTTTTGAACAAAGTTGGAAAGTCTAATGTGATTTCTATTTTGGACTGTCGAAGTGCTTATTGGACTTGTCCTGTAAAACAATCTGATCAATGGAAGACAGTTTTTGTAACACATAATGGACTGTATGAATTTACTCGTGTTCCTTTTGGAATGATAAATTCAGGACGAACTTTTGTTAAGGCGATAAATTTAGTTTTACAGCCTATAAGTGACTTTGCAGAACCGTATGTTGATGACATTGCTGTGCATTCTGACAGTTGGAAAGTTCACTTGCAGCATCTAGATGCATTTTTGATGCAAATGAGATTGCATAACGTTACTTTGAATTTGAAAAAATGCATATTTGGTAAGAGTGAGGTAAGGTTTATCGGTCATGTGGTTGGGTCTGGTAAGATAAAGATGAATCCAGACATAATTGAAAGTTTGACTAATTTGAAAATCCCCGAAACTAAGAAGCAAGTTAAGCAACTGCTTGGATTTTTTAATTATTACAGACAGTTTATTAAGGACTTTGCACAGATTGCGAAACCGCTATCTGATTTAACTAGTAAACGTGTTTCTGATAAGATTGATTGGACTGTTGAACATCAGCAAGCATTTGATTTACTTAAAGAGGCTGTGCGATCCAAAGTAGTGTTATATGTTTTTGAAGTGGGAAAACCATTCAATTTGTACTGCGATAGTAGTGACTTTGCAGTCGGTGCTGTTTTAACACAGATGGACGACAAGGGAATAGAACGCCCTGTGTCATTTATCAGTCAGAAGTTAACTGATACCCAGAAGAGATGGGCTACTGTGGAAAAGGAAGCCTATGCTATTGTTTGGGCTCTAAACAAGTTAAAAGAAATTATAATTGGATCAAAAAATTTTCATTTTTACTGATCACAATCCTCTTACATATTTGACTGAGTCAATGTCTAAGTCTGCTAAACTTGTGCGTTGGGCGTTAGCCTTACAAACTTTTGATGTTGAGGTGAAGTACAAGAAGGGCAGATTGAATATTATTGCTGATTGTTTGTCAAGGTTATAAGTAATCGTAAGACTGTTTATTAATTAGTTAGATATATATATGTTTCATGTATTTTGGTAATTTCGCAAATTTTGAAATTTAATTTGCTCAATTCCAGAAAAAGGAAGGAGGTAATGTGAACTGAGTTTTGTGTACAGTCTTGCAGTGCGAGATATTTAGCGTATATATTAAGTGCGCTTATTTTAGTTTCACGTGTATATGTATATATGATAGATGTATAACGTTTAGTCTTAGTGACACGCGCGGCCGGCCGATATCGGCAGTGGCGCGCTATATGTATATTATTAGAGTTCGCTTATGCGCACAGAAGACAGGTGTGTCAAGCGGCGCGAAGAATTATGCTGACTAGAGAAGTTTGAATTCGAGTGTGTTCGCTGTAGTAGTGTGGCTGACTAGTTGAGTTGTAATCGAATTGAGTTCTGTCTGTTTGTTTCTTATTAAACTGAAAAGATATTAAACTGTGTTGCTGATTAATTCAGGTTATACTTATACGTAGAATTAGTGTTCAAAAGGTGAACGTTAAATAGGCGTTAAGTACGAAGAGAACAAGGATTTAGTAAGAAGGATTGTCAACGGAAGGATTGGGTTGACACCCCCCCTTCACCATCCGAGTCACAACCGAGAGAGGAAATCAGCCACCGTGTTCTGACGTCCAGGACGATATCGAAAGTCCACGTTAAACTCTTGCAATGCTAACGCCCAACGAGTCAGTTTCGCACTCTTAGGGCTTGCATCTGTGAGATAAGACAAAGGATTATGATCTGAATAAATGATTATCTTTGATAAGAATATCCATGACTTGAATCGTTTAAGTGCCCAAATTACTGCGAAAGCCTCTCTCTCAATTGTAGACCAATGCATCTGTGTATCTGTAAGTTTAAGGCTAGCAAAAGCAATTGGTTTTTCTTGACCTTCTTCGGTCCACTGAAACAAGCAACACCCGACCGCGGTGGCACTTGCGTCAACACTTAAACCAAATTCCTTAGTGAAATCAATGGTATGCAACTGTGTAGCTTTACTGAGATCATCCTTTAACTTATCTAGTGCTTCTTGATGCTTTTGCTCCCAAGGCACCTTCGTAGGTATGTTATCTCGTGTCAAATCAGTTATTATCCGTGCTTTTTCAGCTAAAGCAGGTATAAAATTTCGAAAATAACTGAAAAAACCCATAACCTTTCTAACTTCTTTCTTTGTTGTTGGAGGATGGATATCATTGATCGTAGCGATCTTACCTGGATCAGGTTCAATACAACCTGACCCTACTATATGGCCAACAAACTTTATTTTGTTTTGTGCAAAATTACATTTTCTTAAATTCAAAGTGAGTCCTGCTTCCTCAATAGTTTGCAAGAATTTCTCTAGATGTTCTAAATGGTCATTCCAATTCATTGAAACCACTGCCGTGTGCCGATCCAAAACTTCAAAAAGTTGCTTCTGTTCCTCTTGCGAAAGATGCGCTATAATCAGAGGATCAATTCGCTTACTCGGGCTTATTTGTTCACGTTCTTCCTGATCTACAACCTCTACTATACCAAATTCTTCATCTTGATCAACAATTACTGAACAGCTATTGATCATCGCTTGTTCGAGTCGTTCATGGTATCGCTTGATCTTATTTGCGTGTAAATGTCTTTGTTTTCCCTCTATTTCTACTATATAAGAATATGGGGATTTAACCTTGACTACGGTAGCAGGTCCTTGCCATCGACTATAAAATTTAGAACTACCAAAATCTGGTGCTAATACTGCTACTTTATCTCCAACTTCGTATTTTCTGTCAGTACTACGCAAGTTATAATAATCTGCATACCGCTTGATTTCTATATCACTATAGTAATCTGCATAAACTTTCGCGAATTCGAGGTTTTCCTTCAGTGATTGGAGATACTCTTCGGGTGATTTACCTAAGTTAAGAGGTACTTTTCGTTCGCCAGCCCACGATTCCTTCAACACACTAAGTGGACCCCGAGGAAGAGTTCCATAAACCATAGTGAATGGCGAAATATGAGTCGTGCCTGAAGGTTTTTCTCTAAGGCTCCACAGAACAAACGGTAACAATTGGTGCCATCCACGAGGATCAGATTGAGCAAGCTTAAAGATCATGGTTTTCAAGCTTTGGTTGCATCTTTCAACCAATCCAGCTGCCTCAGGATGTCCAGGGGTATTAAATCTGGGACTACAACCCATTCGCCGCAAGAATTCTTTCGTCAAACGACTGGTAAAGTTGGTACCACAATCAGAACTGATGATCCTTGGAATAGAAAAAGTTGTAAAAACTTGCAACAGAGCTTCACAAACTCCCTTTGCATTCAGCGATCTAAGAGGATACGCCATCGGCCAACGAGAAAATTTATCCACCAGAACCAGAGCATAATTGTACTGGGGTTTCGATTTGTTGGATTCTCCAGTCACTACCATAGGGCCAATACAATCCATATTTAGATGGTTAAAACAGAGTTCATCCGCCCTCGGAATAGGAGTGATCGGGACTCGATCTGCCACTTTAACTGGAGTTCTTAGTTGACAAATTTGACAAGACGCACAATATTCGCGAATCCTCTCATCCATTCTTGGAAACCAAAAGTTTAATTTGATCCTGGCTCTCGTTGCCTTAAAAGCCATGTGCCCAGCACATGGGGCATCGTGTGCTACTCGCAAGACAACCTCGATTCTATCTTCCGATAAACATAATTGATTAACCTTATGTCCCATAATTTCCCCTTTGTGGTACAGGAGGTTATTATCTATAAAGAAATTATTTTTATTCTGTCTCGCTTGTTGCCAGCAAGATATAAGATTGTGACAATTCTGTTGCTCACGCAATAAAGTATCATTATTCGCTACTCCCTCATCAGACTTGAACTCTGTTGACTCAACATCAAGAAAATTATCTGAATCATCAACTAGTTGCTCCTGAGAATATTCATTCACTTCTGACGGCAAGGATTCGTTGCTGTTACTTTTCTCGATATTAACTTCTAAGTTATCTTCTTCTGCCCCTTTATTTATTTGTACACATCGATCTACGCCAGCTACCATCACTACATATTGCGAACTATCCCTTAATAGGTCCACAACATGGGGTGTCAAAATAACCCGTTCATTTAGTTCAGGGACTACAGCGAACATGACGCACACAGATGGCGCAATGTTTGTCGTTCCTTCCATTG
Organism: Allolobophora icterica; assembly: GCA_963556255.1. Lineage (NCBI taxonomy): Eukaryota > Metazoa > Annelida > Clitellata > Crassiclitellata > Lumbricidae > Allolobophora > Allolobophora icterica. The sequence goes on along the minus strand of CAUVYU010000204.1, from coordinate 5,360 downwards.
AATTAGCTAATTTCATTTGTAGGTATACTACATCTGCCTTACATCCTTCTCCCTGAAAACCAATTATATTAATCCGTTTAATCACGGGTAAGTTTAGTGACTCAATTAATTTCTTATCAATACAACAAATTTCTGCTCCTGAATCAGATAATGCTGGCTGAGAAGGGAGATCTTCAATCTGTACATTAATATACGACCTCTCGTGTAATCCATCAATACTATTCTCGTATACCCTTACAGCAGTTTCCAACCCTATTGGTTTAGAATTATCCAATAAATTCCCTTGCTTTACCTGTTCAGGTATCTCATGCAACACGTTGACCTTCTCAACAACTAAGTCGATCACTTCTTCAGTTGGGTTCCCAAATATACAAGTACTCACCTTTTTAGAACTTGGTTTGGTCTGGCACTCCCTTGCCATATGACCCTTCTGATGACATAGGAAACAGAGACCCTTTACCTTGGCCTCCTCCTGAGACACCCTCGCACCTATCTTGGCTTCACCCCTTATTTCCGGTTTGGGAGACTTGGGTTGAGCTGTCTGGTTATTGACTTGAACATGTGGTTGACCTCTCGTCCAATTGTTATACTTCGGTGTCGGATGACTACGGCATACTAAGTCATTCCCACCATCATGCGACGCTACATAAATGTCAGCCGCATTAGCTATGTCTTCACAGCTCAACCACTCCTCTTTTTCTTGGGCCAAGATATAATCTAAACAAGCCTTCGACAAGGACTCCTTAAGCCGATCCGCAACCAATAAACTTACAAGTTTATCAAACTCATCAGTTATCTTTCTACTTTTCAAATAATACATAAGAGCCACACGCAATTTGGATGAATAGATCGTAAATGATTCGTCCGATGCTTTGTGCAACGACCAAAATCGGGCTCTAAGATTTGAAGGGCTTATCTTAAACTCCCTTAGCAAAAACTCCTTCAGGAATTTGTAGTCATGGAGCTGTGCCTCAGTAAGGCGCATGGTTAATGCCTTAGCTCTTTCACTTAAAATGGCTAGCAATAATTTTGCTCTAACATCTTCATCCACCTCATACACATTAAACAAACCATCCAAGTGATCAAAGAAACCTGGAATTTCTATAGGGTCGGAAGGAAATTTCCAAAGAATATTCTTAAGGGCATCACTATAACGCTTAGTACGACTTGCTAAAGAATCTCTAACATTTCGTTCTTCCTGCTTTTCCTTCCTCTCCCTTTCTTCTTTCTCTTTCCGTTCCTTCTTTTCTCTTTCTTCTTTCTCTTTCCGTTCCTTCTTTTCTTCCTCTCTCCTCTTTTCCTCCCTTTCTTCCTTCTCCTTCCGTTCCTCCCTCTCTCTTTCTTCCTTCTCCTTCCGTTCCTCCCTTTCTCTTTCTTCCTTCTCCTTCCGTTCCTCCCTTTCTCTTTCTTCCTTCTCCTTCCGTTCCTCCCTTTCTCTTTCTTCCTTCTCCTTCCGTTCCTCCCTTTCTCTTTCTTCCTTCTCCTTCCGTTCCTCCCTTTCTCTTTCTTCCTTCTCCCTTTGTTCTTTCTTTTGTTCTTCATATTTACGGATTTCGAACTCCAGACGGCGCTTCTGCAGCTCGTAATCCACTCCTGTTGGAGATATTGGACTACCCTTAAATTCCTCTTCCTCTTTTCCAATCTCCATGGCCCATTCTTCCATTAATTGATTTCGATCCCATGACATAACATCATCTTCGTCCCTTCCTGCCTTCATAAGATACACCCTAAGGCGCTCAGACGACATTTTGCGAATATTCGCTTGCATCTCTGTTGGCAACGCTTCCATTTTTACAAACAGTCAGTCAACAACAATCAACCAAAAAAAACAGACACCACGCGGCAAACCCGCCACACAAAAGGAAAATTCCACAACCCAAAGTGCAACTATGCAGTATCCAAAGAAGTACACTCGCCAAGTACGCAAAAACTATACAAGCTCACGCAAGTCTGGCCTCGATCACAACAATGGATCAAATTTCAAAGAAATAATCAGCAGATATTGAAAGAGAAATAATGGCTGCCTCCCACTCGGCTGCAACTCCACTCTCTTTTCCCCTTCTCAGCCACGACAACACCTAGGATCTTACCCGTATGTTGACTGCTGTCTTCTGCTGTCTCAGCCGAACGACGCACTTCGTCCGTCCGACTGTCGTATGCCGATTCACCCGTCTCCCACGGTAGAAAGGCGTCTCGATCCGCTCGCTGTCTGGAACAGACCGTCTCTTGATCCTCCGGGTTGACTCCTTCCTCCGCCGGCTCGCGTCTTCTTCACCGGATCCAACACCGATGATCCCACCGCTGCCACCAATAATGTCGCGGTCGACTCCTTCGATCGCAACGACGAACCAACGAAGGAACTATTAAAAGATCTTTATTTAAAAATAAAGTCGATTAAGTGTAGAGTAAGTCAACTCGTCTATCAAATATCACAATCGTAGACAGCACACAGGTTGGCTGGTCTCGATTGAACGTTATACGATCAATGTTTCAACGTTTACAAATCTTCGTCAAAAGGCCCTTAATGTACAGCAGGTCTATCTTATATAGAGTTCTCCCGGATTCCAGAACGTTCTGTGACGTCACTGTACTTTTCCCTGGAAAGTCCTACTGAACACGTATATCCTTGTTGCATGCACCGAACTAATGTTGACAGCTTGCTGCAGAATTTTCCGTGCGTTGTAAACAAGCTTGTTGACGCGTCGGTTTTCTTCCCTTGATGCATGCACCCGCGTAGACCACGACACCTAGTGTTGACAATCTTTCAGGTTTTTTTAACAAAAAAGTCAGGACAAAATGAAAAGATTAAACGTAAACTCGAAATGTCTTATGAATTTTCTTAATAGTTTAACGTAAGATATACAAACATGAAACATATAGCTTCTGGATCGCGTTATATCAAATCAGATATAGTTAATGAAAGACACGTATTACGCCATCTCTTCCCCCCCCCCATAGCCGACCCAGCGGTCGTGTCCTCCGACTGCGTCCTCATGACTTTTCACTCCCTTGCAAGGATGACTGTAACTAATACTTGCTAAACTCAACTTTCCATTGCTGTCTGAGAAATTTCCTGCTTACACCTACTCTTCCACCGTTCGCGACTTGGGTGTCACACTTGACTCCTCCCTCACATTCACAGAGCATATCTCCAACATGACTCGCTCCTGCTTCTTTCAACTGAGGCGTCTCAGGGCCATCAGACGCTCGGTCTCACCTTCTGTCTTTACCACCATAGTTCACGCATTTGTCTGCTCACGCTTGGACTACTGCAACTCGCTTCTCATGGGTCTCCCCAAGCAGCGTCTTTCCCCCCTTCAATCTGTTCTAAATGCTTCTGCCAGGCTCATCGCTCGACTCCCCCGGTTTGCCCATATTTCTGCTTACATGCTTGATGTCCTTCACTGGCTCCCTATTGCTGCGCACATCCGTTATAAGATCCTCTTCCTTGTCTCTAAATCTCAGCAGGATACTGCCCCGAAATATCTCTTGAACTATGTGCGAAAACTGCTATCTGCATCTTCTTTTCGCTCATTGCGCTCTGTAAATCGGCTTGATCTTTTCAGTCTTGTTGTCAAGACCTTAAACCTCAAGACCAAGACCAAGACCAAGACCTTGAACCTCAAGACCAAGACCTTGAACCTCAAGACCAAGACCAAGACCTTGAACCTCAAGACCAAGACCAAGACCTTGAACCTCAAGACCAAGACCGAGACCAAGACCCAAAAAATCACAGTCGAATCCAGACTTCTATTCCTTACTAAAAAAATTGTCCAGTCGGACTACTCGTTATTTTAATGAAAACAGGAGTCTTTTCTTTTATTCAAGCAAAACAACTCTAAATGGAGACTGCAGAGAATTCCGAATCGTATTTAGTTATTTACAAAAGTCCTTCATGCGAAATGTTATTCCAAATGCCTGTTGAATTTTATAAAAACCAATTTGCTCAGAATTTTCTGACCAAGACGTGATCTGTGGGGTCTCATAAAAATTCTGCCATGTGAAAAATACGGTCTACAAGACGTGCTGAAATCGCTAGCACACAAAGCAGCTCTTCAAGAACCGGATGTAAATGTACAAATTAATCGTGAGTCTGTTTTGAAATCATTCCATGGTATATAACCGGAAGTCAAAATAATTATTCAAAACAACAGTGACACCTCATTCACACCGTGTAAATACTAAAGCAATAACTGTATGAGTAATTATTGGATAAAGTTTTAAACTTCTTGCCGTTTGTTAAAATTAATGACTGTTCATATTGACAAAAGTCTTGGTCTTGGTCTTGCAAAACCAAGACCAAGACCTTGAACCTCAAGACCAAGACCAAGACCTTGAACCTCAAGACCAAGACCAAGACCAAGACTTTTAAAAACGAACTCTGGTGCACTCGAGACCAAGACCTTGGTCTCGAGGACAACAAGACTGGATCTTTTTGTTCCCAGGGCTAAAACTGCCTTGGCCCAGCACCGGGCGTTTGCTGTAGTGGGTCCCACGATGTGGAATGATCTTCCCCTCTGCTCAGGGCCAAACTAATGACTGGCTTTTCCTCATCGGTCTCGCGTTCCCTAAAGGCATTTCTGTTTCCCCGGGGCTTCTGTGCTGAGAGCGCCTCTGAATAGTTATTCTACGAGAGGCGCTTTAAACATTTCTAGATTCAATACAATACAATATATTGAGCAAGTATTCTCAGTTTGTGTGGATTTATGCGCACGAAAGCAGAACAGAGGAAGTGTTAATCTGGAACGTCATGTTTTCCTTAAGGTAAACCGACAATACGTTAAACGGGATTAATTTACTGCGTAAATATTTGTGGTCAGTGTGTCGTTAGTCGTGACATCTGAAATAATAACTGAAATTATAACTGAAACTGTAACTGAAATATATATAAAAAAAATTGTTACTGAAACTAAAAAATCAAAAATCAGGTAACTACGACTGAAACTGTAACTGACAAACCACAACTGAAATAACACTGCGTAACACTCGTCTCCCTTAAATACGTTTCCTAAGGGGACCGGCGGGGAGAGGGGAACTCTATAGAGTATAGACGAAGAGAGCGTCGGGGAAGAATGGGACTCAATAGGCGAAAGAGAGATCGCACACTGAAAAGCAACGCCGCGTGCCAGCCAAAGCAGGAGAGGGAGAGGACCGTATACGGCGAGGAGTTGCCTTGGGCAACCTCAAAGACTTGCCGTCACTCGGCCGCAGGATTTCAAAGCGGACCGCTCTCGCCCAACCGTCGACCGACAGCGGTTGCTATGGCGACCAATTGTTCCCCATGGACACTACAAATTTCTCTGTAGTATATATACTACAGGTACAATATTTACGGGAGCACATACATACATTCATACATA
>CAUVYU010000203.1:0-17234 GCA_963556255.1 Allolobophora icterica | reverse complement strand
AGTTAAAGATCTCGGTAACAGGGGCCGTATTCATGAGATGGGTGTAACTCTTACTCCCAGCTTAAATCTGGCCTACGCCGGAGTAGTGGGTTAAATCGGTATTCATGAGACAAGCGTACCGCCTTACTCTGGGTATAACGCTACTCCGAATCGACCCTAGGTGTAAGGCCGCTATTCCCAGCGTAGCGGCTATAAACAAAGATGGCGGCCGTCATAATTCGTCGCATTCGATGAGGTTTTAGATGTCCAAAAGTCTTTCAGAGGTGCCGTAATTAGCTCGTATTGCTCACCGACAACAAACTTTATACTGCTTTTCGTTCTAGCTGTCACAAACTGCTAAAATTTGATGAGATGTCTGACGATGATGCATTCGAAGTGCCGCGCATGGGTTCCTTACAGTACTGTGGGTAACGCGGGTTTATTTTCACGTATATTATTATTAATGTTGATTTCTCATTCTTAAGCAATTGATTAGCATAGACATTACAAACATTATACACATTATTTTATAGTAACCTAGCTCTAATGCAATCTTTCTTAATAATGCAGAGAATATCAATTTACCCTCATTAATTTATCTTGTGTTATACGGTAATTTAGTTGTTATTATTTAACCATAAAATCATCCAGACTTACTCTAACCCACGCCTGTTTTGATTTTACGTTTATGTTAAATATGATTCGTTTTGATTAACGGCCGTCTGTTAATCTTTATTTGTTTACTTCAGCTGTCGGGAATGACGGCATATAAATACCTTGTAAGCATGCTAAAATAAGCCATAACCACTCAAATCATGACGAGTGTACTTTCGCGCGGGGAAAACCCAGCATTTACGCCCGGAATAACTAATCCCTTGGATACTCCGGTCTCATGAATACGAACCACGACTAAGTGCTATTCGAGGAATAGTTACTCCCGGCGTAGGCGCTACGCTTAGACTAGCTTAATCTTGTCTCATGAATACGGCCCCAGATGCACAAACAGAGGAAGTTCATGGCAGGCGAGGCTGCGCTTTTCATGCCTGGGAAAGTTTCCCGGCACGAAGAATTTCCTATTCTGCCCGGGCCATTAGCGAGATCGCGGACCCCAGCAACAGCAGCAGCAGCAACGAGATCCAGTCTCGGCCACCTGTCCTAGACCAATCCACTATCTCATAGGCGTAGACTCTGGGGGGTCAGCCGGGGCACGTGCCCCCCCCAATAATTGAGGAGCCGGGGCAATGCCCCTCCAAAAATCGAGACCAGAATTTCTTAAAATATTAAAATATTATGTTTCAATATAGACAAATTTCTTCAGAAACAGAAAAACAGAGACAAAGAACTGAAATACTATCAGAAATTCATAATGAAAACAAAGATTTATTTTTATCTTCAATATCTTCAATATGAAACAAATTTGCATGTAGGCAAAACGCCCCATTTCATACGCATTAACTTAACACCGGAAGCCTCTGCTGACTATCCAGACCAGAGGTGAAAAAAGTTTTTTTCGGATATTGGTTTAAAAAAAAGAAAACCACAAAATTTGTTTTTTTAAATAGCTTTCTCATTTTTGTAAAAGTTATTTTAATAACATTGATTTAATGATTTATAATTGTCGGAAATCGCAACCGAATTAAACTGAGTTGGAGCTCTTGTTCATGCCTTTTTCATGATTTTATGATTCGAAATCCGAAAATCTTAAAATCAACCAAAACAACAAGAACCATACAAACAAAAAACAAACAAAAAATTTAAAAAAAAACTTTTTATCTTGAAAAACTTGTTTAAAAAAGCAACTTTTCATCTTGAAAAAACTGGTTTTTTTGCTCCTCTGGTCCAGACCCCATGCCCCCCCCCCCAATATTTTGGACAAGTTTACGCCAGTGCACTATCTGACAGCCTACCTGGTCCAAGCAGCTTCCTTCGGCTGTTGTTCCATGCACGGGGACCGCTTTATCGCTCCAGGTTAAACTGGTTTTCCCTCTATCCTTCTCTTCTTCCCTTGTTCAACTTCGTAAAATCGTCCCACGGCCCGAGGAGTGTTTCTGTTTGAACCCCGCTGGAAGCCTGGGCATCAGCAGCGCCGTCCAAAGGAGCAGAAAATCCCTGTCTACAACTCGGTGCTCATCTGTTGTCAATAATTGCGGCAGTTCTGTATACATACAACTGCCGACTTCTGCCAATAACCTACACAGCAGGCGCCTTCCCCAGTTTTCCAGATGGTCCAACAGATCCTTGTAATAATATGCCAATGCTGACGCCATGAGGAAGCACTCCACAGACCTCCTTTCGCAGTTCCGCTTCCCTAATTAGATCAGTCGGTCATGAGAGGCAAAGGCGTCATAACAGCCTTCAAAACGGTAAGACCACATCTTAACTATTTCTAAACTCCTTTATTATGTCCATGTGATCCTCGCGTTTGCCCAGCTAATAACCGTAAAGGAATAATCCAAAACCACACTGTGAACACAAGCACATCGGGAAACTGATAAAGATCATCTTGCCGTTAATTATGCCTGACTGACCCCTTTGGATCTTGACCTGGAACCGATTGCACCCCTGCTCCCTCTATCGATTATGATTTTACTAAGCGCTTGTGTATAAGCTGGTTCCCACGACTTCGCTTTTTTGGTTTTGGGGCACTGTAGAAATTTCGAGATCATGATTACCGTACTGTTACGATTATTTGTTGTCCGGGCCTGAAGCCCAATTAAGCCAGGTCGATCCTCAGGCAAGGAACCATAGGCGGCGATCTAGGGGGACGGAGGGGACATGTCCCCCACCTTTAGGAGTGGGGGAACACGCCATACATGTGTCCCCCCCAAATTTTGAAGAAAGACTGAAAAAGGGCAAGAAATGTAATTGCGTGTGAGGGTTTTCACAGCCTTTTTTGACCAGACGAGGTAAACATAAAAAGTATTAAAAACCAATCAGGAGAAGTGTACCCGAAATTCCTAAGAAAAGGTAACTCAATTGTTTTTGGAGAAGAATTAGGAAAATTGTTGGGAGACCCTCAAAAATAGTTGTAAAAGAGGTGAAGGACAAAAAAAGGTCATCAACTTTTTGGAGATGAATTCGTGGAAGAGTTTCGAAGTTATCTCCTAAAAAAAATTTTCGGGATGAATTTCTAAAAAAAGGTCATCAACCAGACCAAAGCCGACTTTGTCCCCCCCCCACCTCTCAGACAAGATCGCTGCCACTGGTGTTTACCAGTGTCTACACCCAGCTGTGAGCGAGGCTTCCGTTCCAGAATCGAATCAATGATCAGGACTAGGTTACTTCCTGACATTCTGGAACGGCTTATGAAGCTTGCAGCAGGTCCCGACATAGAAAGTTTTCCATTATGAAAAGCAGTTGCTCACTGGTATTCTATGCGCAAGAGGAGATTGGCTCGTCCATAGGCGCCGACTTCTTGGGGGCCTTGGGTGCCAATGCACCCAGAGAAAAAGTTCAGTGGGGTCTGGCACCCAGAAGAATTCGGACCTTAAATTCAATTTTTTTTGGGTATTCCTAAAAAAAGGTCGTCGCTTTTTTTCGGGGATGAATTCCTAAAAAAGTCGTCAAATTTTAGGAGAGAATTATCTTAAAATATGCACTGGCACCAGAGGCGGATCCAGAGGGGCCAGTCCGGCCTCGACCCCCCATTTAAAATTTGTTTATGTTTACACACGTAAATAATTGTCAGTTTGAAAATATTAAACGAAGATTATTATTATCTTCAAACTGACAATAACGCAGTATGATTACAAATCACTATGAGCGGATGATCACAAGTTATTACAGGAGTCGAATTTAACTGTGCACGGCAGCCATGCAAGGCGCCCATCACTGCTACATCTGATTTTAACAACGCGCCATCTCGCGAATCAAAGGCTGAGTGGACCTAAATTTGAGGAGGTTGCGGGAAGCGATCCCGCTACCTTTGCTCTTCACGCCAGTGATGTTACCACTACTCTATGGATCCCCCAAATCAAATCCTTGATAGAAGGGGGCGTCGGTAGAGTAGGCCTAATGTAATTCACGTTAGATACTATTAGTTGGCCGTAGTTATAACTTATTGCCATAAAGCATGACATACGCTATAAAAGTTAGAATAAGAAATTGCGCTATAACAGTTACATATAAGTAACAGCGACGTTCTGAATGATTGCGCCACAAAAGTTGTTCGCTATGGCGGGTGGCGCATAGTCCTAAACACATCATCGCTGCACCGTTTTCTAATTAAATTGGAATATTATTTGATAGTTTAAAATTGGATTTTGTTTAAGTGAAATTTGATTGAGCTTGTAACAGGTGCCCATCTAATTTAACCGCGAGGCTACAATGGCAGCGATCGACCACATCGCCGCTTCCAAAGTTCTTTCAGCGAAAGTAGCTTCTGTCGATAGCCTGCTCGCTGTTGCAAAAGAAGGAAATAGATCCTATATACCACGTGTAAGTGCAGAGAATTAGCCAATCAATAATTGAGTCAGTCAGTAAATCACATATCTTTCAGCATTTTTCAGCAATAGAGATATAATTGAAGATTGACATCAGAGGAAATCACGCTAAAGGCATTGGAGATTCTTGGTGCCTGGATCAATCAATCAATCAATCAATCAATCAATCAATCAATCAAAATGCTTTTATTGTTCAACATAAACATGTAGGCATGAAAATAACAAGTACATGTTACATGCAGTGACAACGAGAGTACCCAAAGGAACGAACCGTTCCGCTAATAGGGCCCCCTAGTTACAATAAATCATTACAACCAGTGGAGCAGTTCGTTAAGTATCGTGTCCATTATTATTTATAGCATCAACAAGACAAAACAAAACAAAACCCACCCCATCAACCCAAATTGTCAAGCATTGTGTGCCTAAACAGTGAGTATAATCAAACCGCTTCAGACCAGCCCTAACATTTGTTAAGATCAATTCAAGCAGTAGAATTGTTTGATAATCTCTAACTTCAAAAGTTCAATTGTCATCTAACAACTCTAGCTGAACTTTGGGGGAACCCATTTCATCTGGCTTGGTAACTGGGCAGATTTCAAACGAGTAGTTCAACTTGGCTAAATGTTAAAAGCTGCGATTTTGTCAACTTCCTTTAGAGAATAAATGAAATTGTTCGATTGATTGATCATAATCATAATCTCATATTTACACAGTGCACCTTCAGAGAAACTCATCAGAGGTACTGCATCATGGCTGCCGTTATAAAAAATTAACACTTCTTATGTTCGAAATAATATTTGAAAATATTCGCAGGTTTCAACTCTGTGTATTGTGTGAATCTGATGCAGTAGTAAAATCATCCTGCTCAATCCTGGGTTTTTGTTGTTGTTAGTATCGGAGCAGCTTAATAAGATATAAAAACAAATAATCATTTTATTAGTTGAATTATATTTCATTTTTTAATTTAACAGAACCCTAGATGTAATCCAGACGATATTGAACAGTCCGAGCCAGTTCAGGCTGCTGCAGATAATCCGAGGTACTGTCAAAGATAGCACTTAACTCTGTCAAGCAAAGTTATTTATATAAATTCTGTTTGGTGATACTATGTAGATGATATACAGTGTACTACAGTTTGGTCATTTTTTTTATCATGATAGTCTTGCCTTTTCAGTTATCCACCATCATTGCTGCCTTTGTTTCATCCGACTGATTTTCTGGCTGTTGTTTGTAGTTTGATTTCATGCATGGTTGATTGTGTTACATTAGACCAGGGGTGGTAAAACTTTTTGCACATTGAGCCACATTAAATGCCAAAAAATTCGGAAGGCTGGGTAACAAATTTTTAACTTTTAATAACGACTAAGTAGTTTTGTTCTTTCATCTGCTTTGAAAGCAACATTAGCTTTACTTGAAAGGATTTAACTTCTGCGAACAGGTCATGTGCAAAAACCTCTACGAGGCAGTGGGGTATATCGGCAGAGTTAATACAGAAAATTATTATACAAGACAAGACCGGAATATTAAGTAAGAGAGCAGCGTCACTTGAGGAAAACGAAGAAAACTTCTTGCGTTCTGAATTTTAAAAAATTTCTGAAGAATTATGGGGCCGAATAAAAAGTGTCGGCGGGACAAATCCGGTTCACAGGCCATAGTTTGTCCACCCCTGCATTAGACACTGGTGCTACAGAAGTTGCTAAATTATAACACACCACATAATTACTGGTTAGGACTTAGTTATTATTGGTTAGGTTTATTTGTTTAAAAATATGTTTTACAGCCATAAATATATTGTAAAATATGCGTTGAAATTTTTCAGCGTGAAACTTGTTTTATAATGTGTTTTTTAAAACGAAGTGACTAGCGGACCGCCAGGCGGCCCGCAAGTTTCGAAAAACTAGCGGGCCGCCAGTCACGTGTAAGACCTCACGTGATTCCAGAACGTAGCTACTTTCATAAGCAACATGGCGGCAGTTACGGGCAGTTTCATTTATGTTTGTCAAATTTTTACCTTAGACGACTTAGAAAATTCCAAAAAACTCTATGAACCGAGTAAGTTTAGTATTCTTATAATGCGTGACGCCAAGACGTTATAATCCAAGAAAAAGTATGCACAGAAGAAGGCTGCACGTCCCAAGAATGAACTGCGGTATTCCTCGCTGCGATTATGCTGCACGAAGCGGGGCCTATGGCCGCAGAATGTATAAAAAACGAAGGACAAAGCAACCGTTCCGACTGAGGGTCTTTCACTGACAGTTTTCAGACGTTTAGGGTTAGTCTTAGGGTTAGTCTAGCCAATGTTTTGGCCCAAGGATTCGGATTTGAAAGGGCTTCTGGCGCAATCACGTTACTGGCGGCCCGCTAGTATTTGAAATTTCATCGCCGTCTGGCGGTCCGCAAGTCACAAAATATCGTATTGACTAGCGGACCGCCAGGCGGCCCGCAAGTTTAGAAAAACTAGCAGGCCGCCTGGCGGTCCGCTAGTCACAGCCTTTTTAAAAATACCCAAAATAAAATCAACAAGCATTCACCATGTTCATGTTTTAGCAATTGCACTGGCTTCCTCTCTGTGTACATATTAAGTTCAAAATCACCCTATTAGAGGCGCTTTATAAATGTTTAAATACAATACACAATACAGTAAAATAATTTTAAAAAATCAATTGCTTTTGTTGCAGTGAGGTGACTTCAATAGAGACGTTTCTGAGGCAATTAAACTTGGAACACCTACTTTGCTACTTCAAAGACCACGCAGTAACCATGGACATCTTGGTGACTTTTAAATTGAAAAACTTGGAAAAAATTGGTATAACAAAACACGGAGAGCAGCATGCCATACTCAGAGGCATTGTTCAGTACAGTCAGTATTCCCTTGATTACGATCATTGTGGATTGTGGAGCTTTGTAAATGTAAATGTACACGATTTTCTATTGCGACCGTATATGGCCTCAACCCTGCTCATTTTACAATGAATTGATTTGTTCTTGTGCCTCTGCTCCATCTGCTCAATGCTTTCTTCACTCTGCCACCCATGGTGACCTCTATGTTCCTTTCACATGCACCTGTACTATGCAGCAGAGCGCTTTCTCTGTGGTTGGACCCACAATTTGGAATGAGCTTCCTCATGAGTTGCAGTCTATTTCTCAAGACTTATCCACCGCTTTCTTCTCTGCTCTAAAGACGGTTCTCTTTTGCCCGAGTCAGGCTGGGAATGCTTCTGAATAGTAGCCTTGAAGGAGTGCTATATAATGCTTAGTTGATTGATTAGTGATTGTCCATTTTTGGCTTTGGAACCATCTTTATCTGAAAATGTTTTTGATGGAACCGCAATGTAAACAAACATATTTTTCATATCAAGTAGATGCGAAGTAGACCAATATAAGTTTTGATTTTGCCAGAAACTGTAATGTTATACTATCCCACAACTTTTTAGTGTTTTCAGTAAGATTAGTTGCAAATGCAGAGTTGATTTCTCTTGGTAGAGGAAACACGCAACAAAACTGCTACTTCGAGCGTGCAGATTGAGGAACTTGGAAGAAAAGACTCCCAATTCCTCTTGGTCAATCACTTGATGCAAGCCACCATTGCGGAGCATCGTGGAAATGCTGGAGGCAGATTTTCCTCATATACAATCAACAAAGTTTGTATCTGTTCTATTGTATAGGCCCATATGATGGTCACAAAACAGTTTTCCGTTAAAATTGATGAATTTACCGATATTTTAATGTCTTGGCTATCAACTTTATTGAAATGATGGTCTGCTACCAAGAATTGTTCTATAGATTATAGTTTTTAACATTGTCGTGACAGCGAAATCGATCGCTGTAATCTAGCACAGTGGTTCTTAAAGTGGTGGTCCGCGGACCAGCGTCGGTCCGCGGAGCTCTGGTCACCGGTCCGTGAAACAGTCCTTAAAAATTCATAATTTTCAACTTTTGGAAAAACATCAATGACATAATTATGAAAAATACTTCAGAAATAATGTGAAACTGTGAATCACATCATGATAATGTACATTGTAAAAATCGATTTAGTTTGGTTTAGCAACTTTAGCAGCAAAACCCTTGAATCCCCCATATTTTGTGTGCGCATCCTCAGGTTCAGATCCCGCGCTTGCCATTAGTGGTCCGCGCAAAGCAGCATACACGTGGTGCCGGTCCCTAGCTTGACAAAGTTTAAGAACCACTGATCTAGCATATTACTCTGCAGTGTTGTCTTCTTAAGATACAGTAAATACTTCAACTGATGATTTCTCTTGGTTAAAAAAATCCACAGTCCTAAAAATAGATAGAAAATAAGTAGATCCAGTGTTGGATAATTTTAGCTTAATCCGATGAGCATTAGAGTCAAATAGTAGATTTTAAAGAGGCCTGTGGAATATGGATATAACAGGTTTAGCTTGGTACCTTTGTACAAGTTTTGTAATTTTGCTAATTGCAATCTTCTGCTTAATTGCAGATAGAGAAAGTAACAAACAGTTGCCTTTGGGAAAAATTTGTTGCGCGTAGAGCAATAATTGATCAGAAAAATGGAGGAGATTCAAATGAGAATTTTTTATTCCACGGGACCGGAAATATTGGCGATGTGATCCTTCGAGGGTTTGACCTGTCACTGGCTAACCCGGATTCTCTTTTTGGTCAAGGTAAGTTGCTTCCCATTTAGGCGAGCGATCGATCACTCTTTGTAGTCCGTGTGAGAGGTAAATCGTTCACCTAACCAAAGGCGTCGCACCACTGGCCATCACTCGATGAGTTTGAGTTAGACTCCAACTCCAAGACGATAGACGAACCTGGAGCCAGACCATTATTTTATTTACCTAATTTAAATTCATTTACGCATAACAGGACTGAATCTAAGGCCTGCTAGATGAGTAATATGCTGCTGATATGCAGCTATACAAATCTTCTTGTCTTCTTGTGCTGTCGGCTCTAGGAGCCCTAGCGATCGTCATGATACACAGTCTCCTTTGCCGTCTTGCTACTTCCCCAGTAGCCCTTGAGTCGCGCTCCGGCCTGGGAGTCCCACCATCAGCGCTCCGGCCTGGGAGTCCCACCATCAGCGACCATCGGCGTGGTTTGGTGTGTATCATGACGATTTTCTTGGCATGTTAACAGGGGTGGTTTGCCATTGCCTTCCCCTGGTTTTGCCTGCCGTGCCCGTTCCTTTGGAAGGGTACCAACAGTTCCCCTTCCTTTGGAAGGGTACCAACAGTCCGCACCACGTGAAGGTGGGCACGGAGGACTTTGGTTCACCAGCCCAGGTCGGATCCGAGTCTACGCTCATGAGAGACGTCGGTCAGGTCGCCTCCCTGCTTTACTCTGCAACAGAGTGACTGGTGAACCTTTGCGGACCAGCTATACAAATACCATACATAAAATACACTACACAAAACTCCCAATGACAACCATGCATTGCTTACCTACTCAATCAAGTGCAATTGATTTTGAAACCGCCTACTATTTTCTTATATAACTTTTTAACTTGATGTGTGTTTGTGTGTGATTTAGGTTTGTATTTTTCTGATGTAAGTTCGAAATGCAACCAATACAGCTTTGGACCTATTGGAACACCTTGTCCACGCCATAACACAACCAACTGTCACGTTTGTGAGAGGTCTGTCATTATTTGTTAAGATGAGATTTAGGTAATAATGTATTTGAAAAATAGTCTTGCTGAAAGTTTGACTTGCCTTCATAAAGTTGTATTTTGTTGTTAGCCAGATGTCGTGACTTTCATGTTTGTATGGCTTGTTCAATGCTATTCATGACTGAACGTCTGTACATCACTTGTTGTCCTCTTTCTTTGTACTGTGATATGGTATACAATTTATTACCATAGTCTGCTTTTCCCCACGTTAATCAATAGCCCCTGTCTGCCGCCTGCTCGGTCCATTCATTCATTCCCCCTTTCTTCTTAATATTGATTGTAGTAAAATGAAATTTGTAAGTGTCACTTCTATCTGTCTAATAGCGCCTCTTCAAGAAATCTACTCAGAGGCACTCCTGACCCATGCCCGATCAAGAAGAAAGATCTTAAGAAGACCATAAAAGGAACCAGATAGATCCTTAGGAAGGGAGGGGAGCAAATCTCAAGAGGGAGATCGTTCCAAGTGGCAGGACCAACCAGGGCTGTTAACAATACTGCCAAAATGTATCGGCAATACCAATACCAATACTTCCTATTAAATGTATTTGCAATACCAATACCGATACTGTTTCTTAAAAGTATTGCAATACCGATTCCAATACTTTTACCAATACTTTTCGATAAGTATGTTTACGTTTATTGACATAAATACGTGCCAGAAGTGTCAAGCACTATGCACTACGACACTAAGTGTTGGACTGTTGGCAGCAGATAACCTAAAACTCTGTCCTACTCCCCTTGCTGCCTTGCAGGATATCTAACACTGGTTGCATGACCAGATGACCTCCCAGGGTTTTGGAATCAATCCAGTTCACTGTCACGTCCAGAAAACTACGTCTTTTAGTGGGAAAAGTATTGGTATCGAGTATTGGTGATTTACAGGCTAAAAAGTATCGGCGATACACATGCGATACCAACAAAATAAAACTATCGCGATACTGGGTGCGATACTGAGAAAAGTATCGGCGATACCAAGTATTGCGATACTTTATCGCGATATTAACAGCCCTGGGACCAACCACCGAGAATGCCCTATGCTGTTCTATGGCAGTACGAGCGTAAGGAAAGACAAATATAGCCGTACATTCCCTCTAAAGAATGGATTGTTGTTTCTCTTGCAGAAAGAATAATGAATACGCTACAGTCGATGAGCTTTAGGGGTGGGTGGATACCACCCACCCTCTGGTACCAGGCTATTTCAGATATAACTTTTATGGCACGGATACCATCACGATTTTTACCTCAAAATGTATGCAAATGGATCTCCTACAGCTACTTAAAATGTCAACATTATATTCCATGTGCTACAAGTTTTTGATGCAGAAAAACGTGGGGGGACAACCCCCGCCCCCTTGGTAGCCCGAGGGTTAATGTGCCTTATGCGGTGTTTTGTTACAGAAAGGTACTCTGCTGTCGTGTGCTCCTTGGCGAAACGTTGCTATTAACAAAAGATAAGGCACAGAAGTTTTCAAGTGCGCCCGATGGATTCGATTCAGTAGCAGGGGTCCCAAGCAAAGATGGCCTTGACTACTATGAGTATGTCGTGTATGAACAAGATCAGGTCAGCCTGTTTCATAATATCTAACTATTGTATATATTGGATTCAGTATTAGTAGTAGTAGTAGTAGTAGTAGTAGTAGTAGTATGTGTTTATTGACTCATTAATTATTATACAAACAAACAGATTAGGTAAAAAAAATAGAACAGTTCATACTGTTAGAAGCAAAGTACATAACCTGGGTTTGCAGTACAAGAAAATGAGTTGGCCAAAAAAAATTTATCAATAGACCCGCTAACAACTCGGCTGGCCAGTGCATATTTTAACAGATTTACACTACTGGGACAAAGTCGCACATCTGCCTGATGACCTTTTTGGCAATTCATCTCCCAACAAATTTGACGACCTTTTTTTAGGAATTAATCTCCAGAAAATGTTGACGGCCTCTTTTTAGGAATTCATGTCGCAAAACTTAAATTTCATGACCTTTTTTGCAATTTTCTTGGGAAACAACAATACATTTTACCTATTTTACTACTGGGACAAATCTTAAAACTCCTCCAACATTTGTCCCACTACTTATAGTTTCAACATACATTGCCTGGGACAAATCACCCTGACACTGGGACAAATCCTACGACTACTGGGACATTTGTCCCACTAGTTATGCAGTTAAAATATGCTCTGTGGCTGGCTCATTTACCAGTCTAATTTGTGTTAAATCAACGCAGTCACACAAGTAGTTTATCTCATCACATGGAATATAAACATAAGGCAGAACAATAAACATTTGGCAGCAGCTGCCAAAGTACTTTTCTCTGTGTCAGTAATAAAAACATCTTCAATCTGGATTTAAACTGATTTAGAGTTATAATATTTTTTAAGTCTTCTGGAAGAGAGTTCCATGTTTGCGGACCTGAGCATTTAATAAAAAATTGTTTTTATTTGGTTCTGGCATAATCACCTCGATAACAAACCGAGGTTCTAGTATAGTGATCATGTATATCATTACACATAAGGAAGAAGTTTTTAAAATTTGAGGGTAACATGCCTGTGAAATCTAAACATAAACAAGCTTATTTGAAGTTTGTTTATACTACCTAGATACATTATAATATATTTACTGAAAATATGCTTGGTGCTAGATAGCCAATGAAGCCGAAAGATGACCCTAACAGCTCTTTAGATTCATGAAATGTGTTTACAGATAATAAAAACAAAATATATTTATCTCAATATGAGTTAAGTATAGAATTTGACTCCCAATGCTGGAACCTTACATGTCCCATTTAAAATGTACTTCGCAACAGGCTACCAAAATCCTGACTTGAGTAATGAGTTACCAGTCCACGAGTAAGTAGTTACCAGGCTGTGCAGTAACTGGATTGACAAGTTTGATTGCCAAGAGAATGTTAAATTGTACAGTGATGTTGAAAGCACTGGTTAGCTGTAAGGCTGGTCAGAAAGTTTGGAGAAGCATTGACTTACACCATGGATGTGAAATTGATTGCATGAAGATTTTAAACTTAATATTTGTGAATTAAATTTTTTTTAATTTGTAAGCGAATACATGTACAGGATGACGTTTCATTGCTTTGCAATGACTGATGTTTCTGTTTACTGTTTTTTTCAGGCTTTTCCCGAATTCATCGTGACATACCAGATTTCTCAGTAATGAAGGAAAGAAAACTGAAACCTTAAACTATTTGTTATTCCTGTTCATGGACATGTCCTAGTTTTGAGACTTTGGTTCACCAGCCCAGGTCGGGTCCAAGTCTACGCTCCTAAGAGACGTCGGTCAGGTCGCCTCCCTGCTTTACTCCCTGCTTTACTCTGACTGATGAACCTTTGCGAACCCACACTTCAGAAAACCCATAACAATTTAATTTATGTCACAAAGCATTTGGAGAGAAAACTAAAAAGAAAGAACCCATGCTATGGAAAAGCCATACATTTGCAATATATGTCACAGAGGATTTGCACAGTGTCTTAGATCGCCATATAAGAACCCACACCAGAACGCAATACAAGTGCAGTTTATGTCACAAACGATTTGCACACAGTGCCATTGCCTTCCCCTGGTTTTGCCTTTCAAGTGCCATGTAAGAAACTACACTGGAGAAAAAATATACACATGCAAATGTATGTCAAAAATCATTTACGCAGACATTTCCTCAGAAACGCTATGCATGAACCCACAATGGAGAAAACTGTGCAAATTCACTTTATGTTACAAAGCATTTACATGGAGTGACGCTCTCAAAGTGCTTTCAAGAAGTCACACTTGGTAAAAGCCACAGAAGTGTAAATTATGTGATGTGGCTTTGCACGGAGTGAGTGCAAGATCCTATAGGTCTTCTGGTAAAAATTTATGCGAGAGTGAATTGCTTTTATTCGTTGTGCCGAAAATGATTCAAATATGCCATGCAAGCACTTTATGTAAGAGATTCAGTACATATACTGACTATGAGTACTGTGTTGATATAAAACAATCAGTAGCGGTTTTACTTGGGGGGGTTAGTGGGGCTGTAGCTCTCAGCTGGAAATTTAGTTCGCCTCGTTTTTCTTAGCCTGTATGCACATTTAGTTCCCCCCAGTTTAACGTTTAATTTGTCATACTTTGCCTATGTTAACTACTTTTAGCCCCCCAGTCCAAAATTCTAGAACCGCCACTGAAAGCAGTTGTCAACTACAGAAGCCTTGCAAGACTTTCCTAAGTAGAGGACAAATTGTCCAGTTGAAAACGATTTTCTGGAGGTATTCGATCTAGAGTAATGTCTGGTGTTATTACTGGTTTAATTTTTTGGACAATATGGATAAGGATGTGGAATGTGTTGCAAAATGTTTGAAATTGAGAAGGATTTTATGGAACCTTATTATGTTATCATCGGGATGTTATCATTCTCATCACTACTTTGATGCTTCACAGACAGATACATGTATTTCTTGAAATATTTTAGATGTATGGTTTTAGTTAATCCTAGAACAGACTATAGTTTGCAAGTCTATAGTTCGTCTGTTTTATTTATATCAGTTTTAATGTTATAAACATGTGTTTGATTCCAGAGGCATAGCCAGGAAACAATTTCGGGGGTTCCTTGGGACATGGTCGCAGAGTACGGAGTAGTTTTGAAAAGTTATAATTGTTTTCTGCATTTAGTTTTGTATAAAAGTAATGCATTTATATTGTGTTGCATTTTATATAGAAATAACAAAACATATGTAGTAAAAATAATAACATTTCTTTCTGCGATTTATTTTGGGAGGGTTTGAACCCGTAAACCCCCAGCCTAAATACGCACATGTTTGATTCAAATCTAGTCATATTTCATTTATGTCTAGACTTAAGGTATGCCCTATGTCAGTTATTTCCTCCTGTCTGCCACCATTGGGACCATCCATATTTATACGTTCGCATGGAGGGCGAGGGGGCAGGTAACCGAAATGCATGTGCTTGTGTATGCTTGCATACGGGTGGGGAGTGGGGTGGGGGTCTGCTGATAAAGTACGTACGCATAGGAAACGACAGACTTGTCCTCGAGACCAAGGTCTTGGTCTCGAGTGCACTCGAGTTCATTTTTAAAAGTCTTGGTCTTAAGGCTCAAAGTCTTGGTCTTGGTCTCGCAAGACCAAGACCAAGACCGGCTGTCAATATGAAGTCATTTAACAAAACTCAAGAATTAAAAAAATTATCAAGCCTGTTTGCATCATAGCCTACGACAAAAACCTACGGACGGATCATGTCTTGTTGGTCAGGAAAATCCATCGGCAGCAGCTCTAAGTTATGCTGTGTTTGGAAGCCCTGCCGGGACTTGTTTCTGAAGCTAGACGGTCTGATAAACCATGGGAGGATTTCAAAAAGGCTCACGATTTGTACATTTACATCCAGTGCTTGAAACGCTACTGTGTGTGCTAGCGACTTCAGCACCTGTAGAACGTATTTTTTCCCATGGCGGAATTTTTATGAGGCCCCACAATTTTTTGGTCAGAAAATTCTGAGCGAATTGGTTTTTATAAAATACGAACGGCATTTGGAATAACATTTTGCATGGACTTTTGTAAACACGAATTCGGCATTCTCTGCAGTCTGCATTTGAAGTTAAATTGCCTGAATAAAACGAAAGACTCACGTTTTCCTTAAAATAGCGAGTAGCCCTACTTGACAATTTTTTGTAAGGAAAAGAAGTCTTGGACTGAATGTGATTTTTGGGTCTCGGTCTTGGTCGTGAGGTTCAAAGTCTTGGTCTTGGTCTCGAGGTTCAAAGTCTTGGTCTTGGTCTCGAGGTTCAAAGTCTTGGTCTTGGTCTTGACATTCAGTTTAAGTGTAAACGCCAGCGTAACTTAAAATGTGGATGAGACTTAATTTTTCTGTGATGGGGTAATGTCCAACCCTCTGGAATCCTCCTCACTACCTAGAGGGGCTGGGAAGATTGCTGAAGTCTCTAATCGTAAACTACGAACTTCATGTCCCAGAAGATGACTATTTGAAAGCATTGTTTCTGTTGCTAGCTGTTTTTTTTTACCTGGGTGGGTTGCAAGCCCACCGCAGAATCCTCCTCCTTTATCCTGGCTTGGGACAGGCACAGCCTAGGCTTCCTCAGCAGAGGTAGCCTGTGGCGGAGTTTGAAAGCACTTGCTGAAATATTGAAAAGCTGCCACAGCTGATGTACACTCTAGATCTGCCATGCTTCAAGGCTGCTGAGCTGGGCTTCATGGTTGAGTATAGCCTATACCCATATACTGAAGCCAATCGCTACTGGTTAGGATAGGTTGCAGGGTCAAGATAACTGCAGTCCCTGCCAGGCTGCCAGCGTGCCCACATTGAACCCACATAGAACACATTCTCGTATGGGATGATATGGGACCAGTAGAGTCCATACGGGTCCTACATAATGCCCATAGAAATGCTGGTATGGTTAGCTCGGACATCTACCAACTTTATTAGCCATTCAAACGAAGTTCAGTTCAGTTCTTGTATAGGCTACAGTTAGCCAAGTCTTGAAAGTTATTCGCTTTTCTATGGGCAGTCAATTTAATGCTTTAAGTACGCTATCGGTGATATGTGTTCGCATTTTGGAGTTTTAATGATCGCTGGCCAAGGAGTTTTGGACTCTGAAGCTTCGTCATGCTAGAGCAGGGCATTAACCTTGCAACCAAATCAGAACAGAAAAGATAATATGACGTCTGATCCTGCGAATATCACGGATCCGAAGTGGTAGTGGGAAATACATTACAAAACGATAAATATAATACAATACAATACAACTGAACTTGATATTGCTCTCTATCCACCGTTCAGAAGTGCACACACGGCCATAGGCCAACGACAGAACATCGATGGCGCTGAGCAATTTTGATTGAAGGACTTGCTCTAGGGTCGCTACTTACAGTAGGCCTAACTGCCTCTGCTTTACAGGACGAGCGCTCTAACCAATAATATTAGCTACCGTGCCCCGTAAAATTACAAGATAATAACCACAACGATGATAATATAATTGCTGAGTCGCTAAGGTAGATGGTGTTGAAGTTGGAGAGACGTGAATTCAACTTAATATTCTGAGGAGAGGAAGTAGCCTATTATGATGGACTATTAAATAGTTTCAAAACAAGTTAAGCCATCCGTCCAAATTGCAAGAGGCGGAGTTGCTGAGCTGGTATCATCTTTCGG
>CAUVYU010000202.1:0-13217 GCA_963556255.1 Allolobophora icterica | reverse complement strand
ATATTTCTTTTTCCTCCTCCTCCTCCTTACTTTCCTCCTCCTCCTCGTCCTCCTCGTCCTCGTCCTCCCCTCCTCCTCCTCATCACCAGCAATCATATTCACGGCGAAAACTTTTATGAAACTCTAAACCCGTGGTCATCGAGACTGACCAAGAAATAGGGGGCGCCACTGAGAGCTCTCGTTACTAAGAATGACGAACAATGACGGAGTGGGGAATCGTCGGCGATGGATAATCCTCCATTAGCCATTAGCGGAGGCTAGACGAACACAAAAGAGGATCATGGCTATCTCTGTTCGTTTCTTCCAATTAGGCCAATGGACACCATTGGCATGTTGGTCAGGCGGCATATTCATCACCATCACCGTTACCAGATGGCACGTCGTCTGTCTGTCTCTGTCTGTCTCTGTATGTCTCTGTCTGTCTCTGTCTGTCTTTGTGTGTCTCTCTTTCTTTCTTTCTTTCTTTCTTTCTTTCTCTGTCTGTCTGTCCGTCCGTCCGTCTGTCTGTCTGTCTGTCTGTCTGTCTGTCTCTCTCTCTCTCTCTCTCTCTCTCTCTCTCTCTCTCTTTCTCTCTCTCTCTCCTCTGGAGACCTCGACGGTTTCCATTGAGGCTCACGCTTCTCCTGAATGTCAAGGTCGTCATAGAGCATCAGCGTGTGCCATGCGAGGAGGTCGATCTGTCTGTGTGTCTGACTGTCTGTCTGTCTGTCTCTCACTCTCACTCTCTCTCGCTCTCGCGCTCTCTCTATTTCTCTCTGTCTCTGTCTGTCTGTCTCTCTCTTCCCCTCTCTCTCCGTACAATTCTCATCCTCTCCTCCTTCTGTGTCTGCTTGACTGGTTTCTAGCACCCGCTGTCCGTCTGTCTCTGTCTGTCTGTGTAATTATGTATATCTCTCTTCATCTGTTTTTGTCCAGTGACACACAGTGATAAGAGTACTAACTTCAGTCCCTAAATACAGCACACACACAAACACACACAAACACACACACACACAGCCACATTCACGCACACGCACACACACAAACACATGCACACACACGAACACACACACACGCACACATAAACACACACACACACACACAACGGTCTGCACTTATGTAAACGCGACATCAGAATTTCATGAGTGGCGAGTCATAACTTTTTATATAAAAAAAATCAATTGCTTGGCGCAGTCAACGAATGAATCGAACACACAGACTCCCACAGACACACAGACACACACAGACACACACACACACACACATGTATCTGGAGATTTATTTAGCGCATTTAGAATGTATATACGTAGATGCACCTCCAAGTATTTGTGCATATGTGTATGTAAATATGTATGTAATATGTGTATATGTATGTAAGTATGCATGTATGTATGTATGTATGTGTGTGTGTATGTATGTATGTAGGGCCTATGCATGTATGTATGTACGCATTTCAACCAATCAATGTATCAATTATGTTTATTGGTCCAAGGTCCACAACATATTAACATCATTTTTTCAAATATAAATTGTTATATATATATCCATATGTATGCACGTGTGTATTATATGTATGCATATGTAACGACTCTACGGTCTCTTATTTGGTTATTCTTTCTTAGAGACGGGCGTTGATCATACACCCCGTTACTTTGGTTAATTCACAGCTCTGAGCCCCCATCATATATTAATGAATCATTCTATCTATAGCAAATCAAGTAAGGTAGACAGTTCTTGATATTTAAATATATATAATAATGTCAAAGTTCGTATGAACGTTAAGTCGCAGAGTTTAAATACCCAGCAGTAAAGTTCTATTAATAAGATCTAATTTATCCTACCTAAACCAGCACAGTTATTATTATCTAATTAACTGTTATGATTTACTAGTTACCCTCCCGCGATGAGGATGCATCTTCTTAGTTCGATGAGGAGATTGTTTCATAAGAGTTTCGATTTCCTTTCTCTGCTGGCGTTGCTTTGTAGTTGAAGCGTGTAAATGTTTCACTCGATGAATCCCATTGTATCATAGATTGCCGACGATCTGTCGTTTTCATAGGAAAGTCATTCAAAGTTCGCCCAAAATAACAATTACTCGAACAGCGATTGTTTGCCTTATCAGTCCGAATCAATTTATACCAAACTTGTTCGGAAGTTCACAGTAAAGATTCGCTACTAACTTCGTAAACGTTCGATTAGTTCCAACGCCGACTTTACGTTCGATATTCACTTAATCGATCTACTTCGTTCGATTATATCTTCATAGCTTGGCTATAGCCACAATTCGACAAACGTTCGCATGTTACTCACCACTCGACTCAAAAAACTGTATTAACTTCTTCAGCGTTTTCTGCACTCAGTACGCTCAATTCAGGAGTCAATTACTATACCGTCTTACGCCATCGACCGTTCATGACAAGACCGGCATTACTACTCTCCTTCTTCGGCAGTGTTACCACTCTAGAAAAATGAAAAACCCAAGTTAGGACAGTTAAAAAACCCAAGAAAACCCAAGGTAGATTTTCTGCAGACTATTGGACAGTAATTAAAGAATTATAAGATAATATATAATATAATAATAAAATATAAGATAATATATAATAATATAATGCAATTATACCATTTCTTTTATAAAAATTTTGTTCTATCTTTTATTTCTATCTTACATTTTTACAATTTCATGGGCAATCGTTAATTGCTAAAAATTAGTTAATAATCGAAGCAAATAAAAAATGTTTAAATAGGCCCCTACATGTTTTTATTTTCATCAGAGTCCGAATCGCGTGAATTATTACTTCTATCGCACATTTTTTATTTTTAAACAAGAATAAAGATTACAGACTATGAAACTCAAAATAATATTTCTTATGTTTAAAAAAGAGCACCAGTTTGCTTTGGGAAAATTTCCGAAAAAGTGCAGTCTGAGTCTACATTATCCTTTAGTCTTGAGAGTTATATTCTAAATATAGCAATAGACTCGTATAGCAAATGTTTGCACGCACATTGAGCCATTTATTTATTGACTTCGATCATCCAGACCGTTGCAAAAATTGATTTAATTAACGAAAAATAGGGTTTCAATGAAACAAGAAAACCCCAAGTAAAAAACCCAAGGTCTCCAGGAAAAAACCCCATTTCCCAAGTTCGGATAGAAAAACCCAAGATCTTGTGGAAAAAACCCAAGGAGTGGTAACGCTGTTCTTCGGTTGAAAAAACGTCTCACGGCGCATGTCCAGCAGACGACCGTCCAACTGACCAGTAGATTACAAACCGACCAATCACGTCTCGCCAACTGGTAGGTAACGTCTTTAAACCTCTAACTGCCCCACTAAACTTATGTTGTCTTTCACATCTTAAAGTGCTGGTTATATGTGCTGGTTTCTTAATTTATTAACTATCAATTACAATTCCCCTTCCACTCAAACAAATACTATATTCAACACACCTTAACTTAACTATTCTATCTGGTCAATAATCATCTAATAAGTGTATTTGTGTGTTTAGAGGAATATACTCATTACAGCATATGAATATTTGTCGCTGTTTACGTGTTTATGTGTGTACATACGTAGCCTAATAAGTAAATATTTGTGTGAATGCGTGGTGTTGCTGTGGTCCGGCTGGAGCTAAGGCCCAGAAGCGTCACTGGAGGGACGACCCGTGAATCTGTCGGGAGTCACTTTCGTGTTCCATTGGGATGCGGTGCGAACTGTTCCCGGCCGAGCAAGTGAGACCGACCGCGAGATGACGACTCATCAAATATTAAGGCATTCCTTCAGGTCGTCGACGTGATAGAGCTCTCGCAAAGCAAGGCTATTGATACGGGCGAATTGTGACTGCATCGAACAGAGGCAGTTGTGACGATATTATTCAAGCCATTTCGGGTTTATGCGCGTGTGTATAGTCTTACTACTTATCGAAGTATATATGTATGTATGTGCGTATACATACATGTATTTATGTATGTGTGTGTATTTATGTATGTATACATCATGTATGTATATATGTGTGTATAAATGCATGTATGTAGGCATATGTATGTACGTACGTATGTACACTGTGTCCCGATGAAAAGATGACCTTTTCTTGGGGTCCACTTTTCATCGGGACACAGTGTATATATGTACGTATGTGCGTGTGTACGTATGTACTTACGTGTGTATGTATGTATATATGTAGGACTATAAATGTGTGTATGGTATGTATGTGTGTATGTATATATGCATGTATCTACGTATGTGTGTATGCATGTATGTTTTGCATGTATGTACATGTATGTATGTAGGGATTGTAGGCCTGTGTATGTATGTATGTATGTATGTATGTATGTATGTATGTATGTATGTATGTATGTATGTATGTATGTATGTATGTATGTATGTATGTATGGATGTATGGATGTATGTATGTATGTATGTATGTATGTATGTAGGCCTATGTATCATGTATGTATGCATGTATGTATGTATGTATGTGTGTGTATGTATGTAAACTAGCGGAGCTTGATTTGAATTTTGTCATTTCGGCATAATATGATTGGAAGCAACGAGTCGTGATCTTCTCAAGCAGCGTCGTCGCGCGTAACTGGAGTCTAATTTTGGCGCTCAATAGCCAACCATCGCACTAAGTCTTCTTTATCCATCTGATTATATTGGCTGGTGATAGAATCGACCATGCCTCAGCGCTTTCATTTCAATCTGACCTTGCCTGATCTGCTCTCTGGTCTCGTCTCATATCTCATATCATATCGTATGTGACATATCTGTGATCGAAGTGACTAGCGGACCGCCAGGCGGCCCGCAAGTTTCGAAAAACTAGCGGCCCGCCAGTCACGTGTAAGACATCACGTGATTCGAGAACATGGCTACTTTCATAAGCAACATGGCGGCCGTAACGAACAGTTTCATTTATGTTGGTCAAATTTTTACCTTTAACGACTTAGAAAATTCCACAAAAACTCTATGAACCGAGTAGGCCTAAGTTTAGTATTCTGACGCCAAGACGTTATAATCCGAGAAAAAGTATGCGCAGAAGAAGGCTATACGTGCCAAGAATGAACTGCGATATTCCTCGCTGTGGTTATGCCGCACGAAACTGGGCCTATGGCCGCAGAAAGTATAAGAAACGAAGGACAAAGCAACCGTCCCGACTGGGGGTCTTTCAGTGACAGGTTTCAGACGTTTAGGGTTAGTCTTAGGGTTAGTATAGCCAATGTTTTCGCCCAAGGATTCGGATTTGAAAGGGCTTCTGGCGGAATCACGTTACTGGCGGCCCGCTAGTATATGAAATTTCAGGGCCGCCTGGCGGTCCGTTAGTCACAAAATATCGTATTGGCTAGAGGACCGCCAGGCGGGCCTCAAGTTTCGAATACTAGCGGGCCGCCTGGCGGTCCGCTAGTCACAGCCTTCTGTGATAGCAAAGAAGCATAAATCGATGCTGGAATGGTAGTATTGGGCCTACTATTTCGTGTTGGAAAATTCTGCTCTGTAGATTGTTTTTGAAGCTCTTTCTGGATCATATAATATAATGAAGCCGGTTCATCAATGGATGATATCGTCCCAGTGAAGAGTCCTGTGGAACGTCATGAACAAGCCACAGAGGATTTGGAGAAACGCGTAGTCAGGTATACTTCGACTAGAGTCGTGGAGAAGGATATCTCAGAGCTAAACTTCGGCCTTCAAGCAGTATGAAGGAAAGCTCAGAACAGTGTGTAACTGTAACTGAATTGTAACCTGACATTTATAAAGCTACATTTAAAGAAAAACTCATCGGTGGCGCTCTCGACCCGAACCACTGAAGTCACTGTCGAATAATACAGACTTCAGCCGCTTGCGAAACTGTGGAAGGAACAAACTGAGGAGCTCGAGCCGCAGCTCTCGAGAAAGGCGATTCCAGCTGGTGGGCCCAACATAGGCAAAGCTTCTGGACTGAGCTGTAGTAGTGTGCATACGAGGGACAGTCAGTTGTACAAAGGCCGACGGTAACGGGCAATTTTAAAATATTGTGTTGAGCCGTAACTTCAACGTGCTCAAAGATGGTGAATTCTTCACACGGTCGGCAAGACTGTTTCTGCTCAATCGCAGGATCCACGCAATGGGAGCTATAGATCAGAAACTTTGGCTAAAGCTCATGGAAGACGGCGGGACACGCAGGACGTCGCAGGTGCTTCCTCGATGAACAAATCCGACTCGCTCTGCATGCGTTAGCCTATATGATCTTAACACTTTAAAGGCGAGCTGCATTTGTTTCCCATGCAGTCGCTTTTAGTACACGCTTGTCGTTAGAGTGTTAAGTGTCATCTTTAAATAAAGTATTACATTGTTGCCTGATAAGTGGTCACACAAACAACCTACGCGGGAAATGAGTCCATGACTAGTAATGGGTTTCTATTTGATTTTGCAAGTGCAACATTTATCAGAAACATGAGTGGCTGTTAAGCCGGGCAAAAGGAAACAGCGAGGAACCATAAATAGACCGGAAGAGGATAGAGAGACATAGAGAGTACCAGAGAGAGACAGACAGAGACAGAGACACAGAGACAGACAGAGACAGACAGAGACAGACAGACATACACACAGAGAAAGAGAGAGAGAGAGAGAGAGAGAGAGAGAGAGAGAGAGAGAGAGAGAGAGAGAGAGAGAGAGAGAGAGAGAGCAAGAGGAAGTAGAGCTGTGCTATAAATAAACGCCAACCAGAAGTAGACACGCACACAAGTGCATGCATACACACAAGCACACACGCACACATACATACATGCATACACACATACATATGCATGCATACACACGTACACGCATAAATACACACACACACATACATACATACATACATACATACATACATACATACATACATACATACATACATACATACATACATACATACATACATACATACATACATACATACATACATACATACATACATACATATGTAGTGGTTAACTTCTATGGCACCAAATTATCATTGGAAGACATGCACTCAATGATATGGCTAATTGGTACCACACAGACTGACAAACCCACGCACAGATTCCCGACCACGATTAGTCTGAAGAGCGAGCCCACTGACCAACTGACCAGATGCCACGTGTACAGGAATATACAGACGGACGAAGACGAATACGGACAGAGACAGAGAGAGGGAGGAACAGACACAGCTATGCGAGTAAGCGAGTAACCAGACCGACGGACTCGACAGTATAAATAGAGACCGAGCTTAACATGTAGAGAGAGGAGAAGAGCAGAGAAGAGTTGTCACGAGTTTCAATAGAAGGTTGTCGTCGTAATTGTAAAGCGTGAATAAACGTATGAACTGCTGCTGAACGTCATGTGAGTCTTTCTTCGGGCCATCGGCCTGGGGCCGAACTGGTCGTCGAGCGCGGAGATGCTCCGCTCGGTCGTCCTAGGGACGCGCCGAAAATTACAGACACGAACCGATCTACTAGAGACACGAGCACCAACTACCTTGCACTACATGCTGTCCGACTACACACATCAACCTCGTCATCAAGTAGCCACGCTACACATACATACATACATATATACATACACACATAATGTATGACATTGTATGTATATATTTCTATATGCTTTTCATAAAATTTCACAGCACCGTTGAAGAATCTCCTAAAAACCAGCCAGAGACAGACAGTCTGTCTGGCGAGCCAGAGACAGTCTGTCTGTCTGTCTGTCTGTCTGTCTGTCTGTCTGACAGACAGACAGACAGACAGACAGAAAGGCAGACAAACAGAGCAGAGGTGTCTATATATCGCCTCCAGGGCCAATGACACATTCCCAGTAGCGTCAATGGCACATTCCCATCAGGGTCAAAGGCACATTCTCGCTCGCGGAAAAGTAGCAACGTATCGCTCTCCATATCAGACAATTGTGTTTACGAGTCTTTTGACCACAATTTACGTAAAGCATTCAGCCTCGTCCGTCAAACCACGTTCCAGTTCCTATGGAAACCGCCGTGATCCCGTTTCCACGGTAACCACAGATGAGTCACGAGTTGACCTTTCGACTCTAAGGCAACGCGGGGTCAACCTCGAAGATAAGATCGTATTTTCGATGCATTGCTTTCATGTCCTTTACACGGTCTGCTGGGAAAATACGGCGACTGGGACAACGAGGTTAACTACGCAGGCGTATACAGGTACGAACGCATGCACACATACAACCAAACATACTGAGACCCAACAGGACACAGACTCACGTAAACCATATTAGCAATTGATAGGTTGATGTCCCAAGCGGTTGACCAATGACTGCAATTGAATTCGACGTATAGAAGCAAAAACGCATTACACTGACTATAGTTATATACATACATATATACATTCATATATGCATTCGTATATACAGAGCTAAAGGCTATATATATATATATATACATATTCAATTATTCATAGCTATACACGTGTTACATACTCATACATAATATTGCATAGTAATAGGTGCCAATGAATATGGATCTACAAATATATGGATTATATTGATAGTTCCATATAAATATGACGGCATGTATATATTCCACAGCTACACATAGTTTACCTTTACATTTAATAATATATAACACACCTATTATATACATACAGATATATATATGCAGTACACAAATAGTCATATAATTATATATACATATGGTATTAAGTATTCATAACTATAGACCTACTATGTTTATAATTTTAATCTAAGTAAGTAAGTATATCCTGTAATAATCCAACTGCTAACCGCACTTTGGTTAACACATGTTAATCACGTCCAGGGTATAGTTCTATGGCCTATGTTCCAGTGTAAATCATCCTGCTTATGAAAGATTTGCGAGCCGGACTGTATGCAATCGAGAGAACACGGTTATGAACGCGGGGTCGTAACTCATAACCAGTGTGCTTGAGAGGAGGTAAAAGCGCATGGAGCTGGGGAGGGGGATCGAGTAATGGTAACACTTATGGCCAGGAGAGCATTGGATCAATGGTAACACTCATGGCCAGGAGAGCATTAGATCGCGGTTCGATACCCGTAACCCCCTCTATAGGGCGGCGCCTTGCATGGTTGCCAGCAGTGGCGTAGAAAGGCTTTTTGGGGCCCTTGTGCAGAGCTTCGATGGTGGGCTTCTTGAACCCCCTTCGATTTGAAACAACAATTTTTGGCATTTTGGCGGCATACTTCGCAAGTTCTTCGCGTGCTTGTCGCTCAGCAGCCCCACTTAAATAAGACTTAAACATAACTGAGTCTGAGCCTGATGGATTGTGGTGATTTAAAGTATACAATCTTCAAGTTTAATATTAGTAAGGTACTGCAATTGTCAATTTAAATTACACAAAGTACTACAAAGTAGTAATATTCCATCATGCGTAGTCGAAAATACCAACAAAAACTCTATAAGTTTTGAACATGTCGCCGTCGGCAGGGGTGTAACTTTAGTCTAAAAAGTGGGGGTACCATACTTTGGTCTAAAAAGTGGGGGGTACCAATTACTTCTCCACATTCGCTTTTCGCATGGTGGCCATTTTGAACATACTCCCTGTCAGTATTCTCATTAATCTTGGATCTCGGTTTACATGTGTATCTAAGTACTTTCGCACTTTGGCGGAGACTGCATTCTCTGGGAAGGCACAATAACAAAACATTGATTGACATTGTTTAAAAAGTGGGGGTACAGTACCCCAGTCCAAAAGTGGGGGGTACGGGTACCCCTCGTACCCCCCCCCCCCACAAATTACGCCTATCGTCGTCGGTCATGACATCATTTTATTTATACGTCAGTAAAACCACTTCCATCCAAAGATTGCATAGAGTAAAGAATTTTGTTATGGCACACCGATTGTTTGCATTTGGACATTCCAGCTACAGATATCAGCCAATAAAACTATTGAGTCGAGTCATTTGAGTGTGTAGTACTGTGTACGCTGTTGCTAACTTGCGGTACATGGAGATTTACTTTTAGGCTAAAAATGACTATACTCGCCGCCAGAGGCCCTTCTGATCGCCGAGGGCCCTTGTGCATTGCACAACCTGCACAACACATTGCTACGCCACTGGTTGCCAAACCGTGTGTTTAATTAAGATCTTGATTGTACTGGCATGTTTCAATGTAATATTACTGCGTACTTGTCAGTTTGAATTAGTAAAGAAGATGATTATTATATATGCGCTGGACAGGAAAGGACGGTCGTGAAAGCTTAGTCAGCAGTTCGTTTCAATTGTTCAAAACTGGAAGAGTTCACATGAAGACAACCAGCTCTAATCAATCTCCTAAATAGTTTAAGACGTATTGCTTTCATAAATAGTTGAATAGTTTCCTTGAAGGGGCGCTATAAAAATGCCCAGTTGATTGATTGATTGCCTGCGGTCACTCGCGCCCCCTGCCCCACAAAGCCCCACCAAGCGAGCGCAGCAGGTGTGATCCTCTCCACTATGGTCGCTGTCACCACATCGTGCACTGAGGGACCCCGCAGGCCGTGCACATGGGCATTTAGGATGCGTAATGCAGACATTGACTGTCTCGCGCCAGTACATGTAGGTTGTCGACATGCGCGTAAATTTAGTTGCTGTCAGAGTCACAATTAAACCAGTTTAAGTTTAGAGTCGAAATCTAACTGATCTGGCCACATAAATGTCTCTTGTATCCAGACATTAATTCAACGATCGTCGACCTGCGATAAAAGGATTTCGGATTTAGTTTCAACTCAACGGAACAAAATTTAACGATTGAACGTTAAATCGCAAAACAAAGAACGACGCTGCCTCCTCCTCATTCTCTCCCTGCTCCTCCTCTTCCTATTCCTCCTCCTACTCCTACTCCTCTTCCGCTTCCTCTTCCTCCTACTTCTGCTCCTCGTCTTTTTATTCCTCTCCTCCTTTTATCATTCCTCCTCTTCCTCCCTCCTCCTCTTCCTCCCTCCTCATCTTCCTCCCTCCTCCTCTTTCTCCTCCTCTTCATCCCCCTCCTCTTCCTCCTCCGCTTCTTCCCCCGCTTTCTCCTCCTCTTCCTCCTTCGCTTCCTCCTTCTTCTCCACCTACTCCTCCTCATATTCTTATTCCTCTTACTTTTCCACCTCTTATTCCTACGCCTCCTCTTCCTCATACTCCTTCTACTCGTCCTCCTCCTCCTTATCCTAATCCTCCCCTTATCTCTCCTACGCTTCCTCCTTCTCTTTCTTCTACTATCACCCTCCTATTCCTTCTCCTTTTACCCTTATTCCACCAAAACCACACCTCATACTATCTCTTCACAGGGCTTTCACTCAAATTTAAAACACTGCCTTCCCCATACTCCTCTATCCGACTCATTTCTAAACACCATCCACCGTAGCCGTCTGCCTGCCTGCCTACCTGACCCCTTTCGATCTTTACCTGGGCCTATTTTGACCCTACCCGCCCATCGACTTTGTTTTGACTGAGCGCTGTACAAATCTCAATATAACGACTACGTTACAATCTCAACTGTAATCCTCCTCTGGCGTATCCTAATAATACACCTATTTCTTCCTCTTCCCACTCCCATACTCCTCTTGCTCCTCCTCCCACCCCTCTTCTTCAACCCACTCCTCCCTCTCCACCCCATCGCCTCCTCAGCGTCCCAACCCCCACCATCAGAAAATCCGCATCGATTTTGCGAGATAATCCGAAAGCGTTGCCTGGTAACCATTATGGATGTAGCAATTTTCGTCGGGAGCAGGAGCAGCTGCACGGGTGTCCCCATCCATCGGGAGCGCGTAAAAGAAGCAGGGAAGCGGCGACGTGGCGATGCCTGGGAACACGAGCGACCCTCCCCAACCATCACACCATAGATCCCCTCTTTCTTTCCTCAGTGACCGTTGTCATTAGACTATCCTTCAAATCATGAAAGTGCATTATGGAAGGATTCTGACGTGCACGAGGAACGATTAGTACGATTGGGTTTTAGACGTGTATACACAGCTCTTAACTAAGTTAGCGAGCGAGCGAGCGAGTGAGTGAGTAATTATATGAATGAACATGCGCATATATGTATGTATGCATGCATGCATGTATGTGTGTATCTATGTATGTATGTTTATATATGAATATTATGTCTGTATGTATGCATAAATGTATGTGTGTATGGGTGTGTGTATTTTATGTATTTCAGCATGTATGTCTGTAAGTATGTATGTTAGTATCTATGTATGTATGCGTGTATGTATATGTATGCATGTATATTTTTATGTATGTACGTGTGTATGTGTGTATGCATGACATTGCATGTATGTGTTTATTTGTGTGCATGTATGTATGTATGTATGTATGTATGTATGTATGTATGCATGTATGTATGTATGTATGTATGTATGTATGTATGTATGTATGTATGTATGTATGTATGTATGTATGTATGTATGTATGTATGTATGTATGTATGTATGTATGTATGTATGTATGTAGGCCTATGTATGTATGTATGTATGTATGTATGTATGTATGTATGTATGTATGTATGTATGTATGTATGTATGTAGGCCTATGTATGTATGTATGTATGTATGTATGTATGTATGTATGTATGTATGTATGCATGTATGTATGTATGTATGTATGTATGTATGTATGTATGTATGTATGTATGTATGTATGTATATATGTATGTATGTATGTATGTATGTATGTATGTATGTATGTATGTATGTATGTATGTATGTATGAATGTATGTATGAATGTATATACATGTATGTATGTATGCATGTATGTACTTATGTACTATGTATGTACATAAATTACCGTATATAGTTTTGTGTCTCTGTGTCTGCTCACTGTGTCTCATACCGCTTCCCTGCCTCGCTACGTCACAGACATCCTCCATCGTTACAATTAGATTAACGCGTCTTTTCGAGACGGCTTCCCAAGAGTGCGCTACATAATTTCTCGTTTTGTCAGCCGTCGCAGGGAGCGCCACATTGCTATTCCATAGATCCAGACGTGACGTTTATTCCATCCGCGCTGGAAACCAGATGCGTGCCACCAGTAACACTGTAGACCAAAACGTACACTTTTTATACAGCGACCGCATGGCTTTGACCCTTGTCATTTTTCATTGAATTGATCGCTGAAATAAACCTCCATGTGTATGCTACCCGTAATCCTCACTCATAGCTCTGCATGAAACGCACGCTATAACGGTATAACCAATATAGCTAACCTGGCCAGTTGTGTAAGCCTTTTGTAGGTCCAATGGACATGGCCCTTGTGAGGATACCCACATGGGCCGAATATAG
>CAUVYU010000201.1:0-20882 GCA_963556255.1 Allolobophora icterica | reverse complement strand
AAATCGCTGTCCTCATACCCGAGCTCGAAGCTGGTTGTCGAGGTGTTGAGGATCAGGTCGAACAGCTCACGCAGCTGCTCGGTGCTCATTCCTCCATTCCTGGGGCCGCTGGCCAGGTAGTCAGCGAACGCGCCAGGGTCACCACCGAAATGCGTATCGACCAGCTCGTCTGACGCGTACTCGTAGGTGTCGACTGCCATGTCGATGATCTGGCGCAGGCTGTTCCAGCGCGCGTAGGCGCGCTCGAATGTAGGCAGCTTCTTGCTCATTTCTGGTTCTCTTTCTGTTCTTCGCAGCTGGCGCAGATGCCAACTGGGACCTTGTGTACGCCCACCATCGCTGATGGGCTGACGCGAACCATGCGTATCTTGTGGCATCGTTCGCAGTAACCGTGGATTCTCATATCTGGCTCCTATTGCCGTTGTGGGCTGGGGTTGTGGCGAACGCGCTGGCACCGTGCAAGCGCATTCGCCCTGACGGGACGCGTATGTTGAAATCGAGGTCCCGGAACGCGAAGAACCCCGTGTCACCAGCACGGTGACACGGGGTTCTGTTCATGAGGCCAGCGCTGCGATCAAGCAGAACAGGCCGACTGGGATTATCAGGAGCAGGCGATACTCACGCCAGCCCCAGCGACGCCGAGGCGTCCAGTTGCTCACGGCAACCTCCTTATGTTGCGAGCAGCACGACCAGGCAGAGCGAGGCCGTAGCGAGGGCCACCCACAGAAGCACGTAACCGATGTCTTCGGTCCAGTGCTTGCGCGGTGGCTTGATCAGCGTGAGGCGCGACAGGCGCACCACGCGATCACAGCGGCGGTGCCGGCGAGATGACATAGCCAGCGTCGCGGATGGCCTGCAGGATCATGCTGCCCGATGCCTCGATGTCCATCAGCATCCCGCGCGCACCCTCGACGTTGTGCGGGCTGTCGAACGTGTCGTGGATCGCTGTGTGAATGGCCTCGACCGCACGCGCATCGACGCGTCCCTGGTGGAACTTGGCCATCTGCTGATCGGCGATGTCGATGTCGTGGATCGCCGTGCGCAGGTGGCAGACCGCGTTCTGCAGGTTCACGTTGAGCGGGGCGTTGTCGATGAACTGTTCGATATCGACGATCACCGCGCTCAGATCGTCGCAAACTTCTGGAAGGTGGACAGTAGTCATTTCGGTTGCCTCTGATTCTGGTTGTGTTGTGTTGTCTGGGTGGTTGGTTTGGA
Organism: Allolobophora icterica; assembly: GCA_963556255.1. Lineage (NCBI taxonomy): Eukaryota > Metazoa > Annelida > Clitellata > Crassiclitellata > Lumbricidae > Allolobophora > Allolobophora icterica. The sequence goes on along the minus strand of CAUVYU010000201.1, from coordinate 19,667 downwards.
CGCTCACGCGGACCTGCTCATCGAGCAGGTCCGCGGAGCTGGCGATAATGGCTTGCAGGAAACGCGGCAAGCCACCATCGGGGGTGAACACGCCCGACACCCATGTGTCGTACGTGTCGAAGTCGGCCGTGATCGTGACGTGCTTCACAGCGGGCCGTTCCGTTCTGTGAGCTCGCGCTCACGCTCGATCACGAGCGGGCACGCGGCCCACTCGTCGAGGCGCTCGTCATCCCATGTCGAGGGATCGGTCCATGCCTCGATCATGGCTTGACCTGGTTTGCGTATGCCTCGCGGCGTGCGTAGTGGGTGTGTCCGGTCATGCCGAAGTCGGGTGAGTTGGGGTAGGGGCCGTGGCATGGACGGCCAACAGGCGAGCCGCATTCTGGTTTCGGGCAGGCCACGGCGGCGATGATCTTGGGCGAGAGCTTCGCCATCACGGCGCGCTCGTTGCGCTTGCGCTCAGCCTCGCGCTCGAGCTTGCGAGTGTGGGCATTGGCCTCGACCTGACGCCTGGCCGCGCGCAGGTCTGCGGCAGCCTCGCGGTCGGCATCGATGACAGCCTCGACAGCCGGATGCACGCGCTTGGGCTGCGGATTCTCGTAGTCGATCGCCACCTCGATGTGATCAAGGTGGCGGGCCAAGGGCTCGAGAACCGAGGCGATGTCGTCGGTCTGCAAGTGGATGGTGAGTGTGAACAGGGTCATGGTTGTTTCCTCATGTCTGGTTGATTGCGGTTGGCTCATGCTGGGTTGTGCGGACCGCGCTGGCTGCGCGATCGCCAGGCGCGCCTGGGTGCATGAGCCCAGACGCGCAGAAATGCCAGCACCCGCGCGCCAAAGCGGCGCGCGGGTGGGTGGGTGAGGGTTGAGTCCAGAACGCGCGAAACCCCTGGCCGAAGCCAGGGATTTCGCGGGGTGGGAAGGATCAGACCTTGCCGCGGAACTTGCGCGGAATCTGAGCCTTCGGGATGGCCACGTCGGCGGTCGCCTTCGCGTGAGCGTTGCGAATGATCGCCTTGCCCGAGGTGTCGCCCTTGAGCAGCGCTTGCTTCTTGAGCAGTTTCGCGTTCGCCCAGTACGCCAGCTTCTCGTAGAACACGAGCGCGTCCTCGTCGGTCGCGTCCGCGTCAAGCATGCCTGACCAGTCGTAGTCATCGAACAGGTCGGCCCGCGCCGTCGCCTGCCAGAACGCCAGCTCGCGCTGCTCGGTGTCGTACCGGGTGCCCGCATCGGTCAGTTCGCCCTGGCCGTTGTAGTGGCCCATCGCGTAGCGCTCCTGGAAGGCGACGAACGCCCGCAAGGTCGGCGCGCTCGTGGTGCGCGTGATGAGGTTCTGGTATGCGGACCAGGCGCGGGCGTCGCGCTTGAACGATGCCGCCAGCCACGTGGTCGGCGCGTCAAGCTTCCACGTCACCGCGTCGTCATCCACTTGCGCCATGAGCTTGCTCATGTGTGAGTGGAACAATCCCTCTGCAACCTCGCGCGTCGGGTTGGCGCGCTTGCATGCCTCAAGCTGGCCCTTGAGTGTCGGTTGCAGATTCATGATCGCCGTGAGTGTGGCGTTGACGTGGGCGATGCCGCCGACCGTGATCTCGGTTGCTACGGCCTGGCCGAGAGTGGCCAGCTTGATTGCAGCTTCCCGCGCTGCTCCCGTGAGGGTTTCGACCGTGGTCTCCACGGCCTGGGTGGTTGGGGCGTTAGCCGCCATGATGGTTCTACCTGCTATCTGTGTGACCGGGTGCCCCGGGGTTGGATCGTTCCCTTCCACTACCTACCCGTACGCTGGGGTTATGGCCGCGAGCATGTCCACACGCAGGGGTTTCTTGGGGCCGCGCTGGCCCCCACCCCCCCTACCCCCCCGCGAGCGACCCCGGGCGCACGACGGGAGCCCCCATATACGCATAAGCGGCGGTTGTCGTGGGCCCCTATCCATGTGATTACCGATTTCAGGGCTTATCGAACACATGTTCGATGATTGCATGTGCAACGACCCACAGGGGCCTGTGGACAAGCCGCAGGCTTGCACGTGAGTTCCCCCCCTTCACCCAACACACGTTCGAGCGTTGAGTGAGTCGAACACTTGTTGGGTGAAGGGGGGAACTAGTTCCCCCCCCCCCCCTCGCTACTGACTCATATAGTGAGACGAACGTCTGTACTAAACACCAGGTCATGATGATTGATGATGGAGAAGGTGGACTTTCAGATTCCACCCTCGAGGGGGGAACAGTTCCCCCCGTACCCCAACAAGTGTTCGCCCCCCAATCGAACACTAGTTGGGGGCCGGATTCCTCCCTGCGAAGTAGCGCCCGTCCCTGTGGATAACCCACCCGCGTGACATCGCATAGTCGAGGATCGACAGCACCGCCTTGCGTTCATCGCTGCGCAGCACGGCTCCGCACTCCTTCTTTGAGCAGCCATCGTCGAACAGGGCTAAGCGATGATGGATGCGAGCTGCACGCTTCTCTAACCACATCTCGGACGATGCCTCCTGTCGTATCGCGTCCAGCCGGCCCCGAGCTCGGGCCTGCTGCAATGGGATGTCACCGAGGGAGTGCACGAGCCTGCTCCTGATCGAGCGGGATGTTCGCTCTACGCACAGAGCCAGACCCCAATCCTCGTCGTTGATGTCGAATCTGCCCTGTCCGTCCATCAGCGCGAACAGCGACGCCACCCGTAGGCGCAGGTTCATCCGGTGGCCGTCGAGCGGATTGGTCAGCCCGTGGACCGTCTTGTCTTTCGTCCAAAGCCTGACCTCCCGCTTGATGTGAGCCGGCACGATCATCTCCTGGGGGAACCTGCTGAACTCCGAGTGCACGTATCGGGGCAGGTCAAGGGGCACAATCGGCGACTCGTCCATCGTGTCCACGTCGAGGTCCTCGAGGATCGGATTGTCATTGCCGAAGTAGAGCAGCCGCTGTGGAAAGCCCAACCGCTCAGCCTCGCCAGTGAATAGATTCGCTGCCGCCCCGTATTGCACGCCCATCACGCAGGTAATTCGCACGGCCTTGGCCGGAAACCCAGCAGAATCCGACGCTTTCGCGCCGCCGACGACACCTGCCCCGGCCCACGCCGTGTTGAGGTAGGGGATCGTCGTCGAGCCCGCCCGCTCGACCTGCTTGCCGAGGGTCCCGCCCTCGTCGAAGTGCACCTGGACGCCGGCATTGAACGACGGCTCGAACTGCTCCTCCTCGCCTCGGCGCTTCTTGGTGGGCTTGAGTACCAGCGTGATGAGCCCTTCCCCCGAGCGCAGGCTGTTGCCGAGGCGCACGTCGGGGTTGTCCACCACCCCCAGAAGGTCCGACGCCACCGTCATCGCGGCTGTCTTGCCGCCGCCCGAGACCGCAACAATTGTGCAATAGGTGTTGAGCGGGGCTCGCGCGCCGACGACGGCGGGCACCCAGATGCTCATCGGGATCGTTGTGGCGTAGGCTGAGAGGAAGGCTCCGAGCACAGCATCGGGCGACAACATGCGAGCCAGGGCGGTATCGCGCAGCGCGGCGAGCCACGTTCGTGCTTGCCAGAAGTCGTCATCGAGGTACATGCTTGGAGTGGCGGCTTGAGCTGTCTTCTCGCCCGCCCGCTCGATCACCTCTCCGCCGGGGTGATCTGAGCGGTACTGTCGCAGGTAGGACACACGTTCGTTGCGATCCGGACGCCGGCCGAGCTGGTACGCAAGGATCACGTCGAGCACGTCCAGCGTCGGGTTGCCTGTGGGCAGCCCGGCGTTTGTAGAGTGCACGAACAACCGATCTGTCTCGGAGATGGACGCCGAGTGCCCCTCGCGGGTGTCCTTACCAGGTCGGGTCCAGTGCTCCCCGTACTGGTCCCGGCTGTTTGCCGGCTCCCAGGCGTGGGCGCTCAGCACGGTACGTATGTTCGGCAGCTGGGCGAGAGCGTTCTCGACCCAGCTGTCGCCGAGGCGTAGGGTGGTCGGCGTCAGAGAAACTCCCGCAAAGGAGGACTCGACCTGTCGGGGTTGCGGCGATGCCTTGTCCGGAGGTCCACAGTCAAAGGACGACAGCACCGCCGCCACCCTGGTCCACTCATCGAGCGTGGCGTAGGCGATCGTCTCGAACCCACCGCGCAGCAGCTTCCAGCCGGCGGTGCCGTTGCGGCTGGGAGCTACGACAACGTAACCACCCTCACCACGCGTCTCGATCAGCACGTCGGTCGGTGAGGCCATCGCCAGCTTGCGGTTGCCCTCGATCGGACCTTCGCCTTCTAAGCGGATGAGCACGTGCAGCCCGCCCCGCGCTGTCGATTCGCAGTAGCCCTCCATCCACGTCCACCACGGGTTGTAGACCCCGGCGATCTTGAGGCGCTTGGCCAGCTCGGGCAGGCCGTGGCCGTCGAGGAAGCCAACCTCGATGTCGATGCACAGCAATCGGCCGCTGACCTGACCGCAGACGATGCCGATGTTGCAGTGGGCCCACTCGAGCAGCTGCAGCCGTTCGGCTGGGGATTCTTGGAACGTGGCCCAGCGGACGAGTGGCCGCTTGGTAGACGTGTCGACAGGAATCGGTGACAGCCCCGCATTGACAGCATCGACGAATGGGTTGCTGCTATCGTCGCTCATGTCGGGGTCCTTTCTCGTGAGGGTCGTAGCTGGCGAGAAGTGATCTAGCGATGGCCCCCAGTGCTGAACAGCTGGGGGCTCTCGCTTTCTACAGCTCTGTTTCGAGCTGGCAGAGCGGACAGCGGATCATCTCGTCGACGCCGAGATTGGTCACTTCCGTCCCCGTGAGACCGCACAAGGCGACGGTTGAACGGTAGTCGTTGACGCCGCGGGGGATGTGAAAGAACGGGGCCACGCCGCGCGTCGTGCGCAGCACCACCCACGGTTCGACGTGCGGTTCGACTGGCAGCGACGCAAGCGAACGACTACGATCGGAGATCGTAGTCATTCGCTTCTGGCGTTTCGTCTCCCCGCCGTATTCGTTCAGGTCGAACAGAGTCATCGGGTCCTCGCTCTCTCCACGCCCTGTACGGCGTGGGGTCTGGTTTAGGTACTGAGGGTCGAGCGCCGTGTCCGAACTGACCGGCGCGGCGCACGGTCGTCAGCCCGACATCGGGGTAGTCGCGGTGGATCGATTTCCACTCCTCCCCCATCTCGCGCCGGGCGATGATGTCTTCCACCTGGCTTGGCGTCAGCGCACGCTCTGAGCCCAGGTGGTTGCGGCGCTGGGCGTCGCGGTTGTTGTCGGCCACCGTGCCGAGCTCGAGATGGCTGAGCCGGTAGCACAGTCGATTGTCGCACTTGTGGCGCACGACCAGTCCCTTGGGGATCGGGCCGTTCACCGCTTCCCACACCCAGCGATGGGCGTAGATGCGAACCTGTCCGTTGCGCGATGTCGACTTGCCCCGGCCCGACAGGGTGCCGTAGCCGTAGCGGTCGAGTGCTCCCTGCCACAGCCGACACGGAGTCGGCTGTGGCGTAGGAGCTGGGAAGTCAGCGACGCGGCGGTCGACGTAGACGCGCGGTCTGCCCGCACCCCACGCCGACCACTCGCTCATTGGTCCTGGTACTCATCCTGCCGCTCGTCACCGAACAGGTCGGTGGCAGCGACAGAACCCTTCGTCTTCTTGAACTGGGCCACGTACAGCTTGGCCGGCGAGTAGCCGCGCCGGGCCGGGGACTCCCCGGTGTAGGCGACAGCCAGCTCGTCTCCGGGCTCGAGGCGCTTGGCCCCGACAGCCGTCACGGCCTCGGCGATGGCGTCTCGCATCGATTGACCTTCGCCCTTGGCAATATCAAACTTGCCGCCCTTGGCGTAGATCATCCGAACGCCGTCGTCATCGTCGTCGTCGTGCTCGGCCGTCTGCAGGGTGACGACGAGCTGCTTGCGCGGCGAGCCGTCATCCCAGGTGAGCAGCTGACCATCCAAGCTGGTCTGCTGTCTCACTTCTGCCTTGATGACGGTGCCCATCACCGTGTCGTTGATCTTGCCAAACTTGAAGCTCTTGCCGCCTGTGGCGAACAAGAAGTCGTTGACATCATCACTCATGTGCTTGCTTCCTTTGTGGTGCTTGGTGGGTGATGGCCGGTCTGCATCTCTGAGCGATGCAGACCGGCCTGCCATTCGACGCGGGGATCGCCCTCTGCGAATGGCATGCTGTACGCCGCCTCGATTGCATCGAGGAGACGACAGATCAGGACGATCTGGCCTGCCGAGGGGATGCCAGATCGCAGGGTCGGGACGCCTTCGGGCCAGCGACGCAGCAGCATCGTGCGTGCGTCGTTGTTGCGGCCGATGGCGTTGATGCGGGCCTGCACCCACGGTGCCATCGCCTCGGCCCAGTCGTCGTCGGTCTCGGGGTCGACGATCTTGAGCACTCCATGCTCGAGGTCGTGGAGGGTGGAATCGAGCACCGCCACTTCATCGCTGACGGGGAAGGTGAACGGTTGGGCGAAGTCCTGTCGCTTGCGCCAGGCCCGGACATCACGCACAATACGAGCGCCTGTTCGTCCCACTTCAAGGTCGAGCCACAGCAGCGAGCACGTGGCCGTTCCGGCGGGAAGGTGGACGAGCAGGCCCCAGTCGGTGCGTAGCCCGTCAGGCAGCGGGCTGCGCTCCTGGGTGTTCACGTCGTAGAACACGCTGTCGACGTAGATCGCTACCTGCACGCAGAACCCTGGCAGCGAGTAGTCGAGCTTCGCTCCCGTCTTGAGATCACCGAGGATCAGCTGCCCCGGTTCGACGGTGACACCGTTGGGCGTGATCAGCTGTCGGGTCGCTCGGTAGATTCGATCTGCGGTCCCCGCCGCACGCCAGGTGTCCGAGCACAGCGTTACCTCGATGTGTTCTGACACCAGGCCGGCCTCGTCGATGTGGGCGAGGTAGCACGCCAGGTCCGAGGCGAACGGCTCGACGGCGATGTAGCCCTCCTCGCGTTCGACCCGGTGCGTCATCGCATGCAGGGCCGTGCCCTTGTCGGCTGCTTCGTCGCCGCGTCCGATCAGGATCGCTTCCTCGCGCAGTGCCTTGCGGCCCTCCTTCTTGCCGAGCTTGGCGGCGACCTTCGCCGTCAGCGCTGGCGAGGAGGCGACCCCATCCATCGCTCGGTCGATGCGCCACAGCACGAGTGCTGACTCGTCATCGAGGTCCTTGCCGAACCCTGACGGCCGGGAATACTTGACCCAGCGCTCGGGGTTCTCGAGATCACGCACCAGCGGTGCGCCATTGGAGCGACGGAAGTCGTCGGCTTGGGGTTCGTCGTCGAACTCTGACAGGTCTACTGAATCATCCATGCTTGCCACTCTGACGGGGGGGTGTCGGGTGCGACAGCTCAAGGTGTCGAACGACGGACTGATCCGGGGACATGCCCCGCCGGATGGTGATCTTTCCCCCACAGATCGGACACGGTTGCTCCTTGCTCATCTGGGGTCTCTGCTTTCTCTTGGTGGATCATCTGGTACGCGCCGTGGCGGGCGATCAGTGCGGCCTCGGCACGGCCGTCGTCCTTGACTCGGCGGAACGAGTCGGCGAAGTAGGGGAACAGTTCGGTCGCCAGCCCGCGACTGGCAACCTTCGGCTTGCCACGTAAGCCCATCGCCAGCTTCCACGCCGCGGGACGCACTCGGTGCAGCGGGATGGCGAGGGTCTGGATAACACCGATGACGATGCCACTGTTCAGTCCCAGGCTGTAGCTGGCGATCGAGCCGTTCTTCGGCATTGGCTGGGTCCATTCGAGGAACACCGCGTCGGGTGCCCAGATGTCGAGGGTGGCGGCGATGTCGGCTCCATCGGCGCGCTTGTCGAAGACGGGCATGTCGACGACATCGGTGAGTCGACCACCAGCGAATCGGGCGAGCGCCCCGGTGATGCCGGGGTCGATGCCGGCGACGATCATGCTGCTCCCCTTACCAGGCGAAGGCAGTCGGGGCACATCCCGATCGGATCGGGTGGGGTGATGTCGTTGCCGTAGCACGTGCAGTAGCGCGGTGCGACGTAGCTACTGTGGCCGGTTTCACGGCCATGAGTGCCGTGATGGGCCGTGGCGCAAGGTACGCAGCGGTGGGGGTAACGGCGCGACATCGTGCCTCTGACTGCTCGGCCTTCGGCAAGGATTCGCCCGTCGCGGGTGATTGGTATGCCGCACTCGATGCAGCGGTTCACGCCATCACCTTGAACTCATCGGGCTCACGCAGGCGATCGATGCCTTCACGGAGCACCTGATTGATCAGCCAGCCGATCGAGACGTTGCGGCGACCGGCCTCGGTGGCGAGCTGTTCGTGCAGGTCGTTCTCCAACCGCACTGACATGGTTACCTTCATGCCTCTAACGCTACCACAACGGTGCGGCCCTGTCAAGTGTTACCTTGGGTAACCCTTGCCTGGTCATGCGACAATGGCGGCGTGGCCAAGACCTACGTGCCGGTGCGCCAGGACTCCCGCAAGATGCGCTACATCGAGTGGCTGACCACCCCGCCCCAGGAGCGCCATCCACCGTCTGAGAAAGAGATCGCCGCTGAACTCGATGTGTATCCCAAGACGCTGTACAACTGGCGGCAGGAGCGGGAGTTCCGCGATGTCTGGCGTGATGATGCCGACGAGGTGATCGGTGGCGAGGACAAGCGCCAGCGGGTGATGGAGACGCTGTACATGGCGGCGATCGATTACCGCTCGCCACGCCACGTCTCGGCTGCGAAGCTGTACCTCGAGACGATCGGGGCGATCGGACCCCAGCGCGTCGACGTGCAGGTAACGAACAAGGCTGTCGGCCTGCTGTCGGATGAGGAGATCGAGAAGTTGATCGGCATCGGACTACGCGAGCAGAAGGCTGAGCTTGGTGGCGAGGAGACCTAGCGCTGTCGGCTTTCAGCCGCGCACCACGCCGGCTGAGCGACGGGCGTTCTTCGATCTCAAGCGACAGCTCGCTCTCGGTGGGGGTGGTGGTGGATCACTCCCACCGGGGGGCAACACCGGGACGGTGTTGACCAAGCTGTCCCCGGCTGATAGCGATGCGTTCTGGGGTCCGCCCGCGCCCAAGGGAGATGCTGGGCCCCAGGGTCCGATCGGCCCGGCGGGGCCGACCGGACCTACTGGACCTGCGGGCTCGACCGGACTGACCGGGGCACAGGGTGTCCAGGGCGTAGCCGGCCCACAGGGACCCAAGGGCGATACCGGCACACAGGGAGCCGAGGGTGCCAAGGGCGACAAAGGCGATCCCGGTGCCACAGGCGCGACGGGCCCCGCTTCGACGGTCCCCGGTCCCCAGGGCCCGCAAGGTCTGCCAGGTGCGACCGGCGCGACTGGTAATACTGGTGCTCAAGGCTCCCAGGGGCCACAGGGTGACCCCGGCACGCCGGGAGCGCAGGGACTGCAAGGCAATCCCGGTGCGACCGGCGCGACCGGGGCGCAAGGTCCAGCTGGTGCGGACTCGACGGTGCCAGGGCCTACCGGCCCTGCGGGTGCGACCGGGGCTCAGGGGCCCCAGGGGGATACCGGGGCCCAGGGCCCGCCGGGCAACCCGCTCACCTTCTGGCCAGTCGGCTCCGTCTACACCTCTATATCTGCGACCAATCCCACCACCATATTCGGGGGCACGTGGGTGGAGGTGGAGCTGGGCATGGCGATCGTCTCGACACCGCCGACGCCGGCTGCGATCAGCCTCTACTTCTGGCAGCGGACAGCGTGACGTACACCCTCGAGGAGCTGGTGCAGGAGCGGGAGTGGCGCAAGTGCGCCCCGATCTGGACGATGAGCACCCCAGATCAGAAGCTCGAAGCGTTCCGCCACTTCTGCGCCACGCACTGGTGGATCAGGCACCCCGAGAAGGGGCGCATCCACTTCGAGCTGTTCGACTCCCAGATCGAGTGCGTGTTCATGTGGCTGACCGAGCGCTACTCGATCGCACTCAAGGCTCGCCAGATCGGGTTCTCAACCCTGATCTCCACCTTCTCGTTCTGGCTGACCTTCTTCTATCCAGATCGTGCGATCGTCATGCTCTCCAAGACTGAGCGCGATGCGGTCAAGCTCCTCGACAAAGCGAAGTACGGCGGTCGCTTCCTCCCCGACTGGATGAAGTTCCGTGGGCCGGTGGTCAACGTGAATCAGTCCCGGATCACTCTCTCGAACGAGAGTTACCTCGAGAGTCTCCCCTCGGCTAGTGATCCAGCTCGCGGCGAGAGTGTCTACACCGTGGTTGTGGATGAGCTTGGTCTGCTCCCGAACAGCGAGGAAGCGTGGGCCGCTATCGAGCCCATCGCCGATGTGGGCGGTCGTGTGATCATGCTAGGCACGGCCCACGGTGAGGGCAATCTGTTCCACAAGCTGTGGGTGGGCAGCCAGAACAACACCAACCGCTTCAAGGGGCTGTTCTTCCCGTGGTGGTCAGGCGACCGTGACCAGGACTGGTACGAATCGAAGAAGCGTGACCTGCCTGACTGGCAGCTCGCTCAGGAATACCCGGCCGACGCAGATGAAGCCTTCCTCCGTTCGGGTCACCCGGTATTCAATGTCGACACGCTCAAGGCGCTGGTCGCTGCCGACCCCCTGCGCGGCCACCTCGGCTCGGACGAAACTGGCCCAGTCTTCGAGGTGGTTGCGCAGGGGGCCCTGCGCGTCTGGGAGCAGCCCCAGCAGGGCAGCCGATACGTCATCGGCGCTGACGTTGCGGAAGGTCTCGAACATGGCGATTTCTCCGTCGCCCAGGTCATCGAGGCCAAGAGTCGTCGGGTCGTCGCCTGCTATCACGCCAGGGTAGATGCAGACCTGTTCGGCTCTGACGTTCTGTTCAACTTGGGCCGGTGGTACAACCGTGCACTCGTCGGCGTGGAGAACAACAACCACGGCCTGACCACGCTCAAGGCCCTGGCCCGCGTTGGCTACAACCCGCTGTACAAGCAGCGCCAGCTCAACCGCTCGACCAACGTGCAGCCCTCCGAGGTGTTGGGCTGGCGTACCAATGCAGTCACCAAGCCGCTGGCTATCGACGAGCTCAACCGCTCGCTGCGCGATGGCGACCTGCATGTCTTCGACGTTGACACCCACACCGAGCTGCGCACCTACGTGCGTGAGGGTGACGGCAAGATGCACGGCTCACCCTTCGACGACAGGGTGATGAGCCTGGCGATCGGCAACCAGATGCTCAAGTACGTGTGGCTGCGCGAGTACCAGCCGGTGACCGATCCACCGCCGGGGACGTTCGGGTATTTCGAGAAGATGCTGTTCGGCGAGCTCGAACGTGTGCAGAATCGCAAGAAGGAACGGACTCCGATCGGGTCCAACTACGTCAGGAGTCGTGTATGACCACACTCGCCAGGTTTCGCAAGCAGAGGACGTGGAACCGTTCCGCTTGGAAGCCGCGATTCACCAAGAAGCGAGTCATCCAGCGCGGCTCGACGAACACGGCGACGATGCCGCTGCCGACGCTGACCACGATCGCGCCGACGACTGCCCTGGCTACCGCCGCGGCGTTCGTTGTGACCTGCACCGGGACCAACTTCATCTCGGGGATCACCAAGGCCACCGTCAACGACATCCAGCAGCAGACCACGTTCGTCTCGGCGACCTCGGTGACCTTCGTCGCCAACACCCCTTCGGCTGTTGGCTCCTACACCGTCAACGTGATCAACGGTTCTAAGGTCTCGACTACGCCCAAGACGCTGACCTTGACGTGAAGTGCAAGAGCTGCAACAAGAAGCTGCCAAACGTTGGAGCTGAATGCTTCAACTGCAAGATTCGTAGCATCAGCTTCTCCTTCGTTGGGGGTGGTGGCTACACCCGCCGCAACTTCCACAATTCCACGATCGCCGAGAAGCGGGCGGAGGTTCTCGGTGATCGTGTCCTCGGTGTCGATGTCGAACCAGCTTCAACCTTTGGATGGTGAAAGATGAGTGATGCATACAGTTCAACCCCCCGCCGCAAGCAGATGCCCCGCAAGGGTGGCGGCATGGGCGGGCAGCTGCAGCCGATAGGTGGTGGTGGGCCTGGGCGCTACCAGCCGGGTCAGATGGGCCGCGGACCGTTCGGACCGATCACTGGCGGTCCGAGCGGTCCCGGTCAGATGGGCCGCGGACCGTTCGGGCCGATGCTGCCCGGTAGGCCGGGCGGACCTGGCGGACAGGGCGGGATGCAGCCGATGCCGTACCCCCGCAACGGTGGGTTTCCCGGACAGATGCAGCCGGGTGGGCCCGGAGGGATGCAGCCGATGCCTGGTCGCCCAGGGATGCCGGGGCAGATGCAGCCAATGCCGGGTGGAATGCCGGGTGGTCGCCCAGGGATGCCGGGGCAGATGCAGCCGATGGGCGGGATGCAGGGTCAGCTCAACCCGGTGATGATGCAGCAGATGATGCAGCTGCTGCAGCGGTTGCAGGGTGGTGGCGGGATGCAGCCGCAGATGCAGCAGCCGAGGTACTGATGTGAAGCCCTCTGAACGACTGCGCTTCTACCGCGACGAGATCGACCGATCGAAGAAGTGGCGCTCCGACGACTACGACGATCTGTGGCACAAGCTGATCGATCTCTATCGCGGTAAGCAGTACGAGGGGGCATCACGCAACGACCGGCTCGTCGTCAACCTGGCCTTCGCCACCAAGAACGTGATCGCCCCGTCAGTGGCGATCAACAATCCCAAGTTCGTCGTCAACGCCCGCAAACCCGAGTCGGCACCGGGGGCGATCATCGTCGAGGAGGTGCTCAACTACCTGTGGCGGCAGCACAAGTACCAGGACGAGATTCGCCTCGCCGTCGACGACTGGATCATTGTCGGGCATGGCTGGATCAAGGCCGGCTACAAGGCGGTCAAGCCACCAGAGGAGAAGCCCGCTGGCGAGCCCGATGTCGAGGGGCAAGAGAACCTCTCTACTACCGGGGCCGACACCGGCATCGATGACCGCGAGGTCACCCCAGGCAACACCGAGTCCGAGATGCACGTCTACGACGATCGCCCGTACCTCGAACGTGTGTCCATCTTCGACGTGTTCGTCGACCCGGATGCACGCCACCCCAAGGAGTGGCGTTGGTGCGCGCAGCGGACCTGGCGAGCGCTGCAGGACGTGCGCGTCGACGAGCGCTACGACCCCAAAGCGCGCAAGACCCTCAGCGCCACGTCGCGCTCACGCTGGACGGGTGGCGACGGTGACGGTCGCGGTGAGGACAAGCCCGACACCGGGGCGATCAGCTACGTCGAGATCATCGAGTTCTACGACATGAAGCTGAACACCGTGTCGACGTTCGCGATGCAGTCAGAGGAGGAGGGTTCCAAGGATGGAACGGGTCCAGGAACAGGGCGATCCTCATTCTTGATCAAGCCTCAAACGATCCCGTATCCGTTCTGCCCGCTCAAGATGCTGCGCAACTACGAGGTGCCGGACTACTTCTACCCGATGGGTGAACTCGAGCAGATCGAGAGCCTGCAGCTCGAGCTCAACGAGACCCGCAACCAGATGATGAACCACCGCAAGCGGTTCGCTCGCAAGTGGATTTACGCACGCGACGTGTTCGACGAGGACGGCGTGCGGGCAATGGAATCGGACGTGGACAACACGATGGTGCCGATGATGGGCGACGGGAACCCGTCGAACTACGTCGCACCGCTGCCCTCGATCGGCACGCCGCCGGACTTCTACAACCAGACCCAGATGATCGAGGAGGACATCAACACGATCACCGGGGTCAGCGACTACATGCGTGGTCAGCCAGACCAGAACATCCGCCGCACCGCAACCGAGGCGGCGATGATCCAGGACGCCGCCAACAGCCGGGCCCGTGACAAGCTGGCCAAGGTCGAGACCTTCCTCGCCGAGTGCGGCGAGGCGATCGTGCTGCTGATGCAGCAGTTCTTGACGGGAGAGCACGTTGCCCGCATCACGAGTGTGGCTGGTCAGGCTTGGCTCAACTTCGATGCCGACTACCTGCAGGGGAACTACGACTTCGAGGTGGAGGGCGGTTCCACTGAGCCTCGTAACGAGAGCTTCCGACGACAATCTGCCCTTCAACTGGTCGATGCAATGGCCCCCTTCGTCGGAGCGGGGGTGGTCAATCCCAACGGCCTCGCCCGCTACGTCCTGCAGTACGGCTTCGGCATCAAGGACGTGAGCCAGATTCTCAACGGGCCCGCCGAACAGCAGATGGGCATGGGCCAGCAGGGTGTGCCAGGCCAGGACGGTCAGCCGCAGGGGCCACCGCAGGGCCAGCCCGAAGCCCAGCCGGCAGAGCTGGGTGGTGGTCCCCCGATCGAGCAGATGCCGATGGGTGGACCCCAGATTCCACCCGAGCTGATGGCCCAGATGGGGGCGATGGGCGGCGGCGGTGGCGGCAACGGGGAGATTCCGCCTGAGTTACTCGCTCAACTAGGACAAATGTGATTCAATGACGCCAGACACGGAGCAACCGAAAGGACTCGATGGTGTCGGACTACAACCCCTTCCTTAGCGAAGGGGCCGGTCCGGATGATGGTGGTCCCGCAAGCGGGTAGCTGCCGGAGACGGACAACCCACCGATCAAGCAGACTTCGAGGAGCAGCCGAAGGACTACCTCCCCGTCGATGAGCTCGCGGACCGTTACGTCCGCATCCGCGTCGATGGTCAGGAGACCGAGGTCCCGCTCCGAGAGGCGCTGCAGGGGTATAGCCGGCAGGCCGACTACACCCGCAAGACACAGGAGTTGGCAGCTCAACGCCAACAGGCTGAGTACGCACTCACACTTCAACGAGCAATCGACACTCAGCCGGCCGCAACGCTTCGACTCCTGGCCGAGCAATATGGGATTCCTCTGCAATCGCCACCGCAGTACGCGGGAGCGCCGTCCGACTATGACGATGGCTACGAGGATGACGACGACGAGTTCGTCGATCCCGTCGATCGCCGCCTTGCCGAGCAGCAGCAGATCATCGATCAGCTGTCATACCGGGATGCGCGACGTGAAGCGGACCAGGTTCTGCAGCGATCGATCGGTGGTCTCCAACGGAGATACAACTTGGACCAGGCCACCATCAACCAGGTCGTCAGCGTCGCCCTGCAATCCCAGGTAGGACCAGAGGCGTTCGAGACGATCTACAAGAACCTCGCCTTCGACCGGGCCCAATACGTCCGGTCCCAGACGCAGGCTCAGCGTGCTGCGGCGGAAGCCCAGCGCGTGGCAGCGGGGCAACGAGCTGGTCAGTTGATCGGTAACGGATCGTCGGCGAACAGCGCTGGCGCACCGATGCCGGTGGCCTCCGATGGACGCATGTCCGTAGCTGAGGCGTTCCAAGCTGCCCTTGACGAATCAGGGATGCAGATTTAAGCGCCTCCTTCTCCGAAGGACGGCCAATGGCTGGTAACCCCGCTCATATTCCGGCGGACTGGGACTCCCTCCTGTCCACCACGTTGCACAACTACCGCAAGACGCTGACCGACAACATCTTCAACGGTCGGCCTCTCCTCAACTACTTCCAGTCGAAGGGTCGTGTGCGCACGATCAACGGTGGCTACTCGATCGTCGAGCCCATCATCTTCGCTGAGGGCGAGGCAGGTAGCTACACCGAATGGCAGCAGCTGGCGATCACCCCGCAAGAGGGCATCTCGGCAGCTCAGTTCCCGTGGCGTCAGCTTTACGCCACGATCGCTATCTCGGGTCTCGAGGAAGCGCAGAACAACGGCAAGGAGCAGATCATCAACCTGCTCGAGGCCAAGATCATGCAGGCCGAGGAGACCCTCAAGAACCGCCTCAGCAAGCAGATTTACGGCACGCTCGGTGGTGCTGCTGATCCGCTCAAGGACTTCTTGTCGCTCGACGCGTTGATCGACTCGACCACCCCGGTGGGTGGCATCGATCCAGCGGTCGCCGGCAACGGCTGGTGGAAGTCGATCGAGGTGGCGGTCGGCGCTGTCGATGCCACAGGGCTCGAGGCGGCGATGGCCAACGCCTACCACAAGGCGTCGGACTCGGGCAGCGATCGCGTCGATGCGCTGTTCACGGACCAGACGGTGTACGAGTTCTACGAGTCGACGCTCACCCCACAGGTGCGCTACACCGACACGAAGACGGCGAACCTCGGGTTCATGAACCTGCTGTTCAAGCAGACCCCGATGTACTGGGACTTCGACTGCCCGGCCGGGGTGATGTACGGGATCAACTCGAAGTACGTGGGGCTGGTCATCCACTCCCAGCGCAACTTCGCCCAGACCCCGTTCTCCAAGGGGCTGTCAGGGAACATGGCCTCGGCTCACGCTACGACCGGCGTCGCGTCGACGGTGGATGCTCGGTACTCGATCATCACCACCTACGGCAACATGACGATCCGCAACCGGCGGCGCAACTTCAAGCTGACGGGGATAGCCAAAGCCCCGTGAGCCAGTGACCTCGGAGGGGGTCGCTTCCCGCTAGACGCTCCCCCCTCCGGGGGCCAATCGAGGAGAACGCATGAGCGACATCGGCCCATACGGGGTCACCCAGCACGCCGATGCCGCTCAGGTCACGGCCAATCAGCTCGCTGGCACTCACATCGAAACGACGCGCGAGAACGCAGGCGTTCCCGGTGTGGGGCCGGCGCTGCACTCGACTGCTCCGTACGTGCCGCCGCCGGACAAGACCCGTAAGGGGATACATGGCTGTCGCGGCAAGGACGGCACCTGCAGCGCTCACGCCATGCGTGGTGGCGACTGGTGCTTCTTTCACTCCCAGGAGGCTGGGTGAATCTGCAGCAGCTGCGCGACTACATCCGCGTGCAGCTCGACATGGACGAGGAGGAGCTGCCCAATGCGGTGCTCGACTCGTACCTGTCGGAAGCTTTCCTGCGCACGATCAGCCAGGAGGTGCGCTGGCCCTTCTACGAGAAGCGCTGGGAGGTAGCCAAGGTCGATGGCCTGCGTACGGTCGCCATTCCGTTCGACTGTGATCCCGTTGGGATCATGGCGCTGATCGACACGTCGTCGGGCGTCCGACTCATGCAGATCAGCAGCGAGCTGGCCGAGGACAACTTCGTACAGATGAGCGCTGAGGGCATCCCGTGCTACTACACGATCGAGAACAAGACGATCTACCTGCACCCCTCGCAAGAGGGCGGCACGCTCAACTACCTGCTGCGAGGACACCGCTACCCGATCGACTGGGTGATGGAGGGCCCCGACACCGAGCCCGACTGCGACACACGGATGCACCAGCTGCTCGCCCATTACGCCATCGGTCTGTGCTACGCCCAGCAGGAGGACGAAATCCTCGAAGACGTGTACATGAAGCGGTGGAACGGCAGCTTCGTCACCGCGCACAACGCCATCTGCTCACCGCGCCATCACCGTCCGGTGATCTACAACGGTGGCCTCCCTGTTGCGCCGGGCTCTCAGCCGGCACAGTGGAACCTGCCGGTGAGCTGACGTGCCGAACCGACTCGAGCCCATCAACCGGGTCGATTTCACGGGTGGCTTGAACCTGCGCGAGAACCAGTTCCAGCTCGCTGAGAACGAGTCGCCCGAGATGCACAACATCGTCATCGACCCGCTCGGTGGCATCTACAGCCGCAAGGGCTGGGAACGCTGGAACTCCGCCGATCTCGTCGATCCCGAGGCGACGGTGTGGGACCCGCGCCGGGCCTTCCTGCAATCCCTCAGCGATGGCAGCAACAACATCTACGTCGCTGCGGGCGCGAAGATTTACAAGGCCGACAACTCCAACGTGTTCGCCAACCTGAACCTCTCGTGTGCTGCGGTTCCGCATCTCGCTGACTTCGCTGCCTGGGGTGACTACCTCTACATCGCACGGGGGCGAGGGCTGCAGCTGGCGAGGCGACACCTCGTGTCTGCGCCGGTCCTACTCACGCCGGCTGGTGCGTCCCAGTGGAACAACGACTACTCCGCTCCTGGTGGCAACCTCGTCGCCCCGCAGGCTGAGCTGTGCGAGGCGCACGCCGGCTACCTGTTCGTCGCCAACACCACCGAGGACAGCCTGACGTTCCCCAATCGAGTGCGCTGGTCACACCCGACGAGCCCGACCGACTGGGCCTCGGCCGACTTCATCGACATCGACATCGGTGGCAACCACATCACCGCGCTGATGAGCTACGAGGACCACCTGCTGATCTTCAAGTCCGACAGCGTGTGGGCGCTGTACGGCTACGACCTCGATTCGTGGCAGCTCGTGCAGAAGTCCACCACGGTCGGCAGCGTCTCACCCCAGCACGTCACCCGCTCCGAGCAGGCCGTGTTCTTCGCCTCGCTGTCGGACCGCGGCGGCATCTACGTGTACACGGGCGAGCGACCTGGTGAGATCAGCGAGCAGCTGCGCTATGCGATGGAGAATCTCATCGCTCCCGAGCTGATCTGGGTCGGCTGGCTCGACCGCAAGCTGTGGGTCACGCTGCCGTGGACATACGACGGTCCGACGCCAGACAACTCAGCGGTGTTTATCTATGACCCGAGCGTCGGTGAGCGCGGAGCGTGGACCTACTACCACTCAACGGAGGGATCGCTTGGCCCACTCGTCGGCGGATCGAACATCGATTCGGAGCCCCATCCGATGGGTGTGCTGCGAGCCACCGAGCATCCCTGCGTCGTTCGTCTCAACGCCCGCGATCAGGCGTCCGATCTGATCAGCGCGATCGCCGTGCTCGGGTACAACGGGGACGAGGTGGTGGCTGACGGCTACATCGTCACCGATCTCGATGAGGAGATCGTCATGTCCGGCATGCCGGGCGAGGCACCGTTCCACACGCGCTACAAGACGCCGTGGATGGATGCCGGCTGGCCGACGCGCAAGAAGTCATGGCGTCGCCCGGACTTCGTGTGCCGTGACACGGGGATGAACCACCAGTTCAGGGTGACCAGCTACCGCGATTACGAGGAGACCCAACCGAAGCGCCAGTACATGGTCGATGTCCCCGCCGGCAATGCCCTGGCGTTGTGGGGGCAGTTTCTCTGGAACGACGGAACGATCTGGGGGCAGGGCAACAAGAAGGGCGGGATGATCCGCCGCGGCTCGAGCTTCGGGCTGTGCAGGTCGATGCAGCTGATGGTCGAGGGTGGAACTCCGGGTGTGCCGTGGGGGATCGATGCGATCATCTTGAAGATCGTGATGAGGAGATTCCGATGACCCTGATCGTGCCCAACGACATCATCAACGACACGCCGGCTGATGCCATCCCGGTCGACACCAACTACAAGGTGATCCAACAGTACGTCAATACCAACCTCGTCAACCGCGATGGCTCGGTCAAGATGACCGGGCAGCTGACCCTTGTCGGTGACCCGGTGCAGGACAACCACGCCGTGCGCAAGGCATACGTCGACGCGATCCTGCCGGTAGGGACGATGCTGCCCTGGCTCGGTGTCGCTGCACCAGCGGGGAAGTGGGCGCTGGCCAACGGGGCGACGCTGCAGAACACCGCATACCCGAAGCTGTACAACATCATCGGTCACCGCTACGGCGGCACGGGTGGCAGCTTCAAGCTGCCCAACATGGCTGGGGTGGTGCCGATCGGGTTGAAGGAGGGCGATACCTACTATCAGACGCTCGGCAACTACGGCGGGTCGTTGAAGGTGCCGGTGCCCAGTCACGTGCACGAGATGAACCACAACCACCCCAAGGCGGCGACCGGGGCCGAGACGACGGACCATCAGCACAAGATCGATCACGCCCATCCGAGCGGTGGGGCGCACGTCCATACGGGTGACTCCCTTACCGATTCAGCTTTGACGGGTGGTGGGTTCCGAGCCGTCCCGGTGAATACGGCGGGGGCGTCGGTCTACAAC
>CAUVYU010000200.1:0-74782 GCA_963556255.1 Allolobophora icterica | reverse complement strand
GTTAGGGTTAGGGTTAGGGTTAGGGTTAGGGTTAGGGTTAGGGTTAGGGTTACTGTGTTTTACGATTTTAAATTTTAAATTTTTGAATTTTTTTAATTTTTTTAATGACTGCACTTTCCCTAAGACTAACCCTAAACGACCCTCACGACGCTTATCCTAACCCTAAACGACCCTCACGGCGCTTATCCTAACCCTAGTGAAGATTTCTAACCCCAACTGTCTAACCTAACCCTAACTGTGGATACTTAACCCTAACTGTCTAACTTAACCCTAACTGTGGAAACTTAACCCTAACTGTCGAAATTTAACCCCAACTGTCTAAATTAACCCTAACTTTTGATATTTAACTCCTTTTTTGTCCGTAGCTAACCCTAACTGTCCAAATTAACCCTAACTTTTCGATTTTTAACCCCATTTGTGTCGATAGCTAACCCTAACTGTCTAAATTAACCCTAACTTTTCATATTTAACCCCATTTTTGTCCGTAGCTAACACTAACGCTGTCCATTCCTAGCCCTAACTTTGGGGATCTGACCCAACGAAAAGGAGGAGTTATTTAGCGAAAGTAGGGTCGTTTAGGGCTCAGGGTTACCGAAAGTAGGGTCGTATAGGGCTCAGGGTCAGCGAAAGTAGGGTCGTTTAGGGTTAGTGTTAGGGCTAGTGTTGTCGATGTAATGTTGCTACCCCGAAGCCAAGTCAGGACTAGTGTAAGGACGGGATTGGAATCAAAGTCAGGGTTAAGGTTGCGAAAATGGGTCGTATCAAAGTCAGGGTTAAGGTTGCGAACATGGCCCGTATCCAAGTCAGGGTTAATTTTGCAATCGGGGCCCGATTCGAGGTCGTGTTACGGTGAAAACGGGACCCGAATCCAGCTCAGGATTAAGGTGATGACGGGGTTAAGGAGTGAAGCGAAAGTAGGGTCGTTTAGGGTTAGTGTTAGGGCTAGTGTTGTCGATGTAATGTTTCTCGATGGAATTAAGGGCTAGTTTAAGGACGGAACCCTATTGAGAGTCAGGGTTAACGTAAGAGCGGAACTCGATTAAAAGTCAGGTTTAAGGTGATTTTGGGGCCCGTATCAATGTCAGTGTTAATTTTGCGAAGAAAGCCCGAATCAAAGTCAGGGTTAATTTTGCGAAGATGGCCTCTATGAAAGTCAGGGTTAATTTTGCGAAGATGGCCTATATCAAAGTCAGGGTTAATTTTGCGAAGATGGCCTCTATGAAAGTCAGGGTTAATTTTGCGAAGATGGCCTATATCAGAGTCAGGGTTAATTTTGCGAAGATGGCCTCTATGAAAGTCAGGGTTAATTTTGCGAAGATGGCCTATATCAGAGTCAGGGTTAATTTTGCGAAGATGGCCTCTATGAAAGTCAGGGTTAATTTTGCGAAGATGGCCTATATCAGAGTCAGGGTTAATTTTGCGAAGATGGCCTCTATGAAAGTCAGGGTTAATTTTGCGAAGATGGCCTATATCAGAGTCAGGGTTAATTTTGCGAAGATGGCCTCTATGAAAGTCAGGGTTAATTTTGCGAAGATGGCCTATATCAGAGTCAGGGTTAATTTTGCGAACGGGGCCCGTATCAAAGTCATGTTTATGGTGAGGACGGGACCCGAATAAAGCTCAGGATGAAGGTGATGACAGGTTTAAGGAGCGAAGCGAAAGTAGGGTCGTTTAGGGCTCAGGGTAAGCGAAAGTAGGGTCGTTTAGGGTTAGTGTTAGGGCTAGTGTTGTCGATGTAATGTTTCTCGATGGAATTCTGGGCTAGTTTTTGAGAGTCAGGGTTAATTTAAGGGCTGAAATCGATTAAAAGTGAGGGTTAAGGTGATGTCGGGACCCGTATCAATGTCAGGGTTAAGGATGCGTTAATGGCCCGTATGAAAGTCAGGGTTAGTTTTGCGAAGAAAGCTCCAATCAAAGTCAGGGTTAATTTTGCGAAGAAACCCCGTATCAAAGTCAGGGTTAAGGTTGCGAAAGGGTCCTATTCAATGTCATGTTTATGGTGAAAACGGGACCCGAATCAATGTCAGGGTTAAGGAGTGAAGCGAAAATAGGGTCGTTTAGGACTCGGGGTAAGCGAAAGTATGGTCGTTTAGGGCTCAGGGTAAGCGAAAGTAGGGTCGTTTAGGGCTCAGGGTAAGCGAAAGTAGGGTCGTTTAGGGCTAGTCTTAGGGCTAGTGTTGTCCATGGATTCTTTCGAAAGAAGGATTACCAGGGTTAGAAATGCAGGTTACAGGTTAAAGGGAGAAGAAGGCAGGTTTAAGGTGATGACGGGACCCGGATCAAAGTCAGGGTTAACGTTGCGACGGTCCTCGATTCAGTGACCGGTCTAAGGAGCGAAACGGATTAGGATCAAAGTCAGGGTTAATGCTGCGACAATATTCGAATCAGTTACAGGGTTAAGGAGCGAACGGGACCCGGATCAATGTCAGGGTTAAAGGTTGCGACAATATTGGAATCAGTTACAGGGTTAAGGAGCGAACGGGACCCGGATCAAAGTCAGGGTTAAAGGTTGCGAACGAAACCCGAGTCAATTTCGGTGTTAAGGAAGCGAGCGGGACCCGAATCAAGGTCAGAGTACAGGTAAGGAAAAGCCCCAACTGTCCATATTATGCAACACAGACTGTCCATGTACGTTATATGCGGCGAAAAGACCGAAATCAGCGCTCAATACGAACGAAGTCACGCTTTGAAGATTAATTATCCAAGGCAGATTAGTGTAAGGACTGGGCTCGATTCAAAGTCAGGTTTCAGGTGATGACGGGACCCGTATCAAAGTCAGGGTTAAGGTGACGACGGGCCACGAGTAAAATTCAGGGTTTATACGAGGACGGACCCGAATAAAGCTCAAGATTAAGGACCGAAGCGAAAGTAGGGTCGTTTAGGGATCAGGGTAAGCGAAAGTAGGGTCGGTTAGGGCTCAGGGTTAGGGCTAGTGTTGTCGATGTATCCAATTCGGGGTTAATGTAAGGACGAGACTCGATTCAAATTCAGTGTTAAGGTGATGACGGGTCCGGATAAAAGTCAGGATTGAAGTGATGATGAAAGGTCAGGGTTAAGGTGGCGACGGGACCCGGATCCAATTCAGGGTTAACGTTGCGACGGGACCCGAACAAAAGTCAGGGTTGAGGTAAGCACGGGACCCGAATCAAATTCAGGGTTAACGTAAGGACGGGTCGTGGATCAAAGTCAGGGTTAAGGTGAGAACGGGAAAGGAATCAAAGTCAGGATTAAGTAGCGAAAGGAATGTAAAATAAGACTTGAATAGGACGTAAAGGACACCTCTGAAACGATTGGAACGTATAACCACGCAGTTTTCAGGGTTAAAACCACAGACATATTTTGATATAACCACGTTTTTTGGGGCTAGTATTACCTATAGGGCGTCGGTTGGTTCCAGTGCCCGTCGGTTCCAATGGGCGAATTTTGGACGATTTTCGAAGGTCAGGGTTCATCGGTCAGTTTGGTACGTAAAGATACACGATCTAGACGTCAGGGTTCCATGGCATTTTCTCTCTTCTTCTTGCCAGTTTTGACTTCGGAACGGGACTACTCGAATCAAGGTCACTACGATTAAGGTGATGACGACGGGACCCCCCCACTCAAAGTCAGAGTAAACGTTGCGAATAAGAGTCAGGTTAAGATTGCGACGGGACTCGAATCAAAGTCAGGATTAAGGTTGCGAAAGGGCTGGGAATGAAGGTGAAGAATAAGGTTGCGAACGGGACTAGAATCAAGGTCAGGGCTAATGTACAGATTTGACAGGAATGACTAACATGTGGACGGGACGGGACCACGACTGGGACAGGACTGGGACGAGGACTGGGACAGGACTGGGACCGACGGCTACCGGAATGCAAGCCAGGGTTATTGAATGACTCGAATTACGGTGAAAAATTAACGTAAGGACGGGACTCGATAAAAAGTAAGGGTTAAGGTGATGACAGGTCCCCTATAAAACTCGTCAGGGTTAAGGTGTCTGGTTGCGGGACTCGGATCAGAGTCAGGGTTAAGGTTACGACGGCCCCCGAGTGAAGCTCAGGGTTGAGTACCGAACGGGAACGGAATCCACTTCGGTGTTAAGGCAACGACGAGGCCCAAACAAAGCTCGGATTTGAGGTGAGGACGATGGGCCCATCGATGAGTCAAGTTCACGATCAACGTTGCGAAATGTTGTGCCCGAATAAAGGTCAGGGTTAACGTTGCGACAGGGACTTGGGACTGGGACTTGGGACTTGGGACTTGGGACTGGGACCGATACACGGTTATTACTTCATTTTTTTGGAAATTTATGGCAATTGTTGATGTCTAACACCATCTATTACATATCTGGTCCTGGGACATGGGACTGGGACTTGAGACCGTCGTTAACCAGGTATAACCATCATATAACCATCATCAAATAGAGACGATACAAGATTAGGGACACCCAGAGAATAACGTCAGAGACAGAAAGATGATAGCGAATTTCATGAGAAAACAACGAAATTTTTGGGAAAACCCCCGAAAAGAGCGCGAAATACCGTCGGTGCCACACATAAATCGATATAACCACGTTATTAATGATATAACCACGAATGTAAGACTTGATAAAGATGCGCACTGGTCCCCTGCATCGTTTGGAACGTATAACCACGCACTTTTCCCAATAACCACGGAGTTATTCGTATAACCACGTTTTTGGGGTGCTAATATTACCCGTAAGGCTGCAGTGCCAGTGCCACATTTGTTAAGGGGTGAAGGCTGCGGTGCCGGTGCCACGTTTGTTAGGGTTAGGGTTAGGGTTAGGGTTAGGGTTAGGGTTAGGGTTAGGGTTAGGGTTAGGGTTAGGGTTAGGGTTAGGGTTAGGGTTAGGGTTAGGGTTACTGTGTTTTACGATTTTAAATTTTAAATTTTTGAATTTTTTAAATTTTTTTAATGACTGCACTTTCCCTAAGACTAACCCTAAACGACCCTCACGACGCTTATCCTAACCCTAAACGACCCTCACGGCGCTTATCCTAACCCTAGTGAAGATTTCTAACCCCAACTGTCTAACCTAACCCTAACTGTGGATACTTAACCCTAACTGTCTAACTTAACCCTAACTGTGGAAACTTAACCCTAACTGTCGAAATTTAACCCCAACTGTCTAAATTAACCCTAACTTTTGATATTTAACTCCTTTTTTGTCCGTAGCTAACCCTAACTGTCCAAATTAACCCTAACTTTTCGATTTTTAACCCCATTTGTGTCGATAGCTAACCCTAACTGTCTAAATTAACCCTAACTTTTCATATTTAACCCCATTTTTGTCCGTAGCTAACACTAACGCTGTCCATTCCTAGCCCTAACTTTGGGGATCTGACCCAACGAAAAGGAGGAGTTATTTAGCGAAAGTAGGGTCGTTTAGGGCTCAGGGTTACCGAAAGTAGGGTCGTATAGGGCTCAGGGTCAGCGAAAGTAGGGTCGTTTAGGGTTAGTGTTAGGGCTAGTGTTGTCGATGTAATGTTGCTACCCCGAAGCCAAGTCAGGACTAGTGTAAGGACGGGATTGGAATCAAAGTCAGGGTTAAGGTTGCGAAAATGGGTCGTATCAAAGTCAGGGTTAAGGTTGCGAACATGGCCCGTATCCAAGTCAGGGTTAATTTTGCAATCGGGGCCCGATTCGAGGTCGTGTTACGGTGAAAACGGGACCCGAATCCAGCTCAGGATTAAGGTGATGACGGGGTTAAGGAGTGAAGCGAAAGTAGGGTCGTTTAGGGTTAGTGTTAGGGCTAGTGTTGTCGATGTAATGTTTCTCGATGGAATTAAGGGCTAGTTTAAGGACGGAACCCTATTGAGAGTCAGGGTTAACGTAAGAGCGGAACTCGATTAAAAGTCAGGTTTAAGGTGATTTTGGGGCCCGTATCAATGTCAGTGTTAATTTTGCGAAGAAAGCCCGAATCAAAGTCAGGGTTAATTTTGCGAAGATGGCCTCTATGAAAGTCAGGGTTAATTTTGCGAAGATGGCCTATATCAAAGTCAGGGTTAATTTTGCGAAGATGGCCTCTATGAAAGTCAGGGTTAATTTTGCGAAGATGGCCTATATCAGAGTCAGGGTTAATTTTGCGAAGATGGCCTCTATGAAAGTCAGGGTTAATTTTGCGAAGATGGCCTATATCAGAGTCAGGGTTAATTTTGCGAAGATGGCCTCTATGAAAGTCAGGGTTAATTTTGCGAAGATGGCCTATATCAGAGTCAGGGTTAATTTTGCGAAGATGGCCTCTATGAAAGTCAGGGTTAATTTTGCGAAGATGGCCTATATCAGAGTCAGGGTTAATTTTGCGAAGATGGCCTCTATGAAAGTCAGGGTTAATTTTGCGAAGATGGCCTATATCAGAGTCAGGGTTAATTTTGCGAACGGGGCCCGTATCAAAGTCATGTTTATGGTGAGGACGGGACCCGAATAAAGCTCAGGATGAAGGTGATGACAGGTTTAAGGAGCGAAGCGAAAGTAGGGTCGTTTAGGGCTCAGGGTAAGCGAAAGTAGGGTCGTTTAGGGTTAGTGTTAGGGCTAGTGTTGTCGATGTAATGTTTCTCGATGGAATTCTGGGCTAGTTTTTGAGAGTCAGGGTTAATTTAAGGGCTGAAATCGATTAAAAGTGAGGGTTAAGGTGATGTCGGGACCCGTATCAATGTCAGGGTTAAGGATGCGTTAATGGCCCGTATGAAAGTCAGGGTTAGTTTTGCGAAGAAAGCTCCAATCAAAGTCAGGGTTAATTTTGCGAAGAAACCCCGTATCAAAGTCAGGGTTAAGGTTGCGAAAGGGTCCTATTCAATGTCATGTTTATGGTGAAAACGGGACCCGAATCAATGTCAGGGTTAAGGAGTGAAGCGAAAATAGGGTCGTTTAGGACTCGGGGTAAGCGAAAGTATGGTCGTTTAGGGCTCAGGGTAAGCGAAAGTAGGGTCGTTTAGGGCTCAGGGTAAGCGAAAGTAGGGTCGTTTAGGGCTAGTCTTAGGGCTAGTGTTGTCCATGGATTCTTTCGAAAGAAGGATTACCAGGGTTAGAAATGCAGGTTACAGGTTAAAGGGAGAAGAAGGCAGGTTTAAGGTGATGACGGGACCCGGATCAAAGTCAGGGTTAACGTTGCGACGGTCCTCGATTCAGTGACCGGTCTAAGGAGCGAAACGGATTAGGATCAAAGTCAGGGTTAATGCTGCGACAATATTCGAATCAGTTACAGGGTTAAGGAGCGAACGGGACCCGGATCAATGTCAGGGTTAAAGGTTGCGACAATATTGGAATCAGTTACAGGGTTAAGGAGCGAACGGGACCCGGATCAAAGTCAGGGTTAAAGGTTGCGAACGAAACCCGAGTCAATTTCGGTGTTAAGGAAGCGAGCGGGACCCGAATCAAGGTCAGAGTACAGGTAAGGAAAAGCCCCAACTGTCCATATTATGCAACACAGACTGTCCATGTACGTTATATGCGGCGAAAAGACCGAAATCAGCGCTCAATACGAACGAAGTCACGCTTTGAAGATTAATTATCCAAGGCAGATTAGTGTAAGGACTGGGCTCGATTCAAAGTCAGGTTTCAGGTGATGACGGGACCCGTATCAAAGTCAGGGTTAAGGTGACGACGGGCCACGAGTAAAATTCAGGGTTTATACGAGGACGGACCCGAATAAAGCTCAAGATTAAGGACCGAAGCGAAAGTAGGGTCGTTTAGGGATCAGGGTAAGCGAAAGTAGGGTCGGTTAGGGCTCAGGGTTAGGGCTAGTGTTGTCGATGTATCCAATTCGGGGTTAATGTAAGGACGAGACTCGATTCAAATTCAGTGTTAAGGTGATGACGGGTCCGGATAAAAGTCAGGATTGAAGTGATGATGAAAGGTCAGGGTTAAGGTGGCGACGGGACCCGGATCCAATTCAGGGTTAACGTTGCGACGGGACCCGAACAAAAGTCAGGGTTGAGGTAAGCACGGGACCCGAATCAAATTCAGGGTTAACGTAAGGACGGGTCGTGGATCAAAGTCAGGGTTAAGGTGAGAACGGGAAAGGAATCAAAGTCAGGATTAAGTAGCGAAAGGAATGTAAAATAAGACTTGAATAGGACGTAAAGGACACCTCTGAAACGATTGGAACGTATAACCACGCAGTTTTCAGGGTTAAAACCACAGACATATTTTGATATAACCACGTTTTTTGGGGCTAGTATTACCTATAGGGCGTCGGTTGGTTCCAGTGCCCGTCGGTTCCAATGGGCGAATTTTGGACGATTTTCGAAGGTCAGGGTTCATCGGTCAGTTTGGTACGTAAAGATACACGATCTAGACGTCAGGGTTCCATGGCATTTTCTCTCTTCTTCTTGCCAGTTTTGACTTCGGAACGGGACTACTCGAATCAAGGTCACTACGATTAAGGTGATGACGACGGGACCCCCCCACTCAAAGTCAGAGTAAACGTTGCGAATAAGAGTCAGGTTAAGATTGCGACGGGACTCGAATCAATGTCAGGATTAAGGTTGCGAAAGGGCTGGGAATGAAGGTGAAGAATAAGGTTGCGAACGGGACTAGAATCAAGGTCAGGGCTAATGTACAGATTTGACAGGAATGACTAACATGTGGACGGGACGGGACCACGACTGGGACAGGACTGGGACGAGGACTGGGACAGGACTGGGACCGACGGCTACCGGAATGCAAGCCAGGGTTATTGAATGACTCGAATTACGGTGAAAAATTAACGTAAGGACGGGACTCGATAAAAAGTAAGGGTTAAGGTGATGACAGGTCCCCTATAAAACTCGTCAGGGTTAAGGTGTCTGGTTGCGGGACTCGGATCAGAGTCAGGGTTAAGGTTACGACGGCCCCCGAGTGAAGCTCAGGGTTGAGTACCGAACGGGAACGGAATCCACTTCGGTGTTAAGGCAACGACGAGGCCCAAACAAAGCTCGGATTTGAGGTGAGGACGATGGGCCCATCGATGAGTCAAGTTCACGATCAACGTTGCGAAATGTTGTGCCCGAATAAAGGTCAGGGTTAACGTTGCGACAGGGACTTGGGACTGGGACTTGGGACTTGGGACTTGGGACTGGGACCGATACACGGTTATTACTTCATTTTTTTGGAAATTTATGGCAATTGTTGATGTCTAACACCATCTATTACATATCTGGTCCTGGGACATGGGACTGGGACTTGAGACCGTCGTTAACCAGGTATAACCATCATATAACCATCATCAAATAGAGACGATACAAGATTAGGGACACCCAGAGAATAACGTCAGAGACAGAAAGATGATAGCGAATTTCATGAGAAAACAACGAAATTTTTGGGAAAACCCCCGAAAAGAGCGCGAAATACCGTCGGTGCCACACATAAATCGATATAACCACGTTATTAATGATATAACCACGAATGTAAGACTTGATAAAGATGCGCACTGGTCCCCTGCATCGTTTGGAACGTATAACCACGCACTTTTCCCAATAACCACGGAGTTATTCGTATAACCACGTTTTTGGGGTGCTAATATTACCCGTAAGGCTGCAGTGCCAGTGCCACATTTGTTAAGGGGTGAAGGCTGCGGTGCCGGTGCCACGTTTGTTAGGGTTAGGGTTAGGGTTAGGGTTAGGGTTAGGGTTAGGGTTAGGGTTAGGGTTAGGGTTAGGGTTAGGGTTAGGGTTAGGGTTAGGGTTAGGGTTACTGTGTTTTACGATTTTAAATTTTAAATTTTTGAATTTTTTTAATTTTTTTAATGACTGCACTTTCCCTAAGACTAACCCTAAACGACCCTCACGACGCTTATCCTAACCCTAAACGACCCTCACGGCGCTTATCCTAACCCTAGTGAAGATTTCTAACCCCAACTGTCTAACCTAACCCTAACTGTGGATACTTAACCCTAACTGTCTAACTTAACCCTAACTGTGGAAACTTAACCCTAACTGTCGAAATTTAACCCCAACTGTCTAAATTAACCCTAACTTTTGATATTTAACTCCTTTTTTGTCCGTAGCTAACCCTAACTGTCCAAATTAACCCTAACTTTTCGATTTTTAACCCCATTTGTGTCGATAGCTAACCCTAACTGTCTAAATTAACCCTAACTTTTCATATTTAACCCCATTTTTGTCCGTAGCTAACACTAACGCTGTCCATTCCTAGCCCTAACTTTGGGGATCTGACCCAACGAAAAGGAGGAGTTATTTAGCGAAAGTAGGGTCGTTTAGGGCTCAGGGTTACCGAAAGTAGGGTCGTATAGGGCTCAGGGTCAGCGAAAGTAGGGTCGTTTAGGGTTAGTGTTAGGGCTAGTGTTGTCGATGTAATGTTGCTACCCCGAAGCCAAGTCAGGACTAGTGTAAGGACGGGATTGGAATCAAAGTCAGGGTTAAGGTTGCGAAAATGGGTCGTATCAAAGTCAGGGTTAAGGTTGCGAACATGGCCCGTATCCAAGTCAGGGTTAATTTTGCAATCGGGGCCCGATTCGAGGTCGTGTTACGGTGAAAACGGGACCCGAATCCAGCTCAGGATTAAGGTGATGACGGGGTTAAGGAGTGAAGCGAAAGTAGGGTCGTTTAGGGTTAGTGTTAGGGCTAGTGTTGTCGATGTAATGTTTCTCGATGGAATTAAGGGCTAGTTTAAGGACGGAACCCTATTGAGAGTCAGGGTTAACGTAAGAGCGGAACTCGATTAAAAGTCAGGTTTAAGGTGATTTTGGGGCCCGTATCAATGTCAGTGTTAATTTTGCGAAGAAAGCCCGAATCAAAGTCAGGGTTAATTTTGCGAAGATGGCCTCTATGAAAGTCAGGGTTAATTTTGCGAAGATGGCCTATATCAAAGTCAGGGTTAATTTTGCGAAGATGGCCTCTATGAAAGTCAGGGTTAATTTTGCGAAGATGGCCTATATCAGAGTCAGGGTTAATTTTGCGAAGATGGCCTCTATGAAAGTCAGGGTTAATTTTGCGAAGATGGCCTATATCAGAGTCAGGGTTAATTTTGCGAAGATGGCCTCTATGAAAGTCAGGGTTAATTTTGCGAAGATGGCCTATATCAGAGTCAGGGTTAATTTTGCGAAGATGGCCTCTATGAAAGTCAGGGTTAATTTTGCGAAGATGGCCTATATCAGAGTCAGGGTTAATTTTGCGAAGATGGCCTCTATGAAAGTCAGGGTTAATTTTGCGAAGATGGCCTATATCAGAGTCAGGGTTAATTTTGCGAACGGGGCCCGTATCAAAGTCATGTTTATGGTGAGGACGGGACCCGAATAAAGCTCAGGATGAAGGTGATGACAGGTTTAAGGAGCGAAGCGAAAGTAGGGTCGTTTAGGGCTCAGGGTAAGCGAAAGTAGGGTCGTTTAGGGTTAGTGTTAGGGCTAGTGTTGTCGATGTAATGTTTCTCGATGGAATTCTGGGCTAGTTTTTGAGAGTCAGGGTTAATTTAAGGGCTGAAATCGATTAAAAGTGAGGGTTAAGGTGATGTCGGGACCCGTATCAATGTCAGGGTTAAGGATGCGTTAATGGCCCGTATGAAAGTCAGGGTTAGTTTTGCGAAGAAAGCTCCAATCAAAGTCAGGGTTAATTTTGCGAAGAAACCCCGTATCAAAGTCAGGGTTAAGGTTGCGAAAGGGTCCTATTCAATGTCATGTTTATGGTGAAAACGGGACCCGAATCAATGTCAGGGTTAAGGAGTGAAGCGAAAATAGGGTCGTTTAGGACTCGGGGTAAGCGAAAGTATGGTCGTTTAGGGCTCAGGGTAAGCGAAAGTAGGGTCGTTTAGGGCTCAGGGTAAGCGAAAGTAGGGTCGTTTAGGGCTAGTCTTAGGGCTAGTGTTGTCCATGGATTCTTTCGAAAGAAGGATTACCAGGGTTAGAAATGCAGGTTACAGGTTAAAGGGAGAAGAAGGCAGGTTTAAGGTGATGACGGGACCCGGATCAAAGTCAGGGTTAACGTTGCGACGGTCCTCGATTCAGTGACCGGTCTAAGGAGCGAAACGGATTAGGATCAAAGTCAGGGTTAATGCTGCGACAATATTCGAATCAGTTACAGGGTTAAGGAGCGAACGGGACCCGGATCAATGTCAGGGTTAAAGGTTGCGACAATATTGGAATCAGTTACAGGGTTAAGGAGCGAACGGGACCCGGATCAAAGTCAGGGTTAAAGGTTGCGAACGAAACCCGAGTCAATTTCGGTGTTAAGGAAGCGAGCGGGACCCGAATCAAGGTCAGAGTACAGGTAAGGAAAAGCCCCAACTGTCCATATTATGCAACACAGACTGTCCATGTACGTTATATGCGGCGAAAAGACCGAAATCAGCGCTCAATACGAACGAAGTCACGCTTTGAAGATTAATTATCCAAGGCAGATTAGTGTAAGGACTGGGCTCGATTCAAAGTCAGGTTTCAGGTGATGACGGGACCCGTATCAAAGTCAGGGTTAAGGTGACGACGGGCCACGAGTAAAATTCAGGGTTTATACGAGGACGGACCCGAATAAAGCTCAAGATTAAGGACCGAAGCGAAAGTAGGGTCGTTTAGGGATCAGGGTAAGCGAAAGTAGGGTCGGTTAGGGCTCAGGGTTAGGGCTAGTGTTGTCGATGTATCCAATTCGGGGTTAATGTAAGGACGAGACTCGATTCAAATTCAGTGTTAAGGTGATGACGGGTCCGGATAAAAGTCAGGATTGAAGTGATGATGAAAGGTCAGGGTTAAGGTGGCGACGGGACCCGGATCCAATTCAGGGTTAACGTTGCGACGGGACCCGAACAAAAGTCAGGGTTGAGGTAAGCACGGGACCCGAATCAAATTCAGGGTTAACGTAAGGACGGGTCGTGGATCAAAGTCAGGGTTAAGGTGAGAACGGGAAAGGAATCAAAGTCAGGATTAAGTAGCGAAAGGAATGTAAAATAAGACTTGAATAGGACGTAAAGGACACCTCTGAAACGATTGGAACGTATAACCACGCAGTTTTCAGGGTTAAAACCACAGACATATTTTGATATAACCACGTTTTTTGGGGCTAGTATTACCTATAGGGCGTCGGTTGGTTCCAGTGCCCGTCGGTTCCAATGGGCGAATTTTGGACGATTTTCGAAGGTCAGGGTTCATCGGTCAGTTTGGTACGTAAAGATACACGATCTAGACGTCAGGGTTCCATGGCATTTTCTCTCTTCTTCTTGCCAGTTTTGACTTCGGAACGGGACTACTCGAATCAAGGTCACTACGATTAAGGTGATGACGACGGGACCCCCCCACTCAAAGTCAGAGTAAACGTTGCGAATAAGAGTCAGGTTAAGATTGCGACGGGACTCGAATCAAAGTCAGGATTAAGGTTGCGAAAGGGCTGGGAATGAAGGTGAAGAATAAGGTTGCGAACGGGACTAGAATCAAGGTCAGGGCTAATGTACAGATTTGACAGGAATGACTAACATGTGGACGGGACGGGACCACGACTGGGACAGGACTGGGACGAGGACTGGGACAGGACTGGGACCGACGGCTACCGGAATGCAAGCCAGGGTTATTGAATGACTCGAATTACGGTGAAAAATTAACGTAAGGACGGGACTCGATAAAAAGTAAGGGTTAAGGTGATGACAGGTCCCCTATAAAACTCGTCAGGGTTAAGGTGTCTGGTTGCGGGACTCGGATCAGAGTCAGGGTTAAGGTTACGACGGCCCCCGAGTGAAGCTCAGGGTTGAGTACCGAACGGGAACGGAATCCACTTCGGTGTTAAGGCAACGACGAGGCCCAAACAAAGCTCGGATTTGAGGTGAGGACGATGGGCCCATCGATGAGTCAAGTTCACGATCAACGTTGCGAAATGTTGTGCCCGAATAAAGGTCAGGGTTAACGTTGCGACAGGGACTTGGGACTGGGACTTGGGACTTGGGACTTGGGACTGGGACCGATACACGGTTATTACTTCATTTTTTTGGAAATTTATGGCAATTGTTGATGTCTAACACCATCTATTACATATCTGGTCCTGGGACATGGGACTGGGACTTGAGACCGTCGTTAACCAGGTATAACCATCATATAACCATCATCAAATAGAGACGATACAAGATTAGGGACACCCAGAGAATAACGTCAGAGACAGAAAGATGATAGCGAATTTCATGAGAAAACAACGAAATTTTTGGGAAAACCCCCGAAAAGAGCGCGAAATACCGTCGGTGCCACACATAAATCGATATAACCACGTTATTAATGATATAACCACGAATGTAAGACTTGATAAAGATGCGCACTGGTCCCCTGCATCGTTTGGAACGTATAACCACGCACTTTTCCCAATAACCACGGAGTTATTCGTATAACCACGTTTTTGGGGTGCTAATATTACCCGTAAGGCTGCAGTGCCAGTGCCACATTTGTTAAGGGGTGAAGGCTGCGGTGCCGGTGCCACGTTTGTTAGGGTTAGGGTTAGGGTTAGGGTTAGGGTTAGGGTTAGGGTTAGGGTTAGGGTTAGGGTTAGGGTTAGGGTTAGGGTTAGGGTTAGGGTTAGGGTTACTGTGTTTTACGATTTTAAATTTTAAATTTTTGAATTTTTTTAATTTTTTTAATGACTGCACTTTCCCTAAGACTAACCCTAAACGACCCTCACGACGCTTATCCTAACCCTAAACGACCCTCACGGCGCTTATCCTAACCCTAGTGAAGATTTCTAACCCCAACTGTCTAACCTAACCCTAACTGTGGATACTTAACCCTAACTGTCTAACTTAACCCTAACTGTGGAAACTTAACCCTAACTGTCGAAATTTAACCCCAACTGTCTAAATTAACCCTAACTTTTGATATTTAACTCCTTTTTTGTCCGTAGCTAACCCTAACTGTCCAAATTAACCCTAACTTTTCGATTTTTAACCCCATTTGTGTCGATAGCTAACCCTAACTGTCTAAATTAACCCTAACTTTTCATATTTAACCCCATTTTTGTCCGTAGCTAACACTAACGCTGTCCATTCCTAGCCCTAACTTTGGGGATCTGACCCAACGAAAAGGAGGAGTTATTTAGCGAAAGTAGGGTCGTTTAGGGCTCAGGGTTACCGAAAGTAGGGTCGTATAGGGCTCAGGGTCAGCGAAAGTAGGGTCGTTTAGGGTTAGTGTTAGGGCTAGTGTTGTCGATGTAATGTTGCTACCCCGAAGCCAAGTCAGGACTAGTGTAAGGACGGGATTGGAATCAAAGTCAGGGTTAAGGTTGCGAAAATGGGTCGTATCAAAGTCAGGGTTAAGGTTGCGAACATGGCCCGTATCCAAGTCAGGGTTAATTTTGCAATCGGGGCCCGATTCGAGGTCGTGTTACGGTGAAAACGGGACCCGAATCCAGCTCAGGATTAAGGTGATGACGGGGTTAAGGAGTGAAGCGAAAGTAGGGTCGTTTAGGGTTAGTGTTAGGGCTAGTGTTGTCGATGTAATGTTTCTCGATGGAATTAAGGGCTAGTTTAAGGACGGAACCCTATTGAGAGTCAGGGTTAACGTAAGAGCGGAACTCGATTAAAAGTCAGGTTTAAGGTGATTTTGGGGCCCGTATCAATGTCAGTGTTAATTTTGCGAAGAAAGCCCGAATCAAAGTCAGGGTTAATTTTGCGAAGATGGCCTCTATGAAAGTCAGGGTTAATTTTGCGAAGATGGCCTATATCAAAGTCAGGGTTAATTTTGCGAAGATGGCCTCTATGAAAGTCAGGGTTAATTTTGCGAAGATGGCCTATATCAGAGTCAGGGTTAA
This sequence comes from Allolobophora icterica, assembly GCA_963556255.1. Classification (NCBI taxonomy): domain Eukaryota; kingdom Metazoa; phylum Annelida; class Clitellata; order Crassiclitellata; family Lumbricidae; genus Allolobophora; species Allolobophora icterica. The sequence goes on along the minus strand of CAUVYU010000200.1, from coordinate 59,081 downwards.
TTTTGCGAAGATGGCCTCTATGAAAGTCAGGGTTAATTTTGCGAAGATGGCCTATATCAGAGTCAGGGTTAATTTTGCGAAGATGGCCTCTATGAAAGTCAGGGTTAATTTTGCGAAGATGGCCTATATCAGAGTCAGGGTTAATTTTGCGAAGATGGCCTCTATGAAAGTCAGGGTTAATTTTGCGAAGATGGCCTATATCAGAGTCAGGGTTAATTTTGCGAAGATGGCCTCTATGAAAGTCAGGGTTAATTTTGCGAAGATGGCCTATATCAGAGTCAGGGTTAATTTTGCGAACGGGGCCCGTATCAAAGTCATGTTTATGGTGAGGACGGGACCCGAATAAAGCTCAGGATGAAGGTGATGACAGGTTTAAGGAGCGAAGCGAAAGTAGGGTCGTTTAGGGCTCAGGGTAAGCGAAAGTAGGGTCGTTTAGGGTTAGTGTTAGGGCTAGTGTTGTCGATGTAATGTTTCTCGATGGAATTCTGGGCTAGTTTTTGAGAGTCAGGGTTAATTTAAGGGCTGAAATCGATTAAAAGTGAGGGTTAAGGTGATGTCGGGACCCGTATCAATGTCAGGGTTAAGGATGCGTTAATGGCCCGTATGAAAGTCAGGGTTAGTTTTGCGAAGAAAGCTCCAATCAAAGTCAGGGTTAATTTTGCGAAGAAACCCCGTATCAAAGTCAGGGTTAAGGTTGCGAAAGGGTCCTATTCAATGTCATGTTTATGGTGAAAACGGGACCCGAATCAATGTCAGGGTTAAGGAGTGAAGCGAAAATAGGGTCGTTTAGGACTCGGGGTAAGCGAAAGTATGGTCGTTTAGGGCTCAGGGTAAGCGAAAGTAGGGTCGTTTAGGGCTCAGGGTAAGCGAAAGTAGGGTCGTTTAGGGCTAGTCTTAGGGCTAGTGTTGTCCATGGATTCTTTCGAAAGAAGGATTACCAGGGTTAGAAATGCAGGTTACAGGTTAAAGGGAGAAGAAGGCAGGTTTAAGGTGATGACGGGACCCGGATCAAAGTCAGGGTTAACGTTGCGACGGTCCTCGATTCAGTGACCGGTCTAAGGAGCGAAACGGATTAGGATCAAAGTCAGGGTTAATGCTGCGACAATATTCGAATCAGTTACAGGGTTAAGGAGCGAACGGGACCCGGATCAATGTCAGGGTTAAAGGTTGCGACAATATTGGAATCAGTTACAGGGTTAAGGAGCGAACGGGACCCGGATCAAAGTCAGGGTTAAAGGTTGCGAACGAAACCCGAGTCAATTTCGGTGTTAAGGAAGCGAGCGGGACCCGAATCAAGGTCAGAGTACAGGTAAGGAAAAGCCCCAACTGTCCATATTATGCAACACAGACTGTCCATGTACGTTATATGCGGCGAAAAGACCGAAATCAGCGCTCAATACGAACGAAGTCACGCTTTGAAGATTAATTATCCAAGGCAGATTAGTGTAAGGACTGGGCTCGATTCAAAGTCAGGTTTCAGGTGATGACGGGACCCGTATCAAAGTCAGGGTTAAGGTGACGACGGGCCACGAGTAAAATTCAGGGTTTATACGAGGACGGACCCGAATAAAGCTCAAGATTAAGGACCGAAGCGAAAGTAGGGTCGTTTAGGGATCAGGGTAAGCGAAAGTAGGGTCGGTTAGGGCTCAGGGTTAGGGCTAGTGTTGTCGATGTATCCAATTCGGGGTTAATGTAAGGACGAGACTCGATTCAAATTCAGTGTTAAGGTGATGACGGGTCCGGATAAAAGTCAGGATTGAAGTGATGATGAAAGGTCAGGGTTAAGGTGGCGACGGGACCCGGATCCAATTCAGGGTTAACGTTGCGACGGGACCCGAACAAAAGTCAGGGTTGAGGTAAGCACGGGACCCGAATCAAATTCAGGGTTAACGTAAGGACGGGTCGTGGATCAAAGTCAGGGTTAAGGTGAGAACGGGAAAGGAATCAAAGTCAGGATTAAGTAGCGAAAGGAATGTAAAATAAGACTTGAATAGGACGTAAAGGACACCTCTGAAACGATTGGAACGTATAACCACGCAGTTTTCAGGGTTAAAACCACAGACATATTTTGATATAACCACGTTTTTTGGGGCTAGTATTACCTATAGGGCGTCGGTTGGTTCCAGTGCCCGTCGGTTCCAATGGGCGAATTTTGGACGATTTTCGAAGGTCAGGGTTCATCGGTCAGTTTGGTACGTAAAGATACACGATCTAGACGTCAGGGTTCCATGGCATTTTCTCTCTTCTTCTTGCCAGTTTTGACTTCGGAACGGGACTACTCGAATCAAGGTCACTACGATTAAGGTGATGACGACGGGACCCCCCCACTCAAAGTCAGAGTAAACGTTGCGAATAAGAGTCAGGTTAAGATTGCGACGGGACTCGAATCAAAGTCAGGATTAAGGTTGCGAAAGGGCTGGGAATGAAGGTGAAGAATAAGGTTGCGAACGGGACTAGAATCAAGGTCAGGGCTAATGTACAGATTTGACAGGAATGACTAACATGTGGACGGGACGGGACCACGACTGGGACAGGACTGGGACGAGGACTGGGACAGGACTGGGACCGACGGCTACCGGAATGCAAGCCAGGGTTATTGAATGACTCGAATTACGGTGAAAAATTAACGTAAGGACGGGACTCGATAAAAAGTAAGGGTTAAGGTGATGACAGGTCCCCTATAAAACTCGTCAGGGTTAAGGTGTCTGGTTGCGGGACTCGGATCAGAGTCAGGGTTAAGGTTACGACGGCCCCCGAGTGAAGCTCAGGGTTGAGTACCGAACGGGAACGGAATCCACTTCGGTGTTAAGGCAACGACGAGGCCCAAACAAAGCTCGGATTTGAGGTGAGGACGATGGGCCCATCGATGAGTCAAGTTCACGATCAACGTTGCGAAATGTTGTGCCCGAATAAAGGTCAGGGTTAACGTTGCGACAGGGACTTGGGACTGGGACTTGGGACTTGGGACTTGGGACTGGGACCGATACACGGTTATTACTTCATTTTTTTGGAAATTTATGGCAATTGTTGATGTCTAACACCATCTATTACATATCTGGTCCTGGGACATGGGACTGGGACTTGAGACCGTCGTTAACCAGGTATAACCATCATATAACCATCATCAAATAGAGACGATACAAGATTAGGGACACCCAGAGAATAACGTCAGAGACAGAAAGATGATAGCGAATTTCATGAGAAAACAACGAAATTTTTGGGAAAACCCCCGAAAAGAGCGCGAAATACCGTCGGTGCCACACATAAATCGATATAACCACGTTATTAATGATATAACCACGAATGTAAGACTTGATAAAGATGCGCACTGGTCCCCTGCATCGTTTGGAACGTATAACCACGCACTTTTCCCAATAACCACGGAGTTATTCGTATAACCACGTTTTTGGGGTGCTAATATTACCCGTAAGGCTGCAGTGCCAGTGCCACATTTGTTAAGGGGTGAAGGCTGCGGTGCCGGTGCCACGTTTGTTAGGGTTAGGGTTAGGGTTAGGGTTAGGGTTAGGGTTAGGGTTAGGGTTAGGGTTAGGGTTAGGGTTAGGGTTAGGGTTAGGGTTAGGGTTAGGGTTACTGTGTTTTACGATTTTAAATTTTAAATTTTTGAATTTTTTTAATTTTTTTAATGACTGCACTTTCCCTAAGACTAACCCTAAACGACCCTCACGACGCTTATCCTAACCCTAAACGACCCTCACGGCGCTTATCCTAACCCTAGTGAAGATTTCTAACCCCAACTGTCTAACCTAACCCTAACTGTGGATACTTAACCCTAACTGTCTAACTTAACCCTAACTGTGGAAACTTAACCCTAACTGTCGAAATTTAACCCCAACTGTCTAAATTAACCCTAACTTTTGATATTTAACTCCTTTTTTGTCCGTAGCTAACCCTAACTGTCCAAATTAACCCTAACTTTTCGATTTTTAACCCCATTTGTGTCGATAGCTAACCCTAACTGTCTAAATTAACCCTAACTTTTCATATTTAACCCCATTTTTGTCCGTAGCTAACACTAACGCTGTCCATTCCTAGCCCTAACTTTGGGGATCTGACCCAACGAAAAGGAGGAGTTATTTAGCGAAAGTAGGGTCGTTTAGGGCTCAGGGTTACCGAAAGTAGGGTCGTATAGGGCTCAGGGTCAGCGAAAGTAGGGTCGTTTAGGGTTAGTGTTAGGGCTAGTGTTGTCGATGTAATGTTGCTACCCCGAAGCCAAGTCAGGACTAGTGTAAGGACGGGATTGGAATCAAAGTCAGGGTTAAGGTTGCGAAAATGGGTCGTATCAAAGTCAGGGTTAAGGTTGCGAACATGGCCCGTATCCAAGTCAGGGTTAATTTTGCAATCGGGGCCCGATTCGAGGTCGTGTTACGGTGAAAACGGGACCCGAATCCAGCTCAGGATTAAGGTGATGACGGGGTTAAGGAGTGAAGCGAAAGTAGGGTCGTTTAGGGTTAGTGTTAGGGCTAGTGTTGTCGATGTAATGTTTCTCGATGGAATTAAGGGCTAGTTTAAGGACGGAACCCTATTGAGAGTCAGGGTTAACGTAAGAGCGGAACTCGATTAAAAGTCAGGTTTAAGGTGATTTTGGGGCCCGTATCAATGTCAGTGTTAATTTTGCGAAGAAAGCCCGAATCAAAGTCAGGGTTAATTTTGCGAAGATGGCCTCTATGAAAGTCAGGGTTAATTTTGCGAAGATGGCCTATATCAAAGTCAGGGTTAATTTTGCGAAGATGGCCTCTATGAAAGTCAGGGTTAATTTTGCGAAGATGGCCTATATCAGAGTCAGGGTTAATTTTGCGAAGATGGCCTCTATGAAAGTCAGGGTTAATTTTGCGAAGATGGCCTATATCAGAGTCAGGGTTAATTTTGCGAAGATGGCCTCTATGAAAGTCAGGGTTAATTTTGCGAAGATGGCCTATATCAGAGTCAGGGTTAATTTTGCGAAGATGGCCTCTATGAAAGTCAGGGTTAATTTTGCGAAGATGGCCTATATCAGAGTCAGGGTTAATTTTGCGAAGATGGCCTCTATGAAAGTCAGGGTTAATTTTGCGAAGATGGCCTATATCAGAGTCAGGGTTAATTTTGCGAACGGGGCCCGTATCAAAGTCATGTTTATGGTGAGGACGGGACCCGAATAAAGCTCAGGATGAAGGTGATGACAGGTTTAAGGAGCGAAGCGAAAGTAGGGTCGTTTAGGGCTCAGGGTAAGCGAAAGTAGGGTCGTTTAGGGTTAGTGTTAGGGCTAGTGTTGTCGATGTAATGTTTCTCGATGGAATTCTGGGCTAGTTTTTGAGAGTCAGGGTTAATTTAAGGGCTGAAATCGATTAAAAGTGAGGGTTAAGGTGATGTCGGGACCCGTATCAATGTCAGGGTTAAGGATGCGTTAATGGCCCGTATGAAAGTCAGGGTTAGTTTTGCGAAGAAAGCTCCAATCAAAGTCAGGGTTAATTTTGCGAAGAAACCCCGTATCAAAGTCAGGGTTAAGGTTGCGAAAGGGTCCTATTCAATGTCATGTTTATGGTGAAAACGGGACCCGAATCAATGTCAGGGTTAAGGAGTGAAGCGAAAATAGGGTCGTTTAGGACTCGGGGTAAGCGAAAGTATGGTCGTTTAGGGCTCAGGGTAAGCGAAAGTAGGGTCGTTTAGGGCTCAGGGTAAGCGAAAGTAGGGTCGTTTAGGGCTAGTCTTAGGGCTAGTGTTGTCCATGGATTCTTTCGAAAGAAGGATTACCAGGGTTAGAAATGCAGGTTACAGGTTAAAGGGAGAAGAAGGCAGGTTTAAGGTGATGACGGGACCCGGATCAAAGTCAGGGTTAACGTTGCGACGGTCCTCGATTCAGTGACCGGTCTAAGGAGCGAAACGGATTAGGATCAAAGTCAGGGTTAATGCTGCGACAATATTCGAATCAGTTACAGGGTTAAGGAGCGAACGGGACCCGGATCAATGTCAGGGTTAAAGGTTGCGACAATATTGGAATCAGTTACAGGGTTAAGGAGCGAACGGGACCCGGATCAAAGTCAGGGTTAAAGGTTGCGAACGAAACCCGAGTCAATTTCGGTGTTAAGGAAGCGAGCGGGACCCGAATCAAGGTCAGAGTACAGGTAAGGAAAAGCCCCAACTGTCCATATTATGCAACACAGACTGTCCATGTACGTTATATGCGGCGAAAAGACCGAAATCAGCGCTCAATACGAACGAAGTCACGCTTTGAAGATTAATTATCCAAGGCAGATTAGTGTAAGGACTGGGCTCGATTCAAAGTCAGGTTTCAGGTGATGACGGGACCCGTATCAAAGTCAGGGTTAAGGTGACGACGGGCCACGAGTAAAATTCAGGGTTTATACGAGGACGGACCCGAATAAAGCTCAAGATTAAGGACCGAAGCGAAAGTAGGGTCGTTTAGGGATCAGGGTAAGCGAAAGTAGGGTCGGTTAGGGCTCAGGGTTAGGGCTAGTGTTGTCGATGTATCCAATTCGGGGTTAATGTAAGGACGAGACTCGATTCAAACTCAGTGTTAAGGTGATGACGGGTCCGGATAAAAGTCAGGATTGAAGTGATGATGAAAGGTCAGGGTTAAGGTGGCGACGGGACCCGGATCCAATTCAGGGTTAACGTTGCGACGGGACCCGAACAAAAGTCAGGGTTGAGGTAAGCACGGGACCCGAATCAAATTCAGGGTTAACGTAAGGACGGGTCGTGGATCAAAGTCAGGGTTAAGGTGAGAACGGGAAAGGAATCAAAGTCAGGATTAAGTAGCGAAAGGAATGTAAAATAAGACTTGAATAGGACGTAAAGGACACCTCTGAAACGATTGGAACGTATAACCACGCAGTTTTCAGGGTTAAAACCACAGACATATTTTGATATAACCACGTTTTTTGGGGCTAGTATTACCTATAGGGCGTCGGTTGGTTCCAGTGCCCGTCGGTTCCAATGGGCGAATTTTGGACGATTTTCGAAGGTCAGGGTTCATCGGTCAGTTTGGTACGTAAAGATACACGATCTAGACGTCAGGGTTCCATGGCATTTTCTCTCTTCTTCTTGCCAGTTTTGACTTCGGAACGGGACTACTCGAATCAAGGTCACTACGATTAAGGTGATGACGACGGGACCCCCCCACTCAAAGTCAGAGTAAACGTTGCGAATAAGAGTCAGGTTAAGATTGCGACGGGACTCGAATCAAAGTCAGGATTAAGGTTGCGAAAGGGCTGGGAATGAAGGTGAAGAATAAGGTTGCGAACGGGACTAGAATCAAGGTCAGGGCTAATGTACAGATTTGACAGGAATGACTAACATGTGGACGGGACGGGACCACGACTGGGACAGGACTGGGACGAGGACTGGGACAGGACTGGGACCGACGGCTACCGGAATGCAAGCCAGGGTTATTGAATGACTCGAATTACGGTGAAAAATTAACGTAAGGACGGGACTCGATAAAAAGTAAGGGTTAAGGTGATGACAGGTCCCCTATAAAACTCGTCAGGGTTAAGGTGTCTGGTTGCGGGACTCGGATCAGAGTCAGGGTTAAGGTTACGACGGCCCCCGAGTGAAGCTCAGGGTTGAGTACCGAACGGGAACGGAATCCACTTCGGTGTTAAGGCAACGACGAGGCCCAAACAAAGCTCGGATTTGAGGTGAGGACGATGGGTTAGGGTTAGGGTTAGGGTTAGGGTTAGGGTTAGGGTTAGGGTTAGGGTTAGGGTTAGGGTTAGGGTTAGGGTTAGGGTTAGGGTTAGGGTTAGGGTTAGGGTTAGGGTTAGGGTTAGGGTTAGGGTTAGGGGTTAGGGTTAGGGTTAGGGTTAGGGGTTAGGGTTAGGGTTAGGGTTAGGGTTAGGGTTAGGGTTAGGGTTAGGGTTAGGGTTAGGGTTAGGGTTAGGGTTAGGGTTAGGGTTAGGGTTAGGGTTAGGGTTAGGGTTAGGGTTAGGGTTAGGGTTAGGGTTAGGGTTAGGGTTAGGGTTAGGGTTAGGGTTAGGGTTAGGGTTAGGGTTAGGGTTAGGGTTAGGGTTAGGGTTAGGGTTAGGGTTAGGGTTAGGGTTAGGGTTAGGGTTAGGGTTAGGGTTAGGGTTAGGGTTAGGGTTAGGGTTAGGGTTAGGGTTAGGGTTAGGGTTAGGGTTAGGGTTAGGGTTAGGGTTAGGGTTAGGGTTAGGGTTTAGGGTTTAGGGTTAGGGTTAGGGTTAGGGTTAGGGTTAGGGTTAGGGTTAGGGTTAGGGTTAGGGTTAGGGTTAGGGTTAGGGTTACTGTGTTTTACGATTTTAAATTTTAAATTTTTGAATTTTTTTAATTTTTTTAATGACTGCACTTTCCCTAAGACTAACCCTAAACGACCCTCACGACGCTTATCCTAACCCTAAACGACCCTCACGGCGCTTATCCTAACCCTAGTGAAGATTTCTAACCCCAACTGTCTAACCTAACCCTAACTGTGGATACTTAACCCTAACTGTCTAACTTAACCCTAACTGTGGAAACTTAACCCTAACTGTCGAAATTTAACCCCAACTGTCTAAATTAACCCTAACTTTTGATATTTAACTCCTTTTTTGTCCGTAGCTAACCCTAACTGTCCAAATTAACCCTAACTTTTCGATTTTTAACCCCATTTGTGTCGATAGCTAACCCTAACTGTCTAAATTAACCCTAACTTTTCATATTTAACCCCATTTTTGTCCGTAGCTAACACTAACGCTGTCCATTCCTAGCCCTAACTTTGGGGATCTGACCCAACGAAAAGGAGGAGTTATTTAGCGAAAGTAGGGTCGTTTAGGGCTCAGGGTTACCGAAAGTAGGGTCGTATAGGGCTCAGGGTCAGCGAAAGTAGGGTCGTTTAGGGTTAGTGTTAGGGCTAGTGTTGTCGATGTAATGTTGCTACCCCGAAGCCAAGTCAGGACTAGTGTAAGGACGGGATTGGAATCAAAGTCAGGGTTAAGGTTGCGAAAATGGGTCGTATCAAAGTCAGGGTTAAGGTTGCGAACATGGCCCGTATCCAAGTCAGGGTTAATTTTGCAATCGGGGCCCGATTCGAGGTCGTGTTACGGTGAAAACGGGACCCGAATCCAGCTCAGGATTAAGGTGATGACGGGGTTAAGGAGTGAAGCGAAAGTAGGGTCGTTTAGGGTTAGTGTTAGGGCTAGTGTTGTCGATGTAATGTTTCTCGATGGAATTAAGGGCTAGTTTAAGGACGGAACCCTATTGAGAGTCAGGGTTAACGTAAGAGCGGAACTCGATTAAAAGTCAGGTTTAAGGTGATTTTGGGGCCCGTATCAATGTCAGTGTTAATTTTGCGAAGAAAGCCCGAATCAAAGTCAGGGTTAATTTTGCGAAGATGGCCTCTATGAAAGTCAGGGTTAATTTTGCGAAGATGGCCTATATCAAAGTCAGGGTTAATTTTGCGAAGATGGCCTCTATGAAAGTCAGGGTTAATTTTGCGAAGATGGCCTATATCAGAGTCAGGGTTAATTTTGCGAAGATGGCCTCTATGAAAGTCAGGGTTAATTTTGCGAAGATGGCCTATATCAGAGTCAGGGTTAATTTTGCGAAGATGGCCTCTATGAAAGTCAGGGTTAATTTTGCGAAGATGGCCTATATCAGAGTCAGGGTTAATTTTGCGAACGGGGCCCGTATCAAAGTCATGTTTATGGTGAGGACGGGACCCGAATAAAGCTCAGGATGAAGGTGATGACAGGTTTAAGGAGCGAAGCGAAAGTAGGGTCGTTTAGGGCTCAGGGTAAGCGAAAGTAGGGTCGTTTAGGGTTAGTGTTAGGGCTAGTGTTGTCGATGTAATGTTTCTCGATGGAATTCTGGGCTAGTTTTTGAGAGTCAGGGTTAATTTAAGGGCTGAAATCGATTAAAAGTGAGGGTTAAGGTGATGTCGGGACCCGTATCAATGTCAGGGTTAAGGATGCGTTAATGGCCCGTATGAAAGTCAGGGTTAGTTTTGCGAAGAAAGCTCCAATCAAAGTCAGGGTTAATTTTGCGAAGAAACCCCGTATCAAAGTCAGGGTTAAGGTTGCGAAAGGGTCCTATTCAATGTCATGTTTATGGTGAAAACGGGACCCGAATCAATGTCAGGGTTAAGGAGTGAAGCGAAAATAGGGTCGTTTAGGACTCGGGGTAAGCGAAAGTATGGTCGTTTAGGGCTCAGGGTAAGCGAAAGTAGGGTCGTTTAGGGCTCAGGGTAAGCGAAAGTAGGGTCGTTTAGGGCTAGTCTTAGGGCTAGTGTTGTCCATGGATTCTTTCGAAAGAAGGATTACCAGGGTTAGAAATGCAGGTTACAGGTTAAAGGGAGAAGAAGGCAGGTTTAAGGTGATGACGGGACCCGGATCAAAGTCAGGGTTAACGTTGCGACGGTCCTCGATTCAGTGACCGGTCTAAGGAGCGAAACGGATTAGGATCAAAGTCAGGGTTAATGCTGCGACAATATTCGAATCAGTTACAGGGTTAAGGAGCGAACGGGACCCGGATCAATGTCAGGGTTAAAGGTTGCGACAATATTGGAATCAGTTACAGGGTTAAGGAGCGAACGGGACCCGGATCAAAGTCAGAGTTAAAGGTTGCGAACGAAACCCGAGTCAATTTCGGTGTTAAGGAAGCGAGCGGGACCCGAATCAAGGTCAGAGTACAGGTAAGGAAAAGCCCCAACTGTCCATATTATGCAACACAGACTGTCCATGTACGTTATATGCGGCGAAAAGACCGAAATCAGCGCTCAATACGAACGAAGTCACGCTTTGAAGATTAATTATCCAAGGCAGATTAGTGTAAGGACTGGGCTCGATTCAAAGTCAGGTTTCAGGTGATGACGGGACCCGTATCAAAGTCAGGGTTAAGGTGACGACGGGCCACGAGTAAAATTCAGGGTTTATACGAGGACGGACCCGAATAAAGCTCAAGATTAAGGACCGAAGCGAAAGTAGGGTCGTTTAGGGATCAGGGTAAGCGAAAGTAGGGTCGGTTAGGGCTCAGGGTTAGGGCTAGTGTTGTCGATGTATCCAATTCGGGGTTAATGTAAGGACGAGACTCGATTCAAATTCAGTGTTAAGGTGATGACGGGTCCGGATAAAAGTCAGGATTGAAGTGATGATGAAAGGTCAGGGTTAAGGTGGCGACGGGACCCGGATCCAATTCAGGGTTAACGTTGCGACGGGACCCGAACAAAAGTCAGGGTTGAGGTAAGCACGGGACCCGAATCAAATTCAGGGTTAACGTAAGGACGGGTCGTGGATCAAAGTCAGGGTTAAGGTGAGAACGGGAAAGGAATCAAAGTCAGGATTAAGTAGCGAAAGGAATGTAAAATAAGACTTGAATAGGACGTAAAGGACACCTCTGAAACGATTGGAACGTATAACCACGCAGTTTTCAGGGTTAAAACCACAGACATATTTTGATATAACCACGTTTTTTGGGGCTAGTATTACCTATAGGGCGTCGGTTGGTTCCAGTGCCCGTCGGTTCCAATGGGCGAATTTTGGACGATTTTCGAAGGTCAGGGTTCATCGGTCAGTTTGGTACGTAAAGATACACGATCTAGACGTCAGGGTTCCATGGCATTTTCTCTCTTCTTCTTGCCAGTTTTGACTTCGGAACGGGACTACTCGAATCAAGGTCACTACGATTAAGCTGATGACGACGGGACCCCCCCACTCAAAGTCAGAGTAAACGTTGCGAATAAGAGTCAGGTTAAGATTGCGACGGGACTCGAATCAAAGTCAGGATTAAGGTTGCGAAAGGGCTGGGAATGAAGGTGAAGAATAAGGTTGCGAACGGGACTAGAATCAAGGTCAGGGCTAATGTACAGATTTGACAGGAATGACTAACATGTGGACGGGACGGGACCACGACTGGGACAGGACTGGGACGAGGACTGGGACAGGACTGGGACCGACGGCTACCGGAATGCAAGCCAGGGTTATTGAATGACTCGAATTACGGTGAAAAATTAACGTAAGGACGGGACTCGATAAAAAGTAAGGGTTAAGGTGATGACAGGTCCCCTATAAAACTCGTCAGGGTTAAGGTGTCTGGTTGCGGGACTCGGATCAGAGTCAGGGTTAAGGTTACGACGGCCCCCGAGTGAAGCTCAGGGTTGAGTACCGAACGGGAACGGAATCCACTTCGGTGTTAAGGCAACGACGAGGCCCAAACAAAGCTCGGATTTGAGGTGAGGACGATGGGCCCATCGATGAGTCAAGTTCACGATCAACGTTGCGAAATGTTGTGCCCGAATAAAGGTCAGGGTTAACGTTGCGACAGGGACTTGGGACTGGGACTTGGGACTTGGGACTTGGGACTGGGACCGATACACGGTTATTACTTCATTTTTTTGGAAATTTATGGCAATTGTTGATGTCTAACACCATCTATTACATATCTGGTCCTGGGACATGGGACTGGGACTTGAGACCGTCGTTAAGCAGGTATAACCATCATATAACCATCATCAAATAGAGACGATACAAGATTAGGGACACCCAGAGAATAACGTCAGAGACAGAAAGATGATAGCGAATTTCATGAGAAAACAACGAAATTTTTGGGAAAACCCCCGAAAAGAGCGCGAAATACCGTCGGTGCCACACATAAATCGATATAACCACGTTATTAATGATATAACCACGAATGTAAGACTTGATAAAGATGCGCACTGGTCCCCTGCATCGTTTGGAACGTATAACCACGCACTTTTCCCAATAACCACGGAGTTATTCGTATAACCACGTTTTTGGGGTGCTAATATTACCCGTAAGGCTGCAGTGCCAGTGCCACATTTGTTAAGGGGTGAAGGCTGCGGTGCCGGTGCCACGTTTGTTAGGGTTAGGGTTAGGGTTAGGGTTAGGGTTAGGGTTAGGGTTAGGGTTAGGGTTAGGGTTAGGGTTAGGGTTAGGGTTAGGGTTAGGGTTAGGGTTAGGGTTAGGGTTAGGGTTAGGGTTAGGGTTACTGTGTTTTACGATTTTAAATTTTAAATTTTTGAATTTTTTTAATTTTTTTAATGACTGCACTTTCCCTAAGACTAACCCTAAACGACCCTCACGACGCTTATCCTAACCCTAAACGACCCTCACGGCGCTTATCCTAACCCTAGTGAAGATTTCTAACCCCAACTGTCTAACCTAACCCTAACTGTGGATACTTAACCCTAACTGTCTAACTTAACCCTAACTGTGGAAACTTAACCCTAACTGTCGAAATTTAACCCCAACTGTCTAAATTAACCCTAACTTTTGATATTTAACTCCTTTTTTGTCCGTAGCTAACCCTAACTGTCCAAATTAACCCTAACTTTTCGATTTTTAACCCCATTTGTGTCGATAGCTAACCCTAACTGTCTAAATTAACCCTAACTTTTCATATTTAACCCCATTTTTGTCCGTAGCTAACACTAACGCTGTCCATTCCTAGCCCTAACTTTGGGGATCTGACCCAACGAAAAGGAGGAGTTATTTAGCGAAAGTAGGGTCGTTTAGGGCTCAGGGTTACCGAAAGTAGGGTCGTATAGGGCTCAGGGTCAGCGAAAGTAGGGTCGTTTAGGGTTAGTGTTAGGGCTAGTGTTGTCGATGTAATGTTGCTACCCCGAAGCCAAGTCAGGACTAGTGTAAGGACGGGATTGGAATCAAAGTCAGGGTTAAGGTTGCGAAAATGGGTCGTATCAAAGTCAGGGTTAAGGTTGCGAACATGGCCCGTATCCAAGTCAGGGTTAATTTTGCAATCGGGGCCCGATTCGAGGTCGTGTTACGGTGAAAACGGGACCCGAATCCAGCTCAGGATTAAGGTGATGACGGGGTTAAGGAGTGAAGCGAAAGTAGGGTCGTTTAGGGTTAGTGTTAGGGCTAGTGTTGTCGATGTAATGTTTCTCGATGGAATTAAGGGCTAGTTTAAGGACGGAACCCTATTGAGAGTCAGGGTTAACGTAAGAGCGGAACTCGATTAAAAGTCAGGTTTAAGGTGATTTTGGGGCCCGTATCAATGTCAGTGTTAATTTTGCGAAGAAAGCCCGAATCAAAGTCAGGGTTAATTTTGCGAAGATGGCCTCTATGAAAGTCAGGGTTAATTTTGCGAAGATGGCCTATATCAAAGTCAGGGTTAATTTTGCGAAGATGGCCTCTATGAAAGTCAGGGTTAATTTTGCGAAGATGGCCTATATCAGAGTCAGGGTTAATTTTGCGAAGATGGCCTCTATGAAAGTCAGGGTTAATTTTGCGAAGATGGCCTATATCAGAGTCAGGGTTAATTTTGCGAAGATGGCCTCTATGAAAGTCAGGGTTAATTTTGCGAAGATGGCCTATATCAGAGTCAGGGTTAATTTTGCGAACGGGGCCCGTATCAAAGTCATGTTTATGGTGAGGACGGGACCCGAATAAAGCTCAGGATGAAGGTGATGACAGGTTTAAGGAGCGAAGCGAAAGTAGGGTCGTTTAGGGCTCAGGGTAAGCGAAAGTAGGGTCGTTTAGGGTTAGTGTTAGGGCTAGTGTTGTCGATGTAATGTTTCTCGATGGAATTCTGGGCTAGTTTTTGAGAGTCAGGGTTAATTTAAGGGCTGAAATCGATTAAAAGTGAGGGTTAAGGTGATGTCGGGACCCGTATCAATGTCAGGGTTAAGGATGCGTTAATGGCCCGTATGAAAGTCAGGGTTAGTTTTGCGAAGAAAGCTCCAATCAAAGTCAGGGTTAATTTTGCGAAGAAACCCCGTATCAAAGTCAGGGTTAAGGTTGCGAAAGGGTCCTATTCAATGTCATGTTTATGGTGAAAACGGGACCCGAATCAATGTCAGGGTTAAGGAGTGAAGCGAAAATAGGGTCGTTTAGGACTCGGGGTAAGCGAAAGTATGGTCGTTTAGGGCTCAGGGTAAGCGAAAGTAGGGTCGTTTAGGGCTCAGGGTAAGCGAAAGTAGGGTCGTTTAGGGCTAGTCTTAGGGCTAGTGTTGTCCATGGATTCTTTCGAAAGAAGGATTACCAGGGTTAGAAATGCAGGTTACAGGTTAAAGGGAGAAGAAGGCAGGTTTAAGGTGATGACGGGACCCGGATCAAAGTCAGGGTTAACGTTGCGACGGTCCTCGATTCAGTGACCGGTCTAAGGAGCGAAACGGATTAGGATCAAAGTCAGGGTTAATGCTGCGACAATATTCGAATCAGTTACAGGGTTAAGGAGCGAACGGGACCCGGATCAATGTCAGGGTTAAAGGTTGCGACAATATTGGAATCAGTTACAGGGTTAAGGAGCGAACGGGACCCGGATCAAAGTCAGGGTTAAAGGTTGCGAACGAAACCCGAGTCAATTTCGGTGTTAAGGAAGCGAGCGGGACCCGAATCAAGGTCAGAGTACAGGTAAGGAAAAGCCCCAACTGTCCATATTATGCAACACAGACTGTCCATGTACGTTATATGCGGCGAAAAGACCGAAATCAGCGCTCAATACGAACGAAGTCACGCTTTGAAGATTAATTATCCAAGGCAGATTAGTGTAAGGACTGGGCTCGATTCAAAGTCAGGTTTCAGGTGATGACGGGACCCGTATCAAAGTCAGGGTTAAGGTGACGACGGGCCACGAGTAAAATTCAGGGTTTATACGAGGACGGACCCGAATAAAGCTCAAGATTAAGGACCGAAGCGAAAGTGGGGTCGTTTAGGGATCAGGGTAAGCGAAAGTAGGGTCGGTTAGGGCTCAGGGTTAGGGCTAGTGTTGTCGATGTATCCAATTCGGGGTTAATGTAAGGACGAGACTCGATTCAAATTCAGTGTTAAGGTGATGACGGGTCCGGATAAAAGTCAGGATTGAAGTGATGATGAAAGGTCAGGGTTAAGGTGGCGACGGGACCCGGATCCAATTCAGGGTTAACGTTGCGACGGGACCCGAACAAAAGTCAGGGTTGAGGTAAGCACGGGACCCGAATCAAATTCAGGGTTAACGTAAGGACGGGTCGTGGATCAAAGTCAGGGTTAAGGTGAGAACGGGAAAGGAATCAAAGTCAGGATTAAGTAGCGAAAGGAATGTAAAATAAGACTTGAATAGGACGTAAAGGACACCTCTGAAACGATTGGAACGTATAACCACGCAGTTTTCAGGGTTAAAACCACAGACATATTTTGATATAACCACGTTTTTTGGGGCTAGTATTACCTATAGGGCGTCGGTTGGTTCCAGTGCCCGTCGGTTCCAATGGGCGAATTTTGGACGATTTTCGAAGGTCAGGGTTCATCGGTCAGTTTGGTACGTAAAGATACACGATCTAGACGTCAGGGTTCCATGGCATTTTCTCTCTTCTTCTTGCCAGTTTTGACTTCGGAACGGGACTACTCGAATCAAGGTCACTACGATTAAGCTGATGACGACGGGACCCCCCCACTCAAAGTCAGAGTAAACGTTGCGAATAAGAGTCAGGTTAAGATTGCGACGGGACTCGAATCAAAGTCAGGATTAAGGTTGCGAAAGGGCTGGGAATGAAGGTGAAGAATAAGGTTGCGAACGGGACTAGAATCAAGGTCAGGGCTAATGTACAGATTTGACAGGAATGACTAACATGTGGACGGGACGGGACCACGACTGGGACAGGACTGGGACGAGGACTGGGACAGGACTGGGACCGACGGCTACCGGAATGCAAGCCAGGGTTATTGAATGACTCGAATTACGGTGAAAAATTAACGTAAGGACGGGACTCGATAAAAAGTAAGGGTTAAGGTGATGACAGGTCCCCTATAAAACTCGTCAGGGTTAAGGTGTCTGGTTGCGGGACTCGGATCAGAGTCAGGGTTAAGGTTACGACGGCCCCCGAGTGAAGCTCAGGGTTGAGTACCGAACGGGAACGGAATCCACTTCGGTGTTAAGGCAACGACGAGGCCCAAACAAAGCTCGGATTTGAGGTGAGGACGATGGGCCCATCGATGAGTCAAGTTCACGATCAACGTTGCGAAATGTTGTGCCCGAATAAAGGTCAGGGTTAACGTTGCGACAGGGACTTGGGACTGGGACTTGGGACTTGGGACTTGGGACTGGGACCGATACACGGTTATTACTTCATTTTTTTGGAAATTTATGGCAATTGTTGATGTCTAACACCATCTATTACATATCTGGTCCTGGGACATGGGACTGGGACTTGAGACCGTCGTTAACCAGGTATAACCATCATATAACCATCATCAAATAGAGACGATACAAGATTAGGGACACCCAGAGAATAACGTCAGAGACAGAAAGATGATAGCGAATTTCATGAGAAAACAACGAAATTTTTGGGAAAACCCCCGAAAAGAGCGCGAAATACCGTCGGTGCCACACATAAATCGATATAACCACGTTATTAATGATATAACCACGAATGTAAGACTTGATAAAGATGCGCACTGGTCCCCTGCATCGTTTGGAACGTATAACCACGCACTTTTCCCAATAACCACGGAGTTATTCGTATAACCACGTTTTTGGGGTGCTAATATTACCCGTAAGGCTGCAGTGCCAGTGCCACATTTGTTAAGGGGTGAAGGCTGCGGTGCCGGTGCCACGTTTGTTAGGGTTAGGGTTAGGGTTAGGGTTAGGGTTAGGGTTAGGGTTAGGGTTAGGGTTAGGGTTAGGGTTAGGGTTAGGGTTAGGGTTAGGGTTAGGGTTACTGTGTTTTACGATTTTAAATTTTAAATTTTTGAATTTTTTTAATTTTTTTAATGACTGCACTTTCCCTAAGACTAACCCTAAACGACCCTCACGACGCTTATCCTAACCCTAAACGACCCTCACGGCGCTTATCCTAACCCTAGTGAAGATTTCTAACCCCAACTGTCTAACCTAACCCTAACTGTGGATACTTAACCCTAACTGTCTAACTTAACCCTAACTGTGGAAACTTAACCCTAACTGTCGAAATTTAACCCCAACTGTCTAAATTAACCCTAACTTTTGATATTTAACTCCTTTTTTGTCCGTAGCTAACCCTAACTGTCCAAATTAACCCTAACTTTTCGATTTTTAACCCCATTTGTGTCGATAGCTAACCCTAACTGTCTAAATTAACCCTAACTTTTCATATTTAACCCCATTTTTGTCCGTAGCTAACACTAACGCTGTCCATTCCTAGCCCTAACTTTGGGGATCTGACCCAACGAAAAGGAGGAGTTATTTAGCGAAAGTAGGGTCGTTTAGGGCTCAGGGTTACCGAAAGTAGGGTCGTATAGGGCTCAGGGTCAGCGAAAGTAGGGTCGTTTAGGGTTAGTGTTAGGGCTAGTGTTGTCGATGTAATGTTGCTACCCCGAAGCCAAGTCAGGACTAGTGTAAGGACGGGATTGGAATCAAAGTCAGGGTTAAGGTTGCGAAAATGGGTCGTATCAAAGTCAGGGTTAAGGTTGCGAACATGGCCCGTATCCAAGTCAGGGTTAATTTTGCAATCGGGGCCCGATTCGAGGTCGTGTTACGGTGAAAACGGGACCCGAATCCAGCTCAGGATTAAGGTGATGACGGGGTTAAGGAGTGAAGCGAAAGTAGGGTCGTTTAGGGTTAGTGTTAGGGCTAGTGTTGTCGATGTAATGTTTCTCGATGGAATTAAGGGCTAGTTTAAGGACGGAACCCTATTGAGAGTCAGGGTTAACGTAAGAGCGGAACTCGATTAAAAGTCAGGTTTAAGGTGATTTTGGGGCCCGTATCAATGTCAGTGTTAATTTTGCGAAGAAAGCCCGAATCAAAGTCAGGGTTAATTTTGCGAAGATGGCCTCTATGAAAGTCAGGGTTAATTTTGCGAAGATGGCCTATATCAAAGTCAGGGTTAATTTTGCGAAGATGGCCTCTATGAAAGTCAGGGTTAATTTTGCGAAGATGGCCTATATCAGAGTCAGGGTTAATTTTGCGAAGATGGCCTCTATGAAAGTCAGGGTTAATTTTGCGAAGATGGCCTATATCAGAGTCAGGGTTAATTTTGCGAAGATGGCCTCTATGAAAGTCAGGGTTAATTTTGCGAAGATGGCCTATATCAGAGTCAGGGTTAATTTTGCGAACGGGGCCCGTATCAAAGTCATGTTTATGGTGAGGACGGGACCCGAATAAAGCTCAGGATGAAGGTGATGACAGGTTTAAGGAGCGAAGCGAAAGTAGGGTCGTTTAGGGCTCAGGGTAAGCGAAAGTAGGGTCGTTTAGGGTTAGTGTTAGGGCTAGTGTTGTCGATGTAATGTTTCTCGATGGAATTCTGGGCTAGTTTTTGAGAGTCAGGGTTAATTTAAGGGCTGAAATCGATTAAAAGTGAGGGTTAAGGTGATGTCGGGACCCGTATCAATGTCAGGGTTAAGGATGCGTTAATGGCCCGTATGAAAGTCAGGGTTAGTTTTGCGAAGAAAGCTCCAATCAAAGTCAGGGTTAATTTTGCGAAGAAACCCCGTATCAAAGTCAGGGTTAAGGTTGCGAAAGGGTCCTATTCAATGTCATGTTTATGGTGAAAACGGGACCCGAATCAATGTCAGGGTTAAGGAGTGAAGCGAAAATAGGGTCGTTTAGGACTCGGGGTAAGCGAAAGTATGGTCGTTTAGGGCTCAGGGTAAGCGAAAGTAGGGTCGTTTAGGGCTCAGGGTAAGCGAAAGTAGGGTCGTTTAGGGCTAGTCTTAGGGCTAGTGTTGTCCATGGATTCTTTCGAAAGAAGGATTACCAGGGTTAGAAATGCAGGTTACAGGTTAAAGGGAGAAGAAGGCAGGTTTAAGGTGATGACGGGACCCGGATCAAAGTCAGGGTTAACGTTGCGACGGTCCTCGATTCAGTGACCGGTCTAAGGAGCGAAACGGATTAGGATCAAAGTCAGGGTTAATGCTGCGACAATATTCGAATCAGTTACAGGGTTAAGGAGCGAACGGGACCCGGATCAATGTCAGGGTTAAAGGTTGCGACAATATTGGAATCAGTTACAGGGTTAAGGAGCGAACGGGACCCGGATCAAAGTCAGGGTTAAAGGTTGCGAACGAAACCCGAGTCAATTTCGGTGTTAAGGAAGCGAGCGGGACCCGAATCAAGGTCAGAGTACAGGTAAGGAAAAGCCCCAACTGTCCATATTATGCAACACAGACTGTCCATGTACGTTATATGCGGCGAAAAGACCGAAATCAGCGCTCAATACGAACGAAGTCACGCTTTGAAGATTAATTATCCAAGGCAGATTAGTGTAAGGACTGGGCTCGATTCAAAGTCAGGTTTCAGGTGATGACGGGACCCGTATCAAAGTCAGGGTTAAGGTGACGACGGGCCACGAGTAAAATTCAGGGTTTATACGAGGACGGACCCGAATAAAGCTCAAGATTAAGGACCGAAGCGAAAGTAGGGTCGTTTAGGGATCAGGGTAAGCGAAAGTAGGGTCGGTTAGGGCTCAGGGTTAGGGCTAGTGTTGTCGATGTATCCAATTCGGGGTTAATGTAAGGACGAGACTCGATTCAAATTCAGTGTTAAGGTGATGACGGGTCCGGATAAAAGTCAGGATTGAAGTGATGATGAAAGGTCAGGGTTAAGGTGGCGACGGGACCCGGATCCAATTCAGGGTTAACGTTGCGACGGGACCCGAACAAAAGTCAGGGTTGAGGTAAGCACGGGACCCGAATCAAATTCAGGGTTAACGTAAGGACGGGTCGTGGATCAAAGTCAGGGTTAAGGTGAGAACGGGAAAGGAATCAAAGTCAGGATTAAGTAGCGAAAGGAATGTAAAATAAGACTTGAATAGGACGTAAAGGACACCTCTGAAACGATTGGAACGTATAACCACGCAGTTTTCAGGGTTAAAACCACAGACATATTTTGATATAACCACGTTTTTTGGGGCTAGTATTACCTATAGGGCGTCGGTTGGTTCCAGTGCCCGTCGGTTCCAATGGGCGAATTTTGGACGATTTTCGAAGGTCAGGGTTCATCGGTCAGTTTGGTACGTAAAGATACACGATCTAGACGTCAGGGTTCCATGGCATTTTCTCTCTTCTTCTTGCCAGTTTTGACTTCGGAACGGGACTACTCGAATCAAGGTCACTACGATTAAGGTGATGACGACGGGACCCCCCCACTCAAAGTCAGAGTAAACGTTGCGAATAAGAGTCAGGTTAAGATTGCGACGGGACTCGAATCAAAGTCAGGATTAAGGTTGCGAAAGGGCTGGGAATGAAGGTGAAGAATAAGGTTGCGAACGGGACTAGAATCAAGGTCAGGGCTAATGTACAGATTTGACAGGAATGACTAACATGTGGACGGGACGGGACCACGACTGGGACAGGACTGGGACGAGGACTGGGACAGGACTGGGACCGACGGCTACCGGAATGCAAGCCAGGGTTATTGAATGACTCGAATTACGGTGAAAAATTAACGTAAGGACGGGACTCGATAAAAAGTAAGGGTTAAGGTGATGACAGGTCCCCTATAAAACTCGTCAGGGTTAAGGTGTCTGGTTGCGGGACTCGGATCAGAGTCAGGGTTAAGGTTACGACGGCCCCCGAGTGAAGCTCAGGGTTGAGTACCGAACGGGAACGGAATCCACTTCGGTGTTAAGGCAACGACGAGGCCCAAACAAAGCTCGGATTTGAGGTGAGGACGATGGGCCCATCGATGAGTCAAGTTCACGATCAACGTTGCGAAATGTTGTGCCCGAATAAAGGTCAGGGTTAACGTTGCGACAGGGACTTGGGACTGGGACTTGGGACTTGGGACTTGGGACTGGGACCGATACACGGTTATTACTTCATTTTTTTGGAAATTTATGGCAATTGTTGATGTCTAACACCATCTATTACATATCTGGTCCTGGGACATGGGACTGGGACTTGAGACCGTCGTTAACCAGGTATAACCATCATATAACCATCATCAAATAGAGACGATACAAGATTAGGGACACCCAGAGAATAACGTCAGAGACAGAAAGATGATAGCGAATTTCATGAGAAAACAACGAAATTTTTGGGAAAACCCCCGAAAAGAGCGCGAAATACCGTCGGTGCCACACATAAATCGATATAACCACGTTATTAATGATATAACCACGAATGTAAGACTTGATAAAGATGCGCACTGGTCCCCTGCATCGTTTGGAACGTATAACCACGCACTTTTCCCAATAACCACGGAGTTATTCGTATAACCACGTTTTTGGGGTGCTAATATTACCCGTAAGGCTGCAGTGCCAGTGCCACATTTGTTAAGGGGTGAAGGCTGCGGTGCCGGTGCCACGTTTGTTAGGGTTAGGGTTAGGGTTAGGGTTAGGGTTAGGGTTAGGGTTAGGGTTAGGGTTAGGGTTAGGGTTAGGGTTAGGGTTAGGGTTAGGGTTAGGGTTAGGGTTACTGTGTTTTACGATTTTAAATTTTAAATTTTTGAATTTTTTTAATTTTTTTAATGACTGCACTTTCCCTAAGACTAACCCTAAACGACCCTCACGACGCTTATCCTAACCCTAAACGACCCTCACGGCGCTTATCCTAACCCTAGTGAAGATTTCTAACCCCAACTGTCTAACCTAACCCTAACTGTGGATACTTAACCCTAACTGTCTAACTTAACCCTAACTGTGGAAACTTAACCCTAACTGTCGAAATTTAACCCCAACTGTCTAAATTAACCCTAACTTTTGATATTTAACTCCTTTTTTGTCCGTAGCTAACCCTAACTGTCCAAATTAACCCTAACTTTTCGATTTTTAACCCCATTTGTGTCGATAGCTAACCCTAACTGTCTAAATTAACCCTAACTTTTCATATTTAACCCCATTTTTGTCCGTAGCTAACACTAACGCTGTCCATTCCTAGCCCTAACTTTGGGGATCTGACCCAACGAAAAGGAGGAGTTATTTAGCGAAAGTAGGGTCGTTTAGGGCTCAGGGTTACCGAAAGTAGGGTCGTATAGGGCTCAGGGTCAGCGAAAGTAGGGTCGTTTAGGGTTAGTGTTAGGGCTAGTGTTGTCGATGTAATGTTGCTACCCCGAAGCCAAGTCAGGACTAGTGTAAGGACGGGATTGGAATCAAAGTCAGGGTTAAGGTTGCGAAAATGGGTCGTATCAAAGTCAGGGTTAAGGTTGCGAACATGGCCCGTATCCAAGTCAGGGTTAATTTTGCAATCGGGGCCCGATTCGAGGTCGTGTTACGGTGAAAACGGGACCCGAATCCAGCTCAGGATTAAGGTGATGACGGGGTTAAGGAGTGAAGCGAAAGTAGGGTCGTTTAGGGTTAGTGTTAGGGCTAGTGTTGTCGATGTAATGTTTCTCGATGGAATTAAGGGCTAGTTTAAGGACGGAACCCTATTGAGAGTCAGGGTTAACGTAAGAGCGGAACTCGATTAAAAGTCAGGTTTAAGGTGATTTTGGGGCCCGTATCAATGTCAGTGTTAATTTTGCGAAGAAAGCCCGAATCAAAGTCAGGGTTAATTTTGCGAAGATGGCCTCTATGAAAGTCAGGGTTAATTTTGCGAAGATGGCCTATATCAAAGTCAGGGTTAATTTTGCGAAGATGGCCTCTATGAAAGTCAGGGTTAATTTTGCGAAGATGGCCTATATCAGAGTCAGGGTTAATTTTGCGAAGATGGCCTCTATGAAAGTCAGGGTTAATTTTGCGAAGATGGCCTATATCAGAGTCAGGGTTAATTTTGCGAAGATGGCCTCTATGAAAGTCAGGGTTAATTTTGCGAAGATGGCCTATATCAGAGTCAGGGTTAATTTTGCGAACGGGGCCCGTATCAAAGTCATGTTTATGGTGAGGACGGGACCCGAATAAAGCTCAGGATGAAGGTGATGACAGGTTTAAGGAGCGAAGCGAAAGTAGGGTCGTTTAGGGCTCAGGGTAAGCGAAAGTAGGGTCGTTTAGGGTTAGTGTTAGGGCTAGTGTTGTCGATGTAATGTTTCTCGATGGAATTCTGGGCTAGTTTTTGAGAGTCAGGGTTAATTTAAGGGCTGAAATCGATTAAAAGTGAGGGTTAAGGTGATGTCGGGACCCGTATCAATGTCAGGGTTAAGGATGCGTTAATGGCCCGTATGAAAGTCAGGGTTAGTTTTGCGAAGAAAGCTCCAATCAAAGTCAGGGTTAATTTTGCGAAGAAACCCCGTATCAAAGTCAGGGTTAAGGTTGCGAAAGGGTCCTATTCAATGTCATGTTTATGGTGAAAACGGGACCCGAATCAATGTCAGGGTTAAGGAGTGAAGCGAAAATAGGGTCGTTTAGGACTCGGGGTAAGCGAAAGTATGGTCGTTTAGGGCTCAGGGTAAGCGAAAGTAGGGTCGTTTAGGGCTCAGGGTAAGCGAAAGTAGGGTCGTTTAGGGCTAGTCTTAGGGCTAGTGTTGTCCATGGATTCTTTCGAAAGAAGGATTACCAGGGTTAGAAATGCAGGTTACAGGTTAAAGGGAGAAGAAGGCAGGTTTAAGGTGATGACGGGACCCGGATCAAAGTCAGGGTTAACGTTGCGACGGTCCTCGATTCAGTGACCGGTCTAAGGAGCGAAACGGATTAGGATCAAAGTCAGGGTTAATGCTGCGACAATATTCGAATCAGTTACAGGGTTAAGGAGCGAACGGGACCCGGATCAATGTCAGGGTTAAAGGTTGCGACAATATTGGAATCAGTTACAGGGTTAAGGAGCGAACGGGACCCGGATCAAAGTCAGGGTTAAAGGTTGCGAACGAAACCCGAGTCAATTTCGGTGTTAAGGAAGCGAGCGGGACCCGAATCAAGGTCAGAGTACAGGTAAGGAAAAGCCCCAACTGTCCATATTATGCAACACAGACTGTCCATGTACGTTATATGCGGCGAAAAGACCGAAATCAGCGCTCAATACGAACGAAGTCACGCTTTGAAGATTAATTATCCAAGGCAGATTAGTGTAAGGACTGGGCTCGATTCAAAGTCAGGTTTCAGGTGATGACGGGACCCGTATCAAAGTCAGGGTTAAGGTGACGACGGGCCACGAGTAAAATTCAGGGTTTATACGAGGACGGACCCGAATAAAGCTCAAGATTAAGGACCGAAGCGAAAGTAGGGTCGTTTAGGGATCAGGGTAAGCGAAAGTAGGGTCGGTTAGGGCTCAGGGTTAGGGCTAGTGTTGTCGATGTATCCAATTCGGGGTTAATGTAAGGACGAGACTCGATTCAAATTCAGTGTTAAGGTGATGACGGGTCCGGATAAAAGTCAGGATTGAAGTGATGATGAAAGGTCAGGGTTAAGGTGGCGACGGGACCCGGATCCAATTCAGGGTTAACGTTGCGACGGGACCCGAACAAAAGTCAGGGTTGAGGTAAGCACGGGACCCGAATCAAATTCAGGGTTAACGTAAGGACGGGTCGTGGATCAAAGTCAGGGTTAAGGTGAGAACGGGAAAGGAATCAAAGTCAGGATTAAGTAGCGAAAGGAATGTAAAATAAGACTTGAATAGGACGTAAAGGACACCTCTGAAACGATTGGAACGTATAACCACGCAGTTTTCAGGGTTAAAACCACAGACATATTTTGATATAACCACGTTTTTTGGGGCTAGTATTACCTATAGGGCGTCGGTTGGTTCCAGTGCCCGTCGGTTCCAATGGGCGAATTTTGGACGATTTTCGAAGGTCAGGGTTCATCGGTCAGTTTGGTACGTAAAGATACACGATCTAGACGTCAGGGTTCCATGGCATTTTCTCTCTTCTTCTTGCCAGTTTTGACTTCGGAACGGGACTACTCGAATCAAGGTCACTACGATTAAGGTGATGACGACGGGACCCCCCCACTCAAAGTCAGAGTAAACGTTGCGAATAAGAGTCAGGTTAAGATTGCGACGGGACTCGAATCAAAGTCAGGATTAAGGTTGCGAAAGGGCTGGGAATGAAGGTGAAGAATAAGGTTGCGAACGGGACTAGAATCAAGGTCAGGGCTAATGTACAGATTTGACAGGAATGACTAACATGTGGACGGGACGGGACCACGACTGGGACAGGACTGGGACGAGGACTGGGACAGGACTGGGACCGACGGCTACCGGAATGCAAGCCAGGGTTATTGAATGACTCGAATTACGGTGAAAAATTAACGTAAGGACGGGACTCGATAAAAAGTAAGGGTTAAGGTGATGACAGGTCCCCTATAAAACTCGTCAGGGTTAAGGTGTCTGGTTGCGGGACTCGGATCAGAGTCAGGGTTAAGGTTACGACGGCCCCCGAGTGAAGCTCAGGGTTGAGTACCGAACGGGAACGGAATCCACTTCGGTGTTAAGGCAACGACGAGGCCCAAACAAAGCTCGGATTTGAGGTGAGGACGATGGGCCCATCGATGAGTCAAGTTCACGATCAACGTTGCGAAATGTTGTGCCCGAATAAAGGTCAGGGTTAACGTTGCGACAGGGACTTGGGACTGGGACTTGGGACTTGGGACTTGGGACTGGGACCGATACACGGTTATTACTTCATTTTTTTGGAAATTTATGGCAATTGTTGATGTCTAACACCATCTATTACATATCTGGTCCTGGGACATGGGACTGGGACTTGAGACCGTCGTTAACCAGGTATAACCATCATATAACCATCATCAAATAGAGACGATACAAGATTAGGGACACCCAGAGAATAACGTCAGAGACAGAAAGATGATAGCGAATTTCATGAGAAAACAACGAAATTTTTGGGAAAACCCCCGAAAAGAGCGCGAAATACCGTCGGTGCCACACATAAATCGATATAACCACGTTATTAATGATATAACCACGAATGTAAGACTTGATAAAGATGCGCACTGGTCCCCTGCATCGTTTGGAACGTATAACCACGCACTTTTCCCAATAACCACGGAGTTATTCGTATAACCACGTTTTTGGGGTGCTAATATTACCCGTAAGGCTGCAGTGCCAGTGCCACATTTGTTAAGGGGTGAAGGCTGCGGTGCCGGTGCCACGTTTGTTAGGGTTAGGGTTAGGGTTAGGGTTAGGGTTAGGGTTAGGGTTAGGGTTAGGGTTAGGGTTAGGGTTAGGGTTAGGGTTAGGGTTAGGGTTAGGGTTACTGTGTTTTACGATTTTAAATTTTAAATTTTTGAATTTTTTTAATTTTTTTAATGACTGCACTTTCCCTAAGACTAACCCTAAACGACCCTCACGACGCTTATCCTAACCCTAAACGACCCTCACGGCGCTTATCCTAACCCTAGTGAAGATTTCTAACCCCAACTGTCTAACCTAACCCTAACTGTGGATACTTAACCCTAACTGTCTAACTTAACCCTAACTGTGGAAACTTAACCCTAACTGTCGAAATTTAACCCCAACTGTCTAAATTAACCCTAACTTTTGATATTTAACTCCTTTTTTGTCCGTAGCTAACCCTAACTGTCCAAATTAACCCTAACTTTTCGATTTTTAACCCCATTTGTGTCGATAGCTAACCCTAACTGTCTAAATTAACCCTAACTTTTCATATTTAACCCCATTTTTGTCCGTAGCTAACACTAACGCTGTCCATTCCTAGCCCTAACTTTGGGGATCTGACCCAACGAAAAGGAGGAGTTATTTAGCGAAAGTAGGGTCGTTTAGGGCTCAGGGTTACCGAAAGTAGGGTCGTATAGGGCTCAGGGTCAGCGAAAGTAGGGTCGTTTAGGGTTAGTGTTAGGGCTAGTGTTGTCGATGTAATGTTGCTACCCCGAAGCCAAGTCAGGACTAGTGTAAGGACGGGATTGGAATCAAAGTCAGGGTTAAGGTTGCGAAAATGGGTCGTATCAAAGTCAGGGTTAAGGTTGCGAACATGGCCCGTATCCAAGTCAGGGTTAATTTTGCAATCGGGGCCCGATTCGAGGTCGTGTTACGGTGAAAACGGGACCCGAATCCAGCTCAGGATTAAGGTGATGACGGGGTTAAGGAGTGAAGCGAAAGTAGGGTCGTTTAGGGTTAGTGTTAGGGCTAGTGTTGTCGATGTAATGTTTCTCGATGGAATTAAGGGCTAGTTTAAGGACGGAACCCTATTGAGAGTCAGGGTTAACGTAAGAGCGGAACTCGATTAAAAGTCAGGTTTAAGGTGATTTTGGGGCCCGTATCAATGTCAGTGTTAATTTTGCGAAGAAAGCCCGAATCAAAGTCAGGGTTAATTTTGCGAAGATGGCCTCTATGAAAGTCAGGGTTAATTTTGCGAAGATGGCCTATATCAAAGTCAGGGTTAATTTTGCGAAGATGGCCTCTATGAAAGTCAGGGTTAATTTTGCGAAGATGGCCTATATCAGAGTCAGGGTTAATTTTGCGAAGATGGCCTCTATGAAAGTCAGGGTTAATTTTGCGAAGATGGCCTATATCAGAGTCAGGGTTAATTTTGCGAAGATGGCCTCTATGAAAGTCAGGGTTAATTTTGCGAAGATGGCCTATATCAGAGTCAGGGTTAATTTTGCGAACGGGGCCCGTATCAAAGTCATGTTTATGGTGAGGACGGGACCCGAATAAAGCTCAGGATGAAGGTGATGACAGGTTTAAGGAGCGAAGCGAAAGTAGGGTCGTTTAGGGCTCAGGGTAAGCGAAAGTAGGGTCGTTTAGGGTTAGTGTTAGGGCTAGTGTTGTCGATGTAATGTTTCTCGATGGAATTCTGGGCTAGTTTTTGAGAGTCAGGGTTAATTTAAGGGCTGAAATCGATTAAAAGTGAGGGTTAAGGTGATGTCGGGACCCGTATCAATGTCAGGGTTAAGGATGCGTTAATGGCCCGTATGAAAGTCAGGGTTAGTTTTGCGAAGAAAGCTCCAATCAAAGTCAGGGTTAATTTTGCGAAGAAACCCCGTATCAAAGTCAGGGTTAAGGTTGCGAAAGGGTCCTATTCAATGTCATGTTTATGGTGAAAACGGGACCCGAATCAATGTCAGGGTTAAGGAGTGAAGCGAAAATAGGGTCGTTTAGGACTCGGGGTAAGCGAAAGTATGGTCGTTTAGGGCTCAGGGTAAGCGAAAGTAGGGTCGTTTAGGGCTCAGGGTAAGCGAAAGTAGGGTCGTTTAGGGCTAGTCTTAGGGCTAGTGTTGTCCATGGATTCTTTCGAAAGAAGGATTACCAGGGTTAGAAATGCAGGTTACAGGTTAAAGGGAGAAGAAGGCAGGTTTAAGGTGATGACGGGACCCGGATCAAAGTCAGGGTTAACGTTGCGACGGTCCTCGATTCAGTGACCGGTCTAAGGAGCGAAACGGATTAGGATCAAAGTCAGGGTTAATGCTGCGACAATATTCGAATCAGTTACAGGGTTAAGGAGCGAACGGGACCCGGATCAATGTCAGGGTTAAAGGTTGCGACAATATTGGAATCAGTTACAGGGTTAAGGAGCGAACGGGACCCGGATCAAAGTCAGGGTTAAAGGTTGCGAACGAAACCCGAGTCAATTTCGGTGTTAAGGAAGCGAGCGGGACCCGAATCAAGGTCAGAGTACAGGTAAGGAAAAGCCCCAACTGTCCATATTATGCAACACAGACTGTCCATGTACGTTATATGCGGCGAAAAGACCGAAATCAGCGCTCAATACGAACGAAGTCACGCTTTGAAGATTAATTATCCAAGGCAGATTAGTGTAAGGACTGGGCTCGATTCAAAGTCAGGTTTCAGGTGATGACGGGACCCGTATCAAAGTCAGGGTTAAGGTGACGACGGGCCACGAGTAAAATTCAGGGTTTATACGAGGACGGACCCGAATAAAGCTCAAGATTAAGGACCGAAGCGAAAGTAGGGTCGTTTAGGGATCAGGGTAAGCGAAAGTAGGGTCGGTTAGGGCTCAGGGTTAGGGCTAGTGTTGTCGATGTATCCAATTCGGGGTTAATGTAAGGACGAGACTCGATTCAAATTCAGTGTTAAGGTGATGACGGGTCCGGATAAAAGTCAGGATTGAAGTGATGATGAAAGGTCAGGGTTAAGGTGGCGACGGGACCCGGATCCAATTCAGGGTTAACGTTGCGACGGGACCCGAACAAAAGTCAGGGTTGAGGTAAGCACGGGACCCGAATCAAATTCAGGGTTAACGTAAGGACGGGTCGTGGATCAAAGTCAGGGTTAAGGTGAGAACGGGAAAGGAATCAAAGTCAGGATTAAGTAGCGAAAGGAATGTAAAATAAGACTTGAATAGGACGTAAAGGACACCTCTGAAACGATTGGAACGTATAACCACGCAGTTTTCAGGGTTAAAACCACAGACATATTTTGATATAACCAGGTTTTTTGGGGCTAGTATTACCTATAGGGCGTCGGTTGGTTCCAGTGCCCGTCGGTTCCAATGGGCGAATTTTGGACGATTTTCGAAGGTCAGGGTTCATCGGTCAGTTTGGTACGTAAAGATACACGATCTAGACGTCAGGGTTCCATGGCATTTTCTCTCTTCTTCTTGCCAGTTTTGACTTCGGAACGGGACTACTCGAATCAAGGTCACTACGATTAAGCTGATGACGACGGGACCCCCCCACTCAAAGTCAGAGTAAACGTTGCGAATAAGAGTCAGGTTAAGATTGCGACGGGACTCGAATCAAAGTCAGGATTAAGGTTGCGAAAGGGCTGGGAATGAAGGTGAAGAATAAGGTTGCGAACGGGACTAGAATCAAGGTCAGGGCTAATGTACAGATTTGACAGGAATGACTAACATGTGGACGGGACGGGACCACGACTGGGACAGGACTGGGACGAGGACTGGGACAGGACTGGGACCGACGGCTACCGGAATGCAAGCCAGGGTTATTGAATGACTCGAATTACGGTGAAAAATTAACGTAAGGACGGGACTCGATAAAAAGTAAGGGTTAAGGTGATGACAGGTCCCCTATAAAACTCGTCAGGGTTAAGGTGTCTGGTTGCGGGACTCGGATCAGAGTCAGGGTTAAGGTTACGACGGCCCCCGAGTGAAGCTCAGGGTTGAGTACCGAACGGGAACGGAATCCACTTCGGTGTTAAGGCAACGACGAGGCCCAAACAAAGCTCGGATTTGAGGTGAGGACGATGGGCCCATCGATGAGTCAAGTTCACGATCAACGTTGCGAAATGTTGTGCCCGAATAAAGGTCAGGGTTAACGTTGCGACAGGGACTTGGGACTGGGACTTGGGACTTGGGACTTGGGACTGGGACCGATACACGGTTATTACTTCATTTTTTTGGAAATTTATGGCAATTGTTGATGTCTAACACCATCTATTACATATCTGGTCCTGGGACATGGGACTGGGACTTGAGACCGTCGTTAACCAGGTATAACCATCATATAACCATCATCAAATAGAGACGATACAAGATTAGGGACACCCAGAGAATAACGTCAGAGACAGAAAGATGATAGCGAATTTCATGAGAAAACAACGAAATTTTTGGGAAAACCCCCGAAAAGAGCGCGAAATACCGTCGGTGCCACACATAAATCGATATAACCACGTTATTAATGATATAACCACGAATGTAAGACTTGATAAAGATGCGCACTGGTCCCCTGCATCGTTTGGAACGTATAACCACGCACTTTTCCCAATAACCACGGAGTTATTCGTATAACCACGTTTTTGGGGTGCTAATATTACCCGTAAGGCTGCAGTGCCAGTGCCACATTTGTTAAGGGGTGAAGGCTGCGGTGCCGGTGCCACGTTTGTTAGGGTTAGGGTTAGGGTTAGGGTTAGGGTTAGGGTTAGGGTTAGGGTTAGGGTTAGGGTTAGGGTTAGGGTTAGGGTTAGGGTTAGGGTTAGGGTTACTGTGTTTTACGATTTTAAATTTTAAATTTTTGAATTTTTTTAATTTTTTTAATGACTGCACTTTCCCTAAGACTAACCCTAAACGACCCTCACGACGCTTATCCTAACCCTAAACGACCCTCACGGCGCTTATCCTAACCCTAGTGAAGATTTCTAACCCCAACTGTCTAACCTAACCCTAACTGTGGATACTTAACCCTAACTGTCTAACTTAACCCTAACTGTGGAAACTTAACCCTAACTGTCGAAATTTAACCCCAACTGTCTAAATTAACCCTAACTTTTGATATTTAACTCCTTTTTTGTCCGTAGCTAACCCTAACTGTCCAAATTAACCCTAACTTTTCGATTTTTAACCCCATTTGTGTCGATAGCTAACCCTAACTGTCTAAATTAACCCTAACTTTTCATATTTAACCCCATTTTTGTCCGTAGCTAACACTAACGCTGTCCATTCCTAGCCCTAACTTTGGGGATCTGACCCAACGAAAAGGAGGAGTTATTTAGCGAAAGTAGGGTCGTTTAGGGCTCAGGGTTACCGAAAGTAGGGTCGTATAGGGCTCAGGGTCAGCGAAAGTAGGGTCGTTTAGGGTTAGTGTTAGGGCTAGTGTTGTCGATGTAATGTTGCTACCCCGAAGCCAAGTCAGGACTAGTGTAAGGACGGGATTGGAATCAAAGTCAGGGTTAAGGTTGCGAAAATGGGTCGTATCAAAGTCAGGGTTAAGGTTGCGAACATGGCCCGTATCCAAGTCAGGGTTAATTTTGCAATCGGGGCCCGATTCGAGGTCGTGTTACGGTGAAAACGGGACCCGAATCCAGCTCAGGATTAAGGTGATGACGGGGTTAAGGAGTGAAGCGAAAGTAGGGTCGTTTAGGGTTAGTGTTAGGGCTAGTGTTGTCGATGTAATGTTTCTCGATGGAATTAAGGGCTAGTTTAAGGACGGAACCCTATTGAGAGTCAGGGTTAACGTAAGAGCGGAACTCGATTAAAAGTCAGGTTTAAGGTGATTTTGGGGCCCGTATCAATGTCAGTGTTAATTTTGCGAAGAAAGCCCGAATCAAAGTCAGGGTTAATTTTGCGAAGATGGCCTCTATGAAAGTCAGGGTTAATTTTGCGAAGATGGCCTATATCAAAGTCAGGGTTAATTTTGCGAAGATGGCCTCTATGAAAGTCAGGGTTAATTTTGCGAAGATGGCCTATATCAGAGTCAGGGTTAATTTTGCGAAGATGGCCTCTATGAAAGTCAGGGTTAATTTTGCGAAGATGGCCTATATCAGAGTCAGGGTTAATTTTGCGAAGATGGCCTCTATGAAAGTCAGGGTTAATTTTGCGAAGATGGCCTATATCAGAGTCAGGGTTAATTTTGCGAACGGGGCCCGTATCAAAGTCATGTTTATGGTGAGGACGGGACCCGAATAAAGCTCAGGATGAAGGTGATGACAGGTTTAAGGAGCGAAGCGAAAGTAGGGTCGTTTAGGGCTCAGGGTAAGCGAAAGTAGGGTCGTTTAGGGTTAGTGTTAGGGCTAGTGTTGTCGATGTAATGTTTCTCGATGGAATTCTGGGCTAGTTTTTGAGAGTCAGGGTTAATTTAAGGGCTGAAATCGATTAAAAGTGAGGGTTAAGGTGATGTCGGGACCCGTATCAATGTCAGGGTTAAGGATGCGTTAATGGCCCGTATGAAAGTCAGGGTTAGTTTTGCGAAGAAAGCTCCAATCAAAGTCAGGGTTAATTTTGCGAAGAAACCCCGTATCAAAGTCAGGGTTAAGGTTGCGAAAGGGTCCTATTCAATGTCATGTTTATGGTGAAAACGGGACCCGAATCAATGTCAGGGTTAAGGAGTGAAGCGAAAATAGGGTCGTTTAGGACTCGGGGTAAGCGAAAGTATGGTCGTTTAGGGCTCAGGGTAAGCGAAAGTAGGGTCGTTTAGGGCTCAGGGTAAGCGAAAGTAGGGTCGTTTAGGGCTAGTCTTAGGGCTAGTGTTGTCCATGGATTCTTTCGAAAGAAGGATTACCAGGGTTAGAAATGCAGGTTACAGGTTAAAGGGAGAAGAAGGCAGGTTTAAGGTGATGACGGGACCCGGATCAAAGTCAGGGTTAACGTTGCGACGGTCCTCGATTCAGTGACCGGTCTAAGGAGCGAAACGGATTAGGATCAAAGTCAGGGTTAATGCTGCGACAATATTCGAATCAGTTACAGGGTTAAGGAGCGAACGGGACCCGGATCAATGTCAGGGTTAAAGGTTGCGACAATATTGGAATCAGTTACAGGGTTAAGGAGCGAACGGGACCCGGATCAAAGTCAGGGTTAAAGGTTGCGAACGAAACCCGAGTCAATTTCGGTGTTAAGGAAGCGAGCGGGACCCGAATCAAGGTCAGAGTACAGGTAAGGAAAAGCCCCAACTGTCCATATTATGCAACACAGACTGTCCATGTACGTTATATGCGGCGAAAAGACCGAAATCAGCGCTCAATACGAACGAAGTCACGCTTTGAAGATTAATTATCCAAGGCAGATTAGTGTAAGGACTGGGCTCGATTCAAAGTCAGGTTTCAGGTGATGACGGGACCCGTATCAAAGTCAGGGTTAAGGTGACGACGGGCCACGAGTAAAATTCAGGGTTTATACGAGGACGGACCCGAATAAAGCTCAAGATTAAGGACCGAAGCGAAAGTAGGGTCGTTTAGGGATCAGGGTAAGCGAAAGTAGGGTCGGTTAGGGCTCAGGGTTAGGGCTAGTGTTGTCGATGTATCCAATTCGGGGTTAATGTAAGGACGAGACTCGATTCAAATTCAGTGTTAAGGTGATGACGGGTCCGGATAAAAGTCAGGATTGAAGTGATGATGAAAGGTCAGGGTTAAGGTGGCGACGGGACCCGGATCCAATTCAGGGTTAACGTTGCGACGGGACCCGAACAAAAGTCAGGGTTGAGGTAAGCACGGGACCCGAATCAAATTCAGGGTTAACGTAAGGACGGGTCGTGGATCAAAGTCAGGGTTAAGGTGAGAACGGGAAAGGAATCAAAGTCAGGATTAAGTAGCGAAAGGAATGTAAAATAAGACTTGAATAGGACGTAAAGGACACCTCTGAAACGATTGGAACGTATAACCACGCAGTTTTCAGGGTTAAAACCACAGACATATTTTGATATAACCACGTTTTTTGGGGCTAGTATTACCTATAGGGCGTCGGTTGGTTCCAGTGCCCGTCGGTTCCAATGGGCGAATTTTGGACGATTTTCGAAGGTCAGGGTTCATCGGTCAGTTTGGTACGTAAAGATACACGATCTAGACGTCAGGGTTCCATGGCATTTTCTCTCTTCTTCTTGCCAGTTTTGACTTCGGAACGGGACTACTCGAATCAAGGTCACTACGATTAAGCTGATGACGACGGGACCCCCCCACTCAAAGTCAGAGTAAACGTTGCGAATAAGAGTCAGGTTAAGATTGCGACGGGACTCGAATCAAAGTCAGGATTAAGGTTGCGAAAGGGCTGGGAATGAAGGTGAAGAATAAGGTTGCGAACGGGACTAGAATCAAGGTCAGGGCTAATGTACAGATTTGACAGGAATGACTAACATGTGGACGGGACGGGACCACGACTGGGACAGGACTGGGACGAGGACTGGGACAGGACTGGGACCGACGGCTACCGGAATGCAAGCCAGGGTTATTGAATGACTCGAATTACGGTGAAAAATTAACGTAAGGACGGGACTCGATAAAAAGTAAGGGTTAAGGTGATGACAGGTCCCCTATAAAACTCGTCAGGGTTAAGGTGTCTGGTTGCGGGACTCGGATCAGAGTCAGGGTTAAGGTTACGACGGCCCCCGAGTGAAGCTCAGGGTTGAGTACCGAACGGGAACGGAATCCACTTCGGTGTTAAGGCAACGACGAGGCCCAAACAAAGCTCGGATTTGAGGTGAGGACGATGGGCCCATCGATGAGTCAAGTTCACGATCAACGTTGCGAAATGTTGTGCCCGAATAAAGGTCAGGGTTAACGTTGCGACAGGGACTTGGGACTGGGACTTGGGACTTGGGACTTGGGACTGGGACCGATACACGGTTATTACTTCATTTTTTTGGAAATTTATGGCAATTGTTGATGTCTAACACCATCTATTACATATCTGGTCCTGGGACATGGGACTGGGACTTGAGACCGTCGTTAACCAGGTATAACCATCATATAACCATCATCAAATAGAGACGATACAAGATTAGGGACACCCAGAGAATAACGTCAGAGACAGAAAGATGATAGCGAATTTCATGAGAAAACAACGAAATTTTTGGGAAAACCCCCGAAAAGAGCGCGAAATACCGTCGGTGCCACACATAAATCGATATAACCACGTTATTAATGATATAACCACGAATGTAAGACTTGATAAAGATGCGCACTGGTCCCCTGCATCGTTTGGAACGTATAACCACGCACTTTTCCCAATAACCACGGAGTTATTCGTATAACCACGTTTTTGGGGTGCTAATATTACCCGTAAGGCTGCAGTGCCAGTGCCACATTTGTTAAGGGGTGAAGGCTGCGGTGCCGGTGCCACGTTTGTTAGGGTTAGGGTTAGGGTTAGGGTTAGGGTTAGGGTTAGGGTTAGGGTTAGGGTTAGGGTTAGGGTTAGGGTTAGGGTTAGGGTTAGGGTTAGGGTTACTGTGTTTTACGATTTTAAATTTTAAATTTTTGAATTTTTTTAATTTTTTTAATGACTGCACTTTCCCTAAGACTAACCCTAAACGACCCTCACGACGCTTATCCTAACCCTAAACGACCCTCACGGCGCTTATCC
Organism: Allolobophora icterica; assembly: GCA_963556255.1. Classification (NCBI taxonomy): domain Eukaryota; kingdom Metazoa; phylum Annelida; class Clitellata; order Crassiclitellata; family Lumbricidae; genus Allolobophora; species Allolobophora icterica. The sequence continues at coordinate 22,655 of CAUVYU010000200.1, read as the reverse complement.
TAACCCTAGTGAAGATTTCTAACCCCAACTGTCTAACCTAACCCTAACTGTGGATACTTAACCCTAACTGTCTAACTTAACCCTAACTGTGGAAACTTAACCCTAACTGTCGAAATTTAACCCCAACTGTCTAAATTAACCCTAACTTTTGATATTTAACTCCTTTTTTGTCCGTAGCTAACCCTAACTGTCCAAATTAACCCTAACTTTTCGATTTTTAACCCCATTTGTGTCGATAGCTAACCCTAACTGTCTAAATTAACCCTAACTTTTCATATTTAACCCCATTTTTGTCCGTAGCTAACACTAACGCTGTCCATTCCTAGCCCTAACTTTGGGGATCTGACCCAACGAAAAGGAGGAGTTATTTAGCGAAAGTAGGGTCGTTTAGGGCTCAGGGTTACCGAAAGTAGGGTCGTATAGGGCTCAGGGTCAGCGAAAGTAGGGTCGTTTAGGGTTAGTGTTAGGGCTAGTGTTGTCGATGTAATGTTGCTACCCCGAAGCCAAGTCAGGACTAGTGTAAGGACGGGATTGGAATCAAAGTCAGGGTTAAGGTTGCGAAAATGGGTCGTATCAAAGTCAGGGTTAAGGTTGCGAACATGGCCCGTATCCAAGTCAGGGTTAATTTTGCAATCGGGGCCCGATTCGAGGTCGTGTTACGGTGAAAACGGGACCCGAATCCAGCTCAGGATTAAGGTGATGACGGGGTTAAGGAGTGAAGCGAAAGTAGGGTCGTTTAGGGTTAGTGTTAGGGCTAGTGTTGTCGATGTAATGTTTCTCGATGGAATTAAGGGCTAGTTTAAGGACGGAACCCTATTGAGAGTCAGGGTTAACGTAAGAGCGGAACTCGATTAAAAGTCAGGTTTAAGGTGATTTTGGGGCCCGTATCAATGTCAGTGTTAATTTTGCGAAGAAAGCCCGAATCAAAGTCAGGGTTAATTTTGCGAAGATGGCCTCTATGAAAGTCAGGGTTAATTTTGCGAAGATGGCCTATATCAAAGTCAGGGTTAATTTTGCGAAGATGGCCTCTATGAAAGTCAGGGTTAATTTTGCGAAGATGGCCTATATCAGAGTCAGGGTTAATTTTGCGAAGATGGCCTCTATGAAAGTCAGGGTTAATTTTGCGAAGATGGCCTATATCAGAGTCAGGGTTAATTTTGCGAAGATGGCCTCTATGAAAGTCAGGGTTAATTTTGCGAAGATGGCCTATATCAGAGTCAGGGTTAATTTTGCGAACGGGGCCCGTATCAAAGTCATGTTTATGGTGAGGACGGGACCCGAATAAAGCTCAGGATGAAGGTGATGACAGGTTTAAGGAGCGAAGCGAAAGTAGGGTCGTTTAGGGCTCAGGGTAAGCGAAAGTAGGGTCGTTTAGGGTTAGTGTTAGGGCTAGTGTTGTCGATGTAATGTTTCTCGATGGAATTCTGGGCTAGTTTTTGAGAGTCAGGGTTAATTTAAGGGCTGAAATCGATTAAAAGTGAGGGTTAAGGTGATGTCGGGACCCGTATCAATGTCAGGGTTAAGGATGCGTTAATGGCCCGTATGAAAGTCAGGGTTAGTTTTGCGAAGAAAGCTCCAATCAAAGTCAGGGTTAATTTTGCGAAGAAACCCCGTATCAAAGTCAGGGTTAAGGTTGCGAAAGGGTCCTATTCAATGTCATGTTTATGGTGAAAACGGGACCCGAATCAATGTCAGGGTTAAGGAGTGAAGCGAAAATAGGGTCGTTTAGGACTCGGGGTAAGCGAAAGTATGGTCGTTTAGGGCTCAGGGTAAGCGAAAGTAGGGTCGTTTAGGGCTCAGGGTAAGCGAAAGTAGGGTCGTTTAGGGCTAGTCTTAGGGCTAGTGTTGTCCATGGATTCTTTCGAAAGAAGGATTACCAGGGTTAGAAATGCAGGTTACAGGTTAAAGGGAGAAGAAGGCAGGTTTAAGGTGATGACGGGACCCGGATCAAAGTCAGGGTTAACGTTGCGACGGTCCTCGATTCAGTGACCGGTCTAAGGAGCGAAACGGATTAGGATCAAAGTCAGGGTTAATGCTGCGACAATATTCGAATCAGTTACAGGGTTAAGGAGCGAACGGGACCCGGATCAATGTCAGGGTTAAAGGTTGCGACAATATTGGAATCAGTTACAGGGTTAAGGAGCGAACGGGACCCGGATCAAAGTCAGGGTTAAAGGTTGCGAACGAAACCCGAGTCAATTTCGGTGTTAAGGAAGCGAGCGGGACCCGAATCAAGGTCAGAGTACAGGTAAGGAAAAGCCCCAACTGTCCATATTATGCAACACAGACTGTCCATGTACGTTATATGCGGCGAAAAGACCGAAATCAGCGCTCAATACGAACGAAGTCACGCTTTGAAGATTAATTATCCAAGGCAGATTAGTGTAAGGACTGGGCTCGATTCAAAGTCAGGTTTCAGGTGATGACGGGACCCGTATCAAAGTCAGGGTTAAGGTGACGACGGGCCACGAGTAAAATTCAGGGTTTATACGAGGACGGACCCGAATAAAGCTCAAGATTAAGGACCGAAGCGAAAGTAGGGTCGTTTAGGGATCAGGGTAAGCGAAAGTAGGGTCGGTTAGGGCTCAGGGTTAGGGCTAGTGTTGTCGATGTATCCAATTCGGGGTTAATGTAAGGACGAGACTCGATTCAAATTCAGTGTTAAGGTGATGACGGGTCCGGATAAAAGTCAGGATTGAAGTGATGATGAAAGGTCAGGGTTAAGGTGGCGACGGGACCCGGATCCAATTCAGGGTTAACGTTGCGACGGGACCCGAACAAAAGTCAGGGTTGAGGTAAGCACGGGACCCGAATCAAATTCAGGGTTAACGTAAGGACGGGTCGTGGATCAAAGTCAGGGTTAAGGTGAGAACGGGAAAGGAATCAAAGTCAGGATTAAGTAGCGAAAGGAATGTAAAATAAGACTTGAATAGGACGTAAAGGACACCTCTGAAACGATTGGAACGTATAACCACGCAGTTTTCAGGGTTAAAACCACAGACATATTTTGATATAACCAGGTTTTTTGGGGCTAGTATTACCTATAGGGCGTCGGTTGGTTCCAGTGCCCGTCGGTTCCAATGGGCGAATTTTGGACGATTTTCGAAGGTCAGGGTTCATCGGTCAGTTTGGTACGTAAAGATACACGATCTAGACGTCAGGGTTCCATGGCATTTTCTCTCTTCTTCTTGCCAGTTTTGACTTCGGAACGGGACTACTCGAATCAAGGTCACTACGATTAAGCTGATGACGACGGGACCCCCCCACTCAAAGTCAGAGTAAACGTTGCGAATAAGAGTCAGGTTAAGATTGCGACGGGACTCGAATCAAAGTCAGGATTAAGGTTGCGAAAGGGCTGGGAATGAAGGTGAAGAATAAGGTTGCGAACGGGACTAGAATCAAGGTCAGGGCTAATGTACAGATTTGACAGGAATGACTAACATGTGGACGGGACGGGACCACGACTGGGACAGGACTGGGACGAGGACTGGGACAGGACTGGGACCGACGGCTACCGGAATGCAAGCCAGGGTTATTGAATGACTCGAATTACGGTGAAAAATTAACGTAAGGACGGGACTCGATAAAAAGTAAGGGTTAAGGTGATGACAGGTCCCCTATAAAACTCGTCAGGGTTAAGGTGTCTGGTTGCGGGACTCGGATCAGAGTCAGGGTTAAGGTTACGACGGCCCCCGAGTGAAGCTCAGGGTTGAGTACCGAACGGGAACGGAATCCACTTCGGTGTTAAGGCAACGACGAGGCCCAAACAAAGCTCGGATTTGAGGTGAGGACGATGGGCCCATCGATGAGTCAAGTTCACGATCAACGTTGCGAAATGTTGTGCCCGAATAAAGGTCAGGGTTAACGTTGCGACAGGGACTTGGGACTGGGACTTGGGACTTGGGACTTGGGACTGGGACCGATACACGGTTATTACTTCATTTTTTTGGAAATTTATGGCAATTGTTGATGTCTAACACCATCTATTACATATCTGGTCCTGGGACATGGGACTGGGACTTGAGACCGTCGTTAACCAGGTATAACCATCATATAACCATCATCAAATAGAGACGATACAAGATTAGGGACACCCAGAGAATAACGTCAGAGACAGAAAGATGATAGCGAATTTCATGAGAAAACAACGAAATTTTTGGGAAAACCCCCGAAAAGAGCGCGAAATACCGTCGGTGCCACACATAAATCGATATAACCACGTTATTAATGATATAACCACGAATGTAAGACTTGATAAAGATGCGCACTGGTCCCCTGCATCGTTTGGAACGTATAACCACGCACTTTTCCCAATAACCACGGAGTTATTCGTATAACCACGTTTTTGGGGTGCTAATATTACCCGTAAGGCTGCAGTGCCAGTGCCACATTTGTTAAGGGGTGAAGGCTGCGGTGCCGGTGCCACGTTTGTTAGGGTTAGGGTTAGGGTTAGGGTTAGGGTTAGGGTTAGGGTTAGGGTTAGGGTTAGGGTTAGGGTTAGGGTTAGGGTTAGGGTTAGGGTTAGGGTTACTGTGTTTTACGATTTTAAATTTTAAATTTTTGAATTTTTTTAATTTTTTTAATGACTGCACTTTCCCTAAGACTAACCCTAAACGACCCTCACGACGCTTATCCTAACCCTAAACGACCCTCACGGCGCTTATCCTAACCCTAGTGAAGATTTCTAACCCCAACTGTCTAACCTAACCCTAACTGTGGATACTTAACCCTAACTGTCTAACTTAACCCTAACTGTGGAAACTTAACCCTAACTGTCGAAATTTAACCCCAACTGTCTAAATTAACCCTAACTTTTGATATTTAACTCCTTTTTTGTCCGTAGCTAACCCTAACTGTCCAAATTAACCCTAACTTTTCGATTTTTAACCCCATTTGTGTCGATAGCTAACCCTAACTGTCTAAATTAACCCTAACTTTTCATATTTAACCCCATTTTTGTCCGTAGCTAACACTAACGCTGTCCATTCCTAGCCCTAACTTTGGGGATCTGACCCAACGAAAAGGAGGAGTTATTTAGCGAAAGTAGGGTCGTTTAGGGCTCAGGGTTACCGAAAGTAGGGTCGTATAGGGCTCAGGGTCAGCGAAAGTAGGGTCGTTTAGGGTTAGTGTTAGGGCTAGTGTTGTCGATGTAATGTTGCTACCCCGAAGCCAAGTCAGGACTAGTGTAAGGACGGGATTGGAATCAAAGTCAGGGTTAAGGTTGCGAAAATGGGTCGTATCAAAGTCAGGGTTAAGGTTGCGAACATGGCCCGTATCCAAGTCAGGGTTAATTTTGCAATCGGGGCCCGATTCGAGGTCGTGTTACGGTGAAAACGGGACCCGAATCCAGCTCAGGATTAAGGTGATGACGGGGTTAAGGAGTGAAGCGAAAGTAGGGTCGTTTAGGGTTAGTGTTAGGGCTAGTGTTGTCGATGTAATGTTTCTCGATGGAATTAAGGGCTAGTTTAAGGACGGAACCCTATTGAGAGTCAGGGTTAACGTAAGAGCGGAACTCGATTAAAAGTCAGGTTTAAGGTGATTTTGGGGCCCGTATCAATGTCAGTGTTAATTTTGCGAAGAAAGCCCGAATCAAAGTCAGGGTTAATTTTGCGAAGATGGCCTCTATGAAAGTCAGGGTTAATTTTGCGAAGATGGCCTATATCAAAGTCAGGGTTAATTTTGCGAAGATGGCCTCTATGAAAGTCAGGGTTAATTTTGCGAAGATGGCCTATATCAGAGTCAGGGTTAATTTTGCGAAGATGGCCTCTATGAAAGTCAGGGTTAATTTTGCGAAGATGGCCTATATCAGAGTCAGGGTTAATTTTGCGAAGATGGCCTCTATGAAAGTCAGGGTTAATTTTGCGAAGATGGCCTATATCAGAGTCAGGGTTAATTTTGCGAACGGGGCCCGTATCAAAGTCATGTTTATGGTGAGGACGGGACCCGAATAAAGCTCAGGATGAAGGTGATGACAGGTTTAAGGAGCGAAGCGAAAGTAGGGTCGTTTAGGGCTCAGGGTAAGCGAAAGTAGGGTCGTTTAGGGTTAGTGTTAGGGCTAGTGTTGTCGATGTAATGTTTCTCGATGGAATTCTGGGCTAGTTTTTGAGAGTCAGGGTTAATTTAAGGGCTGAAATCGATTAAAAGTGAGGGTTAAGGTGATGTCGGGACCCGTATCAATGTCAGGGTTAAGGATGCGTTAATGGCCCGTATGAAAGTCAGGGTTAGTTTTGCGAAGAAAGCTCCAATCAAAGTCAGGGTTAATTTTGCGAAGAAACCCCGTATCAAAGTCAGGGTTAAGGTTGCGAAAGGGTCCTATTCAATGTCATGTTTATGGTGAAAACGGGACCCGAATCAATGTCAGGGTTAAGGAGTGAAGCGAAAATAGGGTCGTTTAGGACTCGGGGTAAGCGAAAGTATGGTCGTTTAGGGCTCAGGGTAAGCGAAAGTAGGGTCGTTTAGGGCTCAGGGTAAGCGAAAGTAGGGTCGTTTAGGGCTAGTCTTAGGGCTAGTGTTGTCCATGGATTCTTTCGAAAGAAGGATTACCAGGGTTAGAAATGCAGGTTACAGGTTAAAGGGAGAAGAAGGCAGGTTTAAGGTGATGACGGGACCCGGATCAAAGTCAGGGTTAACGTTGCGACGGTCCTCGATTCAGTGACCGGTCTAAGGAGCGAAACGGATTAGGATCAAAGTCAGGGTTAATGCTGCGACAATATTCGAATCAGTTACAGGGTTAAGGAGCGAACGGGACCCGGATCAATGTCAGGGTTAAAGGTTGCGACAATATTGGAATCAGTTACAGGGTTAAGGAGCGAACGGGACCCGGATCAAAGTCAGGGTTAAAGGTTGCGAACGAAACCCGAGTCAATTTCGGTGTTAAGGAAGCGAGCGGGACCCGAATCAAGGTCAGAGTACAGGTAAGGAAAAGCCCCAACTGTCCATATTATGCAACACAGACTGTCCATGTACGTTATATGCGGCGAAAAGACCGAAATCAGCGCTCAATACGAACGAAGTCACGCTTTGAAGATTAATTATCCAAGGCAGATTAGTGTAAGGACTGGGCTCGATTCAAAGTCAGGTTTCAGGTGATGACGGGACCCGTATCAAAGTCAGGGTTAAGGTGACGACGGGCCACGAGTAAAATTCAGGGTTTATACGAGGACGGACCCGAATAAAGCTCAAGATTAAGGACCGAAGCGAAAGTAGGGTCGTTTAGGGATCAGGGTAAGCGAAAGTAGGGTCGGTTAGGGCTCAGGGTTAGGGCTAGTGTTGTCGATGTATCCAATTCGGGGTTAATGTAAGGACGAGACTCGATTCAAATTCAGTGTTAAGGTGATGACGGGTCCGGATAAAAGTCAGGATTGAAGTGATGATGAAAGGTCAGGGTTAAGGTGGCGACGGGACCCGGATCCAATTCAGGGTTAACGTTGCGACGGGACCCGAACAAAAGTCAGGGTTGAGGTAAGCACGGGACCCGAATCAAATTCAGGGTTAACGTAAGGACGGGTCGTGGATCAAAGTCAGGGTTAAGGTGAGAACGGGAAAGGAATCAAAGTCAGGATTAAGTAGCGAAAGGAATGTAAAATAAGACTTGAATAGGACGTAAAGGACACCTCTGAAACGATTGGAACGTATAACCACGCAGTTTTCAGGGTTAAAACCACAGACATATTTTGATATAACCACGTTTTTTGGGGCTAGTATTACCTATAGGGCGTCGGTTGGTTCCAGTGCCCGTCGGTTCCAATGGGCGAATTTTGGACGATTTTCGAAGGTCAGGGTTCATCGGTCAGTTTGGTACGTAAAGATACACGATCTAGACGTCAGGGTTCCATGGCATTTTCTCTCTTCTTCTTGCCAGTTTTGACTTCGGAACGGGACTACTCGAATCAAGGTCACTACGATTAAGGTGATGACGACGGGACCCCCCCACTCAAAGTCAGAGTAAACGTTGCGAATAAGAGTCAGGTTAAGATTGCGACGGGACTCGAATCAAAGTCAGGATTAAGGTTGCGAAAGGGCTGGGAATGAAGGTGAAGAATAAGGTTGCGAACGGGACTAGAATCAAGGTCAGGGCTAATGTACAGATTTGACAGGAATGACTAACATGTGGACGGGACGGGACCACGACTGGGACAGGACTGGGACGAGGACTGGGACAGGACTGGGACCGACGGCTACCGGAATGCAAGCCAGGGTTATTGAATGACTCGAATTACGGTGAAAAATTAACGTAAGGACGGGACTCGATAAAAAGTAAGGGTTAAGGTGATGACAGGTCCCCTATAAAACTCGTCAGGGTTAAGGTGTCTGGTTGCGGGACTCGGATCAGAGTCAGGGTTAAGGTTACGACGGCCCCCGAGTGAAGCTCAGGGTTGAGTACCGAACGGGAACGGAATCCACTTCGGTGTTAAGGCAACGACGAGGCCCAAACAAAGCTCGGATTTGAGGTGAGGACGATGGGCCCATCGATGAGTCAAGTTCACGATCAACGTTGCGAAATGTTGTGCCCGAATAAAGGTCAGGGTTAACGTTGCGACAGGGACTTGGGACTGGGACTTGGGACTTGGGACTTGGGACTGGGACCGATACACGGTTATTACTTCATTTTTTTGGAAATTTATGGCAATTGTTGATGTCTAACACCATCTATTACATATCTGGTCCTGGGACATGGGACTGGGACTTGAGACCGTCGTTAACCAGGTATAACCATCATATAACCATCATCAAATAGAGACGATACAAGATTAGGGACACCCAGAGAATAACGTCAGAGACAGAAAGATGATAGCGAATTTCATGAGAAAACAACGAAATTTTTGGGAAAACCCCCGAAAAGAGCGCGAAATACCGTCGGTGCCACACATAAATCGATATAACCACGTTATTAATGATATAACCACGAATGTAAGACTTGATAAAGATGCGCACTGGTCCCCTGCATCGTTTGGAACGTATAACCACGCACTTTTCCCAATAACCACGGAGTTATTCGTATAACCACGTTTTTGGGGTGCTAATATTACCCGTAAGGCTGCAGTGCCAGTGCCACATTTGTTAAGGGGTGAAGGCTGCGGTGCCGGTGCCACGTTTGTTAGGGTTAGGGTTAGGGTTAGGGTTAGGGTTAGGGTTAGGGTTAGGGTTAGGGTTAGGGTTAGGGTTAGGGTTAGGGTTAGGGTTAGGGTTAGGGTTAGGGTTACTGTGTTTTACGATTTTAAATTTTAAATTTTTGAATTTTTTTAATTTTTTTAATGACTGCACTTTCCCTAAGACTAACCCTAAACGACCCTCACGACGCTTATCCTAACCCTAAACGACCCTCACGGCGCTTATCCTAACCCTAGTGAAGATTTCTAACCCCAACTGTCTAACCTAACCCTAACTGTGGATACTTAACCCTAACTGTCTAACTTAACCCTAACTGTGGAAACTTAACCCTAACTGTCGAAATTTAACCCCAACTGTCTAAATTAACCCTAACTTTTGATATTTAACTCCTTTTTTGTCCGTAGCTAACCCTAACTGTCCAAATTAACCCTAACTTTTCGATTTTTAACCCCATTTGTGTCGATAGCTAACCCTAACTGTCTAAATTAACCCTAACTTTTCATATTTAACCCCATTTTTGTCCGTAGCTAACACTAACGCTGTCCATTCCTAGCCCTAACTTTGGGGATCTGACCCAACGAAAAGGAGGAGTTATTTAGCGAAAGTAGGGTCGTTTAGGGCTCAGGGTTACCGAAAGTAGGGTCGTATAGGGCTCAGGGTCAGCGAAAGTAGGGTCGTTTAGGGTTAGTGTTAGGGCTAGTGTTGTCGATGTAATGTTGCTACCCCGAAGCCAAGTCAGGACTAGTGTAAGGACGGGATTGGAATCAAAGTCAGGGTTAAGGTTGCGAAAATGGGTCGTATCAAAGTCAGGGTTAAGGTTGCGAACATGGCCCGTATCCAAGTCAGGGTTAATTTTGCAATCGGGGCCCGATTCGAGGTCGTGTTACGGTGAAAACGGGACCCGAATCCAGCTCAGGATTAAGGTGATGACGGGGTTAAGGAGTGAAGCGAAAGTAGGGTCGTTTAGGGTTAGTGTTAGGGCTAGTGTTGTCGATGTAATGTTTCTCGATGGAATTAAGGGCTAGTTTAAGGACGGAACCCTATTGAGAGTCAGGGTTAACGTAAGAGCGGAACTCGATTAAAAGTCAGGTTTAAGGTGATTTTGGGGCCCGTATCAATGTCAGTGTTAATTTTGCGAAGAAAGCCCGAATCAAAGTCAGGGTTAATTTTGCGAAGATGGCCTCTATGAAAGTCAGGGTTAATTTTGCGAAGATGGCCTATATCAAAGTCAGGGTTAATTTTGCGAAGATGGCCTCTATGAAAGTCAGGGTTAATTTTGCGAAGATGGCCTATATCAGAGTCAGGGTTAATTTTGCGAAGATGGCCTCTATGAAAGTCAGGGTTAATTTTGCGAAGATGGCCTATATCAGAGTCAGGGTTAATTTTGCGAAGATGGCCTCTATGAAAGTCAGGGTTAATTTTGCGAAGATGGCCTATATCAGAGTCAGGGTTAATTTTGCGAACGGGGCCCGTATCAAAGTCATGTTTATGGTGAGGACGGGACCCGAATAAAGCTCAGGATGAAGGTGATGACAGGTTTAAGGAGCGAAGCGAAAGTAGGGTCGTTTAGGGCTCAGGGTAAGCGAAAGTAGGGTCGTTTAGGGTTAGTGTTAGGGCTAGTGTTGTCGATGTAATGTTTCTCGATGGAATTCTGGGCTAGTTTTTGAGAGTCAGGGTTAATTTAAGGGCTGAAATCGATTAAAAGTGAGGGTTAAGGTGATGTCGGGACCCGTATCAATGTCAGGGTTAAGGATGCGTTAATGGCCCGTATGAAAGTCAGGGTTAGTTTTGCGAAGAAAGCTCCAATCAAAGTCAGGGTTAATTTTGCGAAGAAACCCCGTATCAAAGTCAGGGTTAAGGTTGCGAAAGGGTCCTATTCAATGTCATGTTTATGGTGAAAACGGGACCCGAATCAATGTCAGGGTTAAGGAGTGAAGCGAAAATAGGGTCGTTTAGGACTCGGGGTAAGCGAAAGTATGGTCGTTTAGGGCTCAGGGTAAGCGAAAGTAGGGTCGTTTAGGGCTCAGGGTAAGCGAAAGTAGGGTCGTTTAGGGCTAGTCTTAGGGCTAGTGTTGTCCATGGATTCTTTCGAAAGAAGGATTACCAGGGTTAGAAATGCAGGTTACAGGTTAAAGGGAGAAGAAGGCAGGTTTAAGGTGATGACGGGACCCGGATCAAAGTCAGGGTTAACGTTGCGACGGTCCTCGATTCAGTGACCGGTCTAAGGAGCGAAACGGATTAGGATCAAAGTCAGGGTTAATGCTGCGACAATATTCGAATCAGTTACAGGGTTAAGGAGCGAACGGGACCCGGATCAATGTCAGGGTTAAAGGTTGCGACAATATTGGAATCAGTTACAGGGTTAAGGAGCGAACGGGACCCGGATCAAAGTCAGGGTTAAAGGTTGCGAACGAAACCCGAGTCAATTTCGGTGTTAAGGAAGCGAGCGGGACCCGAATCAAGGTCAGAGTACAGGTAAGGAAAAGCCCCAACTGTCCATATTATGCAACACAGACTGTCCATGTACGTTATATGCGGCGAAAAGACCGAAATCAGCGCTCAATACGAACGAAGTCACGCTTTGAAGATTAATTATCCAAGGCAGATTAGTGTAAGGACTGGGCTCGATTCAAAGTCAGGTTTCAGGTGATGACGGGACCCGTATCAAAGTCAGGGTTAAGGTGACGACGGGCCACGAGTAAAATTCAGGGTTTATACGAGGACGGACCCGAATAAAGCTCAAGATTAAGGACCGAAGCGAAAGTAGGGTCGTTTAGGGATCAGGGTAAGCGAAAGTAGGGTCGGTTAGGGCTCAGGGTTAGGGCTAGTGTTGTCGATGTATCCAATTCGGGGTTAATGTAAGGACGAGACTCGATTCAAATTCAGTGTTAAGGTGATGACGGGTCCGGATAAAAGTCAGGATTGAAGTGATGATGAAAGGTCAGGGTTAAGGTGGCGACGGGACCCGGATCCAATTCAGGGTTAACGTTGCGACGGGACCCGAACAAAAGTCAGGGTTGAGGTAAGCACGGGACCCGAATCAAATTCAGGGTTAACGTAAGGACGGGTCGTGGATCAAAGTCAGGGTTAAGGTGAGAACGGGAAAGGAATCAAAGTCAGGATTAAGTAGCGAAAGGAATGTAAAATAAGACTTGAATAGGACGTAAAGGACACCTCTGAAACGATTGGAACGTATAACCACGCAGTTTTCAGGGTTAAAACCACAGACATATTTTGATATAACCACGTTTTTTGGGGCTAGTATTACCTATAGGGCGTCGGTTGGTTCCAGTGCCCGTCGGTTCCAATGGGCGAATTTTGGACGATTTTCGAAGGTCAGGGTTCATCGGTCAGTTTGGTACGTAAAGATACACGATCTAGACGTCAGGGTTCCATGGCATTTTCTCTCTTCTTCTTGCCAGTTTTGACTTCGGAACGGGACTACTCGAATCAAGGTCACTACGATTAAGGTGATGACGACGGGACCCCCCCACTCAAAGTCAGAGTAAACGTTGCGAATAAGAGTCAGGTTAAGATTGCGACGGGACTCGAATCAAAGTCAGGATTAAGGTTGCGAAAGGGCTGGGAATGAAGGTGAAGAATAAGGTTGCGAACGGGACTAGAATCAAGGTCAGGGCTAATGTACAGATTTGACAGGAATGACTAACATGTGGACGGGACGGGACCACGACTGGGACAGGACTGGGACGAGGACTGGGACAGGACTGGGACCGACGGCTACCGGAATGCAAGCCAGGGTTATTGAATGACTCGAATTACGGTGAAAAATTAACGTAAGGACGGGACTCGATAAAAAGTAAGGGTTAAGGTGATGACAGGTCCCCTATAAAACTCGTCAGGGTTAAGGTGTCTGGTTGCGGGACTCGGATCAGAGTCAGGGTTAAGGTTACGACGGCCCCCGAGTGAAGCTCAGGGTTGAGTACCGAACGGGAACGGAATCCACTTCGGTGTTAAGGCAACGACGAGGCCCAAACAAAGCTCGGATTTGAGGTGAGGACGATGGGCCCATCGATGAGTCAAGTTCACGATCAACGTTGCGAAATGTTGTGCCCGAATAAAGGTCAGGGTTAACGTTGCGACAGGGACTTGGGACTGGGACTTGGGACTTGGGACTTGGGACTGGGACCGATACACGGTTATTACTTCATTTTTTTGGAAATTTATGGCAATTGTTGATGTCTAACACCATCTATTACATATCTGGTCCTGGGACATGGGACTGGGACTTGAGACCGTCGTTAACCAGGTATAACCATCATATAACCATCATCAAATAGAGACGATACAAGATTAGGGACACCCAGAGAATAACGTCAGAGACAGAAAGATGATAGCGAATTTCATGAGAAAACAACGAAATTTTTGGGAAAACCCCCGAAAAGAGCGCGAAATACCGTCGGTGCCACACATAAATCGATATAACCACGTTATTAATGATATAACCACGAATGTAAGACTTGATAAAGATGCGCACTGGTCCCCTGCATCGTTTGGAACGTATAACCACGCACTTTTCCCAATAACCACGGAGTTATTCGTATAACCACGTTTTTGGGGTGCTAATATTACCCGTAAGGCTGCAGTGCCAGTGCCACATTTGTTAAGGGGTGAAGGCTGCGGTGCCGGTGCCACGTTTGTTAGGGTTAGGGTTAGGGTTAGGGTTAGGGTTAGGGTTAGGGTTAGGGTTAGGGTTAGGGTTAGGGTTAGGGTTAGGGTTAGGGTTAGGGTTAGGGTTACTGTGTTTTACGATTTTAAATTTTAAATTTTTGAATTTTTTTAATTTTTTTAATGACTGCACTTTCCCTAAGACTAACCCTAAACGACCCTCACGACGCTTATCCTAACCCTAAACGACCCTCACGGCGCTTATCCTAACCCTAGTGAAGATTTCTAACCCCAACTGTCTAACCTAACCCTAACTGTGGATACTTAACCCTAACTGTCTAACTTAACCCTAACTGTGGAAACTTAACCCTAACTGTCGAAATTTAACCCCAACTGTCTAAATTAACCCTAACTTTTGATATTTAACTCCTTTTTTGTCCGTAGCTAACCCTAACTGTCCAAATTAACCCTAACTTTTCGATTTTTAACCCCATTTGTGTCGATAGCTAACCCTAACTGTCTAAATTAACCCTAACTTTTCATATTTAACCCCATTTTTGTCCGTAGCTAACACTAACGCTGTCCATTCCTAGCCCTAACTTTGGGGATCTGACCCAACGAAAAGGAGGAGTTATTTAGCGAAAGTAGGGTCGTTTAGGGCTCAGGGTTACCGAAAGTAGGGTCGTATAGGGCTCAGGGTCAGCGAAAGTAGGGTCGTTTAGGGTTAGTGTTAGGGCTAGTGTTGTCGATGTAATGTTGCTACCCCGAAGCCAAGTCAGGACTAGTGTAAGGACGGGATTGGAATCAAAGTCAGGGTTAAGGTTGCGAAAATGGGTCGTATCAAAGTCAGGGTTAAGGTTGCGAACATGGCCCGTATCCAAGTCAGGGTTAATTTTGCAATCGGGGCCCGATTCGAGGTCGTGTTACGGTGAAAACGGGACCCGAATCCAGCTCAGGATTAAGGTGATGACGGGGTTAAGGAGTGAAGCGAAAGTAGGGTCGTTTAGGGTTAGTGTTAGGGCTAGTGTTGTCGATGTAATGTTTCTCGATGGAATTAAGGGCTAGTTTAAGGACGGAACCCTATTGAGAGTCAGGGTTAACGTAAGAGCGGAACTCGATTAAAAGTCAGGTTTAAGGTGATTTTGGGGCCCGTATCAATGTCAGTGTTAATTTTGCGAAGAAAGCCCGAATCAAAGTCAGGGTTAATTTTGCGAAGATGGCCTCTATGAAAGTCAGGGTTAATTTTGCGAAGATGGCCTATATCAAAGTCAGGGTTAATTTTGCGAAGATGGCCTCTATGAAAGTCAGGGTTAATTTTGCGAAGATGGCCTATATCAGAGTCAGGGTTAATTTTGCGAAGATGGCCTCTATGAAAGTCAGGGTTAATTTTGCGAAGATGGCCTATATCAGAGTCAGGGTTAATTTTGCGAAGATGGCCTCTATGAAAGTCAGGGTTAATTTTGCGAAGATGGCCTATATCAGAGTCAGGGTTAATTTTGCGAAGATGGCCTCTATGAAAGTCAGGGTTAATTTTGCGAAGATGGCCTATATCAGAGTCAGGGTTAATTTTGCGAAGATGGCCTCTATGAAAGTCAGGGTTAATTTTGCGAAGATGGCCTATATCAGAGTCAGGGTTAATTTTGCGAACGGGGCCCGTATCAAAGTCATGTTTATGGTGAGGACGGGACCCGAATAAAGCTCAGGATGAAGGTGATGACAGGTTTAAGGAGCGAAGCGAAAGTAGGGTCGTTTAGGGCTCAGGGTAAGCGAAAGTAGGGTCGTTTAGGGTTAGTGTTAGGGCTAGTGTTGTCGATGTAATGTTTCTCGATGGAATTCTGGGCTAGTTTTTGAGAGTCAGGGTTAATTTAAGGGCTGAAATCGATTAAAAGTGAGGGTTAAGGTGATGTCGGGACCCGTATCAATGTCAGGGTTAAGGATGCGTTAATGGCCCGTATGAAAGTCAGGGTTAGTTTTGCGAAGAAAGCTCCAATCAAAGTCAGGGTTAATTTTGCGAAGAAACCCCGTATCAAAGTCAGGGTTAAGGTTGCGAAAGGGTCCTATTCAATGTCATGTTTATGGTGAAAACGGGACCCGAATCAATGTCAGGGTTAAGGAGTGAAGCGAAAATAGGGTCGTTTAGGACTCGGGGTAAGCGAAAGTATGGTCGTTTAGGGCTCAGGGTAAGCGAAAGTAGGGTCGTTTAGGGCTCAGGGTAAGCGAAAGTAGGGTCGTTTAGGGCTAGTCTTAGGGCTAGTGTTGTCCATGGATTCTTTCGAAAGAAGGATTACCAGGGTTAGAAATGCAGGTTACAGGTTAAAGGGAGAAGAAGGCAGGTTTAAGGTGATGACGGGACCCGGATCAAAGTCAGGGTTAACGTTGCGACGGTCCTCGATTCAGTGACCGGTCTAAGGAGCGAAACGGATTAGGATCAAAGTCAGGGTTAATGCTGCGACAATATTCGAATCAGTTACAGGGTTAAGGAGCGAACGGGACCCGGATCAATGTCAGGGTTAAAGGTTGCGACAATATTGGAATCAGTTACAGGGTTAAGGAGCGAACGGGACCCGGATCAAAGTCAGGGTTAAAGGTTGCGAACGAAACCCGAGTCAATTTCGGTGTTAAGGAAGCGAGCGGGACCCGAATCAAGGTCAGAGTACAGGTAAGGAAAAGCCCCAACTGTCCATATTATGCAACACAGACTGTCCATGTACGTTATATGCGGCGAAAAGACCGAAATCAGCGCTCAATACGAACGAAGTCACGCTTTGAAGATTAATTATCCAAGGCAGATTAGTGTAAGGACTGGGCTCGATTCAAAGTCAGGTTTCAGGTGATGACGGGACCCGTATCAAAGTCAGGGTTAAGGTGACGACGGGCCACGAGTAAAATTCAGGGTTTATACGAGGACGGACCCGAATAAAGCTCAAGATTAAGGACCGAAGCGAAAGTAGGGTCGTTTAGGGATCAGGGTAAGCGAAAGTAGGGTCGGTTAGGGCTCAGGGTTAGGGCTAGTGTTGTCGATGTATCCAATTCGGGGTTAATGTAAGGACGAGACTCGATTCAAATTCAGTGTTAAGGTGATGACGGGTCCGGATAAAAGTCAGGATTGAAGTGATGATGAAAGGTCAGGGTTAAGGTGGCGACGGGACCCGGATCCAATTCAGGGTTAACGTTGCGACGGGACCCGAACAAAAGTCAGGGTTGAGGTAAGCACGGGACCCGAATCAAATTCAGGGTTAACGTAAGGACGGGTCGTGGATCAAAGTCAGGGTTAAGGTGAGAACGGGAAAGGAATCAAAGTCAGGATTAAGTAGCGAAAGGAATGTAAAATAAGACTTGAATAGGACGTAAAGGACACCTCTGAAACGATTGGAACGTATAACCACGCAGTTTTCAGGGTTAAAACCACAGACATATTTTGATATAACCACGTTTTTTGGGGCTAGTATTACCTATAGGGCGTCGGTTGGTTCCAGTGCCCGTCGGTTCCAATGGGCGAATTTTGGACGATTTTCGAAGGTCAGGGTTCATCGGTCAGTTTGGTACGTAAAGATACACGATCTAGACGTCAGGGTTCCATGGCATTTTCTCTCTTCTTCTTGCCAGTTTTGACTTCGGAACGGGACTACTCGAATCAAGGTCACTACGATTAAGGTGATGACGACGGGACCCCCCCACTCAAAGTCAGAGTAAACGTTGCGAATAAGAGTCAGGTTAAGATTGCGACGGGACTCGAATCAAAGTCAGGATTAAGGTTGCGAAAGGGCTGGGAATGAAGGTGAAGAATAAGGTTGCGAACGGGACTAGAATCAAGGTCAGGGCTAATGTACAGATTTGACAGGAATGACTAACATGTGGACGGGACGGGACCACGACTGGGACAGGACTGGGACGAGGACTGGGACAGGACTGGGACCGACGGCTACCGGAATGCAAGCCAGGGTTATTGAATGACTCGAATTACGGTGAAAAATTAACGTAAGGACGGGACTCGATAAAAAGTAAGGGTTAAGGTGATGACAGGTCCCCTATAAAACTCGTCAGGGTTAAGGTGTCTGGTTGCGGGACTCGGATCAGAGTCAGGGTTAAGGTTACGACGGCCCCCGAGTGAAGCTCAGGGTTGAGTACCGAACGGGAACGGAATCCACTTCGGTGTTAAGGCAACGACGAGGCCCAAACAAAGCTCGGATTTGAGGTGAGGACGATGGGCCCATCGATGAGTCAAGTTCACGATCAACGTTGCGAAATGTTGTGCCCGAATAAAGGTCAGGGTTAACGTTGCGACAGGGACTTGGGACTGGGACTTGGGACTTGGGACTTGGGACTGGGACCGATACACGGTTATTACTTCATTTTTTTGGAAATTTATGGCAATTGTTGATGTCTAACACCATCTATTACATATCTGGTCCTGGGACATGGGACTGGGACTTGAGACCGTCGTTAACCAGGTATAACCATCATATAACCATCATCAAATAGAGACGATACAAGATTAGGGACACCCAGAGAATAACGTCAGAGACAGAAAGATGATAGCGAATTTCATGAGAAAACAACGAAATTTTTGGGAAAACCCCCGAAAAGAGCGCGAAATACCGTCGGTGCCACACATAAATCGATATAACCACGTTATTAATGATATAACCACGAATGTAAGACTTGATAAAGATGCGCACTGGTCCCCTGCATCGTTTGGAACGTATAACCACGCACTTTTCCCAATAACCACGGAGTTATTCGTATAACCACGTTTTTGGGGTGCTAATATTACCCGTAAGGCTGCAGTGCCAGTGCCACATTTGTTAAGGGGTGAAGGCTGCGGTGCCGGTGCCACGTTTGTTAGGGTTAGGGTTAGGGTTAGGGTTAGGGTTAGGGTTAGGGTTAGGGTTAGGGTTAGGGTTAGGGTTAGGGTTAGGGTTAGGGTTAGGGTTAGGGTTACTGTGTTTTACGATTTTAAATTTTAAATTTTTGAATTTTTTTAATTTTTTTAATGACTGCACTTTCCCTAAGACTAACCCTAAACGACCCTCACGACGCTTATCCTAACCCTAAACGACCCTCACGGCGCTTATCCTAACCCTAGTGAAGATTTCTAACCCCAACTGTCTAACCTAACCCTAACTGTGGATACTTAACCCTAACTGTCTAACTTAACCCTAACTGTGGAAACTTAACCCTAACTGTCGAAATTTAACCCCAACTGTCTAAATTAACCCTAACTTTTGATATTTAACTCCTTTTTTGTCCGTAGCTAACCCTAACTGTCCAAATTAACCCTAACTTTTCGATTTTTAACCCCATTTGTGTCGATAGCTAACCCTAACTGTCTAAATTAACCCTAACTTTTCATATTTAACCCCATTTTTGTCCGTAGCTAACACTAACGCTGTCCATTCCTAGCCCTAACTTTGGGGATCTGACCCAACGAAAAGGAGGAGTTATTTAGCGAAAGTAGGGTCGTTTAGGGCTCAGGGTTACCGAAAGTAGGGTCGTATAGGGCTCAGGGTCAGCGAAAGTAGGGTCGTTTAGGGTTAGTGTTAGGGCTAGTGTTGTCGATGTAATGTTGCTACCCCGAAGCCAAGTCAGGACTAGTGTAAGGACGGGATTGGAATCAAAGTCAGGGTTAAGGTTGCGAAAATGGGTCGTATCAAAGTCAGGGTTAAGGTTGCGAACATGGCCCGTATCCAAGTCAGGGTTAATTTTGCAATCGGGGCCCGATTCGAGGTCGTGTTACGGTGAAAACGGGACCCGAATCCAGCTCAGGATTAAGGTGATGACGGGGTTAAGGAGTGAAGCGAAAGTAGGGTCGTTTAGGGTTAGTGTTAGGGCTAGTGTTGTCGATGTAATGTTTCTCGATGGAATTAAGGGCTAGTTTAAGGACGGAACCCTATTGAGAGTCAGGGTTAACGTAAGAGCGGAACTCGATTAAAAGTCAGGTTTAAGGTGATTTTGGGGCCCGTATCAATGTCAGTGTTAATTTTGCGAAGAAAGCCCGAATCAAAGTCAGGGTTAATTTTGCGAAGATGGCCTCTATGAAAGTCAGGGTTAATTTTGCGAAGATGGCCTATATCAAAGTCAGGGTTAATTTTGCGAAGATGGCCTCTATGAAAGTCAGGGTTAATTTTGCGAAGATGGCCTATATCAGAGTCAGGGTTAATTTTGCGAAGATGGCCTCTATGAAAGTCAGGGTTAATTTTGCGAAGATGGCCTATATCAGAGTCAGGGTTAATTTTGCGAAGATGGCCTCTATGAAAGTCAGGGTTAATTTTGCGAAGATGGCCTATATCAGAGTCAGGGTTAATTTTGCGAAGATGGCCTCTATGAAAGTCAGGGTTAATTTTGCGAAGATGGCCTATATCAGAGTCAGGGTTAATTTTGCGAAGATGGCCTCTATGAAAGTCAGGGTTAATTTTGCGAAGATGGCCTATATCAGAGTCAGGGTTAATTTTGCGAACGGGGCCCGTATCAAAGTCATGTTTATGGTGAGGACGGGACCCGAATAAAGCTCAGGATGAAGGTGATGACAGGTTTAAGGAGCGAAGCGAAAGTAGGGTCGTTTAGGGCTCAGGGTAAGCGAAAGTAGGGTCGTTTAGGGTTAGTGTTAGGGCTAGTGTTGTCGATGTAATGTTTCTCGATGGAATTCTGGGCTAGTTTTTGAGAGTCAGGGTTAATTTAAGGGCTGAAATCGATTAAAAGTGAGGGTTAAGGTGATGTCGGGACCCGTATCAATGTCAGGGTTAAGGATGCGTTAATGGCCCGTATGAAAGTCAGGGTTAGTTTTGCGAAGAAAGCTCCAATCAAAGTCAGGGTTAATTTTGCGAAGAAACCCCGTATCAAAGTCAGGGTTAAGGTTGCGAAAGGGTCCTATTCAATGTCATGTTTATGGTGAAAACGGGACCCGAATCAATGTCAGGGTTAAGGAGTGAAGCGAAAATAGGGTCGTTTAGGACTCGGGGTAAGCGAAAGTATGGTCGTTTAGGGCTCAGGGTAAGCGAAAGTAGGGTCGTTTAGGGCTCAGGGTAAGCGAAAGTAGGGTCGTTTAGGGCTAGTCTTAGGGCTAGTGTTGTCCATGGATTCTTTCGAAAGAAGGATTACCAGGGTTAGAAATGCAGGTTACAGGTTAAAGGGAGAAGAAGGCAGGTTTAAGGTGATGACGGGACCCGGATCAAAGTCAGGGTTAACGTTGCGACGGTCCTCGATTCAGTGACCGGTCTAAGGAGCGAAACGGATTAGGATCAAAGTCAGGGTTAATGCTGCGACAATATTCGAATCAGTTACAGGGTTAAGGAGCGAACGGGACCCGGATCAATGTCAGGGTTAAAGGTTGCGACAATATTGGAATCAGTTACAGGGTTAAGGAGCGAACGGGACCCGGATCAAAGTCAGGGTTAAAGGTTGCGAACGAAACCCGAGTCAATTTCGGTGTTAAGGAAGCGAGCGGGACCCGAATCAAGGTCAGAGTACAGGTAAGGAAAAGCCCCAACTGTCCATATTATGCAACACAGACTGTCCATGTACGTTATATGCGGCGAAAAGACCGAAATCAGCGCTCAATACGAACGAAGTCACGCTTTGAAGATTAATTATCCAAGGCAGATTAGTGTAAGGACTGGGCTCGATTCAAAGTCAGGTTTCAGGTGATGACGGGACCCGTATCAAAGTCAGGGTTAAGGTGACGACGGGCCACGAGTAAAATTCAGGGTTTATACGAGGACGGACCCGAATAAAGCTCAAGATTAAGGACCGAAGCGAAAGTAGGGTCGTTTAGGGATCAGGGTAAGCGAAAGTAGGGTCGGTTAGGGCTCAGGGTTAGGGCTAGTGTTGTCGATGTATCCAATTCGGGGTTAATGTAAGGACGAGACTCGATTCAAATTCAGTGTTAAGGTGATGACGGGTCCGGATAAAAGTCAGGATTGAAGTGATGATGAAAGGTCAGGGTTAAGGTGGCGACGGGACCCGGATCCAATTCAGGGTTAACGTTGCGACGGGACCCGAACAAAAGTCAGGGTTGAGGTAAGCACGGGACCCGAATCAAATTCAGGGTTAACGTAAGGACGGGTCGTGGATCAAAGTCAGGGTTAAGGTGAGAACGGGAAAGGAATCAAAGTCAGGATTAAGTAGCGAAAGGAATGTAAAATAAGACTTGAATAGGACGTAAAGGACACCTCTGAAACGATTGGAACGTATAACCACGCAGTTTTCAGGGTTAAAACCACAGACATATTTTGATATAACCACGTTTTTTGGGGCTAGTATTACCTATAGGGCGTCGGTTGGTTCCAGTGCCCGTCGGTTCCAATGGGCGAATTTTGGACGATTTTCGAAGGTCAGGGTTCATCGGTCAGTTTGGTACGTAAAGATACACGATCTAGACGTCAGGGTTCCATGGCATTTTCTCTCTTCTTCTTGCCAGTTTTGACTTCGGAACGGGACTACTCGAATCAAGGTCACTACGATTAAGGTGATGACGACGGGACCCCCCCACTCAAAGTCAGAGTAAACGTTGCGAATAAGAGTCAGGTTAAGATTGCGACGGGACTCGAATCAAAGTCAGGATTAAGGTTGCGAAAGGGCTGGGAATGAAGGTGAAGAATAAGGTTGCGAACGGGACTAGAATCAAGGTCAGGGCTAATGTACAGATTTGACAGGAATGACTAACATGTGGACGGGACGGGACCACGACTGGGACAGGACTGGGACGAGGACTGGGACAGGACTGGGACCGACGGCTACCGGAATGCAAGCCAGGGTTATTGAATGACTCGAATTACGGTGAAAAATTAACGTAAGGACGGGACTCGATAAAAAGTAAGGGTTAAGGTGATGACAGGTCCCCTATAAAACTCGTCAGGGTTAAGGTGTCTGGTTGCGGGACTCGGATCAGAGTCAGGGTTAAGGTTACGACGGCCCCCGAG
>CAUVYU010000199.1:0-51810 GCA_963556255.1 Allolobophora icterica | reverse complement strand
ACCTGATCTTGTTTATAATGGCTGCTTCACATTTGAATGCATTGGAGTCGCAACTGTGCCAATCGGCAATGCGCTTTCTGGTAGCAATTGCCTACACGTGTTGTATACGTGTTATATACATTTAACGTCATGTTTCATACGACTGTATTCTGAATAATTAATTAAGACCATTTATTACAATAATTGTTTAGAAGGTAATTAAGATCATGGTAACCATGTTATGGGAGTTCTGATCTGAAAAGACTGGCGATTGTTTCTGTTTGTTAAAGTTCTCTTTCTGTGATGACTCCATCATTCCATTTGACTTGCAGTTCAATGCTTTTCCAATTAATTACTGTAGAATCATGTGTCTTAACGCTCAGCTGCTGCTGCTGGTGCTGCTGGTGCTGGTGCTGATGCTGGCTCCATTGATCATGGCAGTTGAAATGTAAGAGAAGATGATGGAGTGTTCATTGTGTGAACTCTGTCTTTGTCTTATGTTCAGTTTTGTTGTTGCTCTATGCAATTCTGAGATCTGGATCTTCAGCTGTTTTTTCTTCGTATGTTTTATTTGCATAGATTTCCATTCCGTTTCTAAAGCATTTCTTGTGTATGAATCTACGATTACGTCTGTCTGGCTTTCTGTCTGGGAGGCGTTTGTGTTCAGTTCAGATCCAAGCGTTGAGTCTCTTCTGACATTTTTCTAGATTTTATGATCAGCTCTTTTATCTTCCAGTGTCGTGTTTGAATTGCTTTCCAGGTGGATTTTTGTGGTTTGTTCTAATCAGTGGATTGTTGTAGCCCATTTTCCTCCAGTCAACAGTGGATCAATGTGATCAACAGTTGATCGATGGATCAGTGTGGTCAATGTGATCAACAGTTGATCGATGGATCAGTGTGGTCAATGTGATCAACAGTTGATCGATGGATCAGTGTGGTCAATGTGATCAACAGTTGATCAATGGATCAGTGTGGTCAATGTGATCAACAGTTGATCAATGGGTCAGTGTGGTCAATGTGATCCCTTTTAATGATGTCCTGTGTCAGTCATTCAGAGCGTGCTTCATCATCGTCTCTGCTTTTAATTGTTTTTGGATTTACAGTATTTCAGCTCAAAGTCTTGTCTGTTTCATCGACCAGCCTTCTACGTTTTACATGTTTGGTCGACGTTCATAGTATGTCCAAATGTTTCTTTTGTCTATGGCCTAGTCATGAGTTGCCTCAGCTTTACACTCTCTGCCCACCAGACCTCCACCCTTCACAGGCTGTTTAGTGTAGAGGAAAATCATCAGGTCACTGTAGCTGAGACTCATCCATCTCTTCCTCTGCCCTTTGTGGGTATCGATGTTCTGGGGCTGTTAACAGACAATGTCAAAATCGTCAAGGTATATTTAAAAAATGTTTTTATCATGTTTTTGAGATCACCTTCCCTTGAAAATTATTGAATTTCTAGTCATCTCACCAGAGCTCTGTCATTCTGCCGATCTGCTTTGGACTTTCATCGCATTTGAGGATTGCAATTCAATGTCTGATCACAGGACCACCCTTTGTGGTTTTTACCACTTCAGATGTCATTTGCTTTCCATTGGTCACCTAAGAAGAGGGATTATTTCATGGCAACCACTCTGTATGTGAGAGCAGTATTTCTTAATGCGACACAGCTGCTGCACGACGAAATTTAATGAAAACACCAGTACTTAGTAAAATCCCGCTCTTAATTAATGCTCTATTAATTACCATTTGCTTAATTCTTGGGTCACTTTGAAGTCAGGAGAGGTCAAGCCAGTTGAGAGACAGCTAGTACTGTGATGGGTGAAGAAAATACTAGAAAGAGTTGTGTTTTGGGTTTGAAATTAAATGTTTATTAATGAAGAAGGCTGTCAAGAGGGAGGCATGGAGAGGCTAATGGTTGGAGTCTAAAGAGATTAACAATGACTGGGTAGTCACCGATTGCATTCCTATGGTTTTCTTAGTTCATGAGTAAGAGCCGACATCCTGATCAACTCTGTGTGGTCATACGTTTGAGTCTCCTGTCATTTGTTCATCCCTAGACGTCCTGCCTTCCCCAGCAACATATTATGTGCACTTGAAGTAGTCCTATTCAAGGGATGGATGATACAGCAGCACCATGGGTTGTTTTTCGATGTCGTAATGAAGTGACTTGGGGTCAATCGCGTCTTTCACTTGACTGATATCTCATTGTCTTACGGTGTCATTGGAAGACGTCAGATGTCACTATTGTTGGATGACACAAGACGTGAAATTGCCACTCTAGATGCTTCTGTCAGTTCTAGGTCCTGCTGCACTGGCTTCCAGGCTGTGATACAGATGCAGGTTGTTTTTGTTGGTCTGTAATTTTTGTTTTCCAGAGAAAAAGTTCCAATCTTGATTAACATAGTTATGATTGTTGCTGCATTCATATTTTCTGAGCTTAGGAAATGGGTTTGAAGGACTTGCTGTGCTGTGCCTCCAATCAACCCTGGGGAAATGGGGAAACATGAACTGTCTTCTGTGTGAATATTTAGTCGACTGATGTTCATTTTTTTATATTATTCCGATTTCTGTATATCTCGTGTAGAAGACACTTCCGTTCCAAGAGGTTCCAGTTTTATTATGTGAACCATATATATTTGTAAACACTAATAAAATTATCAAATATCCTGTAATAATAATTGATAATTCGTTTCCTAGACTTTTATTCTTTTCATTGCAAAATGGGTTTTATAGCAGTGCTGGTGAAAGTGATCGTCGAGTGTCTTTTGAATAATCTGCCAACTTCTATACTGGTCCTGTAGAGACAGACATGACACCAAGGCATGACCAATTGTTGATTTAACGTTTACAAGGCAGGAGTCGATGGAAGTGCAGCTAATGGTCGTTGAGGATTACACTTAGCTTTTGCTGTGGTGTGGAAGGAATGATGTAACCGTATGAATTAAATATCTAGGAATGATACAGTCAGGAATGATAACTTCTGAAATGATTAATGTAGGAATGATGACTTTAGGAATGATAAAGTTAAGAATGATAAATTCAGGAATGATAGGCCTACAGTTAAGAATGATAAATTCAGGAACGATAAAGTTAGGAATGATAAATTAAGGAATGATTGAGTTAGGAATGATAAATTCAGGAATGACAAAGTTAGGAATGATAAATTCAGGACGGACAAAGTTAGGAATGATAAATTTAGGAATGATAAAATTAATTCAGGAATGACAAAGTTAGGAATGATAAATTCAGGACGGACAAAGTTAGGAATGATAAATTTAGGAATGATAAAATTAATTCAGGAATGACAAAGTTAGGAATGATAAATTGAGGACAGACGACGTTAGGAATGATAAATTTAGGAATGATAAATTCAGGAATGACAAAGTTAGGAATGGAACGCCTAAGAATGATAGCTGTGGATCCAAGGCTGGCATTGCAAAAGCTAAGACAGCTTACTTGTAATTCTGCATAAGTTGTATTTTGCAAGACTCGTCTATTTCCATGCCACGTTTTCTTAAAAAGCCATTATTAGCAATTATCTTTATTTTATGCTTTGACTGCATAGCTAATCTGTCGTAAAATTGTAGGCCTACAATTCTGTAAAATCATCATGATCTTAATGCATCAATTGATGGTAACTTAAAAGAGAAACGTAGTCCATTGCATTGAACCATGCAGCCAAGATCCTCTGAGACTCTATGTGCTACCGGAAGCTTCCAAGGCCTAGGTGTTCGGAGTTTTGGTCTGCTTGTCTGTAGTGATTGCTGAGACTCTTCGGAGTTACATCCGGGTCCTTCATTTCCACACGCTTCAGCTCTTCGAGCGTTCGGAGCATTGACCGAGTAGCCATTGACCAATGTCAGCGTAATTAGTGGACAGTGGCCTAGCTAGGTATTTTGCCCGTCCCACCCTCTGGGCGCATGTCTGTAAATGAATTTAATTAGCTGCTTTTCTTACTTATCCTACTTATGTCACTTCGATCCCCTCGGGTGGCGCCCTCACAGAGGTTGATCAACTTAAAGGTCAAAGGTCACAAAATACGTGAAGAGTATTTAAACAAAAGCATTAATCGATGGACTGTAGCTGTACATCAGTCTACAGTGTTGACGAGTTCAGGTAGTGAAGCACAACATCAAGAGGAGTGGCGATGTCGGACATTTGAACTTCCTGAGCCAGACAAACAGAAGAAGAATTATATGTGTAGGCGCTTGCGTAGATCCTATAGATCTACGCACCGGCTTTCCGTCTCCGTTAACTGTCGGCAGAAGGGCGGAGCTTGAACCTGGATAGTCGGCGCTGTATGTCTTCGGCCTAAGGCGCAGGGCCTACGTGTTGTCCGCTGCCTACGCGATGAGGCGATCATATGGTGGGTTCGAGATATGCGAGCAGCGAAGCGCCGTTGGGTCTGTGTGGGCCAATAGGACGTCAACGCCTCCTTAGATCGCAAGCGGTTCAGATTTTCGAGAAACATTTTCAGTCATCACAATGCAGAAACTGGGTCGTTGTCGTAAGCCTGTTTATCAGGTCTCGGGGTCTCGCGCATTTTTCAAACCACATCGTCTCTAGGTGCATAATAGCCTAATTATTATGCTTAGGCCTACATTAAGGCGTAGGCTAATCGTTTTCTCCAAACTTCTAAAGCGCCAGTCGAAGGCAAAGCGCAGGGCACCAATCTATTCACGAGCACAGTGTCAAATCAGAGGGGGTTTTCCAAAGAGTTGTCCAGATCTCAGCAGGGCCGGTGTCACGAAATAGAGTATCCCCCATACATGCGTATCCCCCTTAGCGAAATGGAGTATTCGGTTTAGTTTGCATTTTTGGCGGTTTCTAAGTGTATTCAGTCGTACTGTTTGGATTTATTGCACACATAAAATTTCTGAATTGCGTATCTTTAGTTTGTACGTCGACCTGAAATCAATTTACTTTGTTTTTGGTGATTTTGACTGGAATTTCGTCGAGGCTATCGTGATGCCTATGACGAGGGGGGGATAGAATGGTTCATCCCACCGGATACTCTAAACCGGTTTATTCCATCCGGGATGATACGCTTTAGGGGGGATAGAATATCTCGGGACACCGGCGCCAGAGTATTTGGCGCCCTAGGCGAATCTGTCGCACTTCGCCCCGCGTACATAGGCTACTAGGGCCACGGCCGGTTTAACCACTAGGCGAACTAGGCGGCCGCCTAGGGCGGCACATTTCTGGGGGCGGCAGAAAAGCTACACAAAGAAATATTTTTTAAACCATTGCCGCCGTTTTGCCAGTCCAGGGGCGTACGCACCCCCTGTAACATTCTGCTGTAGGCCCTATTCTTTAACTTTTCTCCAAGCGCACAAATTTTAAATTTGGTTAATTGTTCCATCTGATAACATATTTAGCCGCTGCCTACGGTGTTCAAAAAGTCCATTTACTGCGGTTATGTATCAGCCTCTCTGCAGTCTGAACTACATTCTGTATGATGGCGGATGAAACATGATATCTGATACACAGGGCCATAGACGTATTGTGTGGTATTTGTCTATACATGTACTAGGTTACCCTGGTGTGTCGGAGTAATTGACCTTGTTCGACCCCCCCCCCCCATTAGAAGCGAATACCAAGCTGCACATGAGCCAGATTCTCCCTTTTAGATGTACAACCACGGCGTACACTTTTACGTTCAGTTCCAGCGCTAAGATATGCATGAAATAGTATCTGCCTTGTTCGTCTGTCTTTTGCTCTCACTCACTCACACACACACTCTCTCTCTCTCTCTCTCTCTCTCTCTCTCTCTCTCTCTCTCTCTCTCTCTCTCTCTCGTTTTCTCTCGCTCTGTCTCTGTCGCAGTCTGTCTCTCTCAATGTCCCTCTACAAGCCTTGTAGCCTGTACACTCTACATTGCCTACGGTGACTCTACACACGATTGCAGTATTCAAAACTCTCTTGAAAAAAAGAAACTAAGACTCAACTGATGGTAAGGAACTTCTAAATTTAGAGTAGGGCCTAGCAGTTCTTGTTGCTTTAATTTTTTAAGTAGTACATACGTAATCTGCTTCACTTCATGAAACATTACTATGCCTTTTACTTAAACCTTAAACGTTACTCTGTGAATCTGTTAAAATAAGAAAGTATAGTATCGAAAGCTGATTCCGTGATTGTTTTATTTTGAAGTAATAATGATTCTTAGATGATTACAATGAACAACGATACTAAATTAACCCATTTACCGCCGCTATTAGAAATAGCCACCGGATTAAGCTGTAACTGATACTAGGTCATCAATATGATGCCAATAAACTTCTGACAGTGCGTTTTTATTGGAACTATATGTAGTGTCCTAGTATTAGGACGTTGCGTTTTCGCAACATCGGCGGGAAAGATGTATTTGTTTATTATAGTAATGTTCTATTAGTTATCGATTGTGTTTGCGGTCATTTCAATAAAAATGTTTGTGCTTGCTGTAAGCTGAATAAGTTCAATGTCACTTGTTTCCATGGTATTCAGCAAGGCACTTGGCGTGCATGCGATACACGTGTAGTACGTGGTGCTGTGGCACAACCGACAACGCAGTCTACGACCATCTTCGTTCTTGGCTATGATTTGCAATGCTGTGCATCATAGGTGTAGACTCTGGGGCGAGCCGGGGCAGCCGGGGAACGTGCCCCCAATAATTGGGGTGGACTGTACATTCAATGCAACAAGTGTAGAATGAAGAACCAAATACCCCCGCCCCTATTTTGGACAAGTGTACGCCAGTGCTGTGCATAGGCCTACAGTGTACTCTGTGTTATCAGGCTAAACACCTCGTCATCCCAAAATTCTTAAAAGACTCGCTCTTGCTTATCACCTGTGTGATCAACTGCCACATCTTTATCTTCTCCTTGTTGGCAGGGCTCAATGTAACTTTTGGTTCTTGGCATTGCCGATCCTCTTTCGTTGGCTTAGAAGACTTAGGCGGCTTTTCAGGTAGTCGTTGCTTCTTGGCCCGCAAGGGCGTTGAATCCACTGACTCTTTCATCGGCGTATGAGTATCGGACACGAGATCAGCCTGCCGCCTGGAAGACTTTGAAGATATTCTGGAGCTGTGTCCTTCGAATAAACATGCTGCAGTGGTTCGTCTGACCTTTCCGCATGCTGCTGCCTGGAAGACTTGTACCTTGCAGACATCCGTGGCTTTCTTCTTGACTTCTTATTATTTGTTTCACGCGAGGTATGCCTAGTGGGCGGTGACCGTTGGTTTGACATTGATGCATCAGTGTAATGGACTTCCACATGCCCGGCAACGTCTTCTGGCATCACATCGGTAGTCATGAGCTCATTTTCGTCAAAACGTTCGCTATCGCTTTGCTAATCAACTTAGGATGGGGTGGTGATATCATCTTCTTCAAATATCACTGGGACGGCCTCCCTCAAGCAATAAAACTTCTTCCTCAGCCTCCTCTGAAAAATTCAATGTGCATCTTTCAAAAGTATGCCCAATGAAGAGTGGCAGCACTGAGCACGCCATCATATATGAATCACTAAACTGAAATTGTTGTAAGTAATCGTAAACTGACATAAGTTTATCTGAATCACTAGGTGACAGGTGTCACACTGTGCATATCGTTTCCCGCCGAAGTTGCGAAAACGCAACAATGTGTATATATCAAATTCCGCCAAAGTTGCGAAAACGCAACATCGAAATTTCGGACATTGCAGTATCGGCATATAATGAGACATACTATTAATAAACAAATAATATTAAATGCTCACCTAAGTACTTCAAAAGATACAGGATCGCTTCTGGGAAATATAACGTCTTATGGCAAAAGAAAATTCTTGAAAAAAACCACCAGTTAGACGTCAAAAACCACGAATTTTGTGCAACTCAAAAAAAATTGCAGACAACAGCAAAGAATATATTTTTGATACCAGCAGACGTAATGAACACCCAGGAAGTAAGACAAAAAGAATTTGCGTGAATTTTTCGTGTCTTCATTTTTTTTCAAATTTCCAAACAGTGCGTTGCGTTTTCGCAACGTTGGCGGCAAATGGGTTAAAGATGCAGCATTCGGCTGCATTCCTGTGTGAAGGTTATATTAACTTGATTAATTTAATATTAATTAATTAGGGCTATTATCGCACTTGCCAGGGGCCCATGCAGTGCGACAGGTTCGCCTAGGGCGCCAAATACTCTGGCGCCGGCCCTGACTAGGGCCTATAACTAATTAATATTAAATTAACTAAATTAATAGGCCCTTCACACAGGAATGCAGCCGAATTCTGCATCTTTAATTTAGTATCGTCGATCCGTCGCTCATTATTTTGATCTACAAATCATTAATGCTTCTAAATAAAACAAAAATATGGCACTTAGTAATTTCTAAATTTAAAAGCTAGCCATAATTAGGGCCTAAAGTAAAAGACTGTAGGAATAAACTGCATTAGCTATGCATCCTATGCTGTATGGTCTAACACGTTTAATGGGAATTTAAAATGTAAAATAATATTAAATGAGAGTGCACATTTTCATTTGAACATTTGTAACGCCTACGATTACCTGTACTGTCCTAGGTCCTAGGTCCTACCTACATATTAAGTCTATACAAATGTAGGCCCTAATGTAATTTCAAAATTTCATTTTTCGCGCTTTCTCTTTAGCAAATGTAGAAATGAGTTCCATCAGTTCATTGTCTCCAGCAATATCATGTTCAGTGGCCTATTGATAAGGTATCTATAGTGACAGTCCAACAAGTCTTTCTTTCAGCATGGAGATTATACCCCGTGATCGATCGAGTCGAACTGCTACGATCGACTTGCCTCGGCCGACGCTCGACTCGATCGACTTTGTCGACTAGTCGACCTCTCGTCGACTCAATCGACTTATCAAATAAACGATCGACTTGGTCGACTTTGTCGACTTGGACTGTATCTCTTGGCCATGGCCCGGGAGCCATGACGCCAAAGGTGCCAATGCTCACACAAGTTTTGGCTCTGTAGCGCCGAGGCAGAAGCATGCTCAGACAACTTTTGGCTGGCGCTTTGTATTTGATGCTTGCTAAAGTAGTTATTGACTTATTGTGCTATAGACGCGTTTCATTTCATGAATATGTAGTATAATAAACTTTCCAATGATTGTAAAAAATTACAGAATATTCTTATTGGTTATATCGGATATAATATATAGGCCTAATTCTATCCATCTTAGGTCTGTAGGCTACTTGGCTGAGGTTAGCTCACGCAACTTTTGAACACTTTCCGAGCCACAGCTCTTGGGCAAAGTCGAAGCACTCGGTCCCGTCCTAACACACAGACATGTTTCGAACATTTTGAGATCGTCGTTATAACTGACTACAGAGCTGAAATTTCCTTAAACTTGCGCAAGTATCTGCATCTTCCACTATACGAAATCACCAAAAGGCTCATAATTTTGCATTGAACTTCAAATCAGGTTAACACGGTAGTTGTGCGTTTACAAAGCATTAGGGCCTACGTCATATATCATGCGGGTCATTTTGCGAAGTAGCCGCAAAAAATAGCCTATAGTAAGAAAATATTTCATAGTCGAGTCGAGTCGAGGAAACAACTATCGACTCGACTTGTCAAAACATATGATCGACTCGACTTGCAAGTCGATCGAGTCGAAGATTTTTCGACCGACTCGACTTGACCGAGTTTCGATCGACTTGATCGACTGACTCGATCGATCACGGGGTATAAGAGTCATTTTCCGGTAAATGCATAAATTGACGATTCAGCTGTCCCCGGTCATTTCTAAGAAAACAATGCCTAGTCTGATCATGCTAAGTGATTAGATTTAAACGTTATTGATCAGTCAACAATTTAAAACCTTTAAAAGTAATTCAGAGCAATAAAATAATTTATTACAATTTATTTTGAATTTAAAATGTTCCACTCCGTTACCGTCCCTAGGCTATAGTACATATTGCTTTCGTCTACAATTTCAAAATGATTTGCATTAAACCAAAAAATGTGACTGTTTCTTTTATAATAAACATAATTGCATATTTCTAAATACAACTTAGAAACTTACAACTTCAGTATAATTTAAAAAAATATATGTTAACTTGTCCCCGGAAAATTATGTCCGCTCCGTTAACATGTGAAAATTATCTCGTATCTCACAACCCTTTCAGCTCTTTGGTCCCGCAACTTAACACATCTCTTCTGTGAAGATCTATGTAAGTAAGTATGTCTTAATACAGGATCTGAATGCTAAGACAAATTTCTTACAAATTTTCATTTATTACGTACCTCATGTGTTTTTTCATAATATATCCACTCAGTTACTGCATTTTTGCAATGATTATG
The DNA here is from genome assembly GCA_963556255.1 of Allolobophora icterica. Lineage (NCBI taxonomy): Eukaryota > Metazoa > Annelida > Clitellata > Crassiclitellata > Lumbricidae > Allolobophora > Allolobophora icterica. The sequence goes on along the minus strand of CAUVYU010000199.1, from coordinate 41,547 downwards.
AATAAATTTAATTTAAATAATATTTTTAATATAACATTTATAAGCTATATAATGAGTGTACCGACGATTAATATGGACGCATGAGAGATAATATGATATTTATGATAATATGATATTTACACAATTTGTCCACTCCGTTAACTGTCCACTCAGTTACCATAATTGTGACCCTTGAGGTACTAAAATTTATTCCACTGTCAGGATAATTAAGTCGTCTACTTAAATTATCATTTCTAATACAACTTATATAACAATATATGACATTTTAAATAAATTTTTGCTTTGGCAGACTGTTTTTTTTTAAGTTCACTTTTCACATTCTGTGCTCAATTCTCAACAAATGGTAACGGAGCGGAACTTTTTATGGTAATTTTTTATGTAATTTTGATGTTATGAGCAGATTTTTAAGACAACATCATAAATATTTTAATGTTTTTTTGTTCATTTGATCACTGGTAATGATTAGCTGAAGTGATTTTTATTTTGTTATTTGGCAAAAAAAATACAGTCAACTTTACGTTGATTAGATTCCCTATTTTTCTTTCGGTAACGGAGTGGAACACCTTAACAATATTTAAAATGTGATGGAATTAAATAATCATTTGTATTGTAATTTCTTTTATATTTATTTTATAAACATTAATACTAAGAACATATTGGCATGTCAAACTACGCAGTAGGAAGCCGTCTACTATATATAAATAGCTCATATGTGTTTTGGTAACGGAGTAACGGAGTGGACAAACATTTTCGTAGCGCTATTTTCTTTCTGCTAAAAACTTCATAATTTTAAATATTAGTGCAAAACCAAATATATATTAGCGAAATAGAAATATTGAAGATTTGCTCCCAAAAAAAATCAATGTAATTTGCCAAAAAATTTTTTGGCTTCTTCAATTAGTGAATGTGACATATTACCGGAAAATGACTCACTGTAATGGAGATCCGCAAATATTTTCTCTAAATCAATTTGAGCTTCGAGAAGCTTCTCTCACCACTAGCCACAGAAACAGAAAGTGTCAGGGAGATTCGCAGAACAATAGCAGTGTTTGGGACAATATATCTGTTTGTTTATTTTTCAATATAAAGTTTCGCACATCTGTGGCGATGTACACCCTGCAACTCATCTTGAACTGGCCTGTAGTTCCCAACTCAGAACAACTGCATCAATATCTTTGGAGTCTTCATGAATTCATGTTGCAAAGCTTACTTGAGGTTCAAGCAATGTTCCATAATTTCCTTTCTTGTTATATTCTGCAAAACGTGAACATTTAGATTGCGTAAATGTCTCTCTTTGTGCCGTCGGCTCTAGGAGCCCTAGCGATCGTCATGCCACACAGTCTCCGTTGCCGTCTTGCTACTTCTCCCAGTAGCCCTTGAGTCGCGCTTTGGCCTGGGAGTCCCACCTCAGCGCTCCGGCCTGGGAGTCCCTCCATCCGCGACCATCGGCGTGGTTTGGTGTGTGGCATGACGATTTTCTTGGCATGATTAACAGGGGTGGTTTGCCATTGCCTTCCCCTGGTTTTGCCTGCCGTGCCCGTTCGTTCCCCCTCCTAGGAAGAGTACTTCCTAGGAAGGGTACTAACGGTCCGCACCACGAGAAGGTGGGCACGGAGGACTTTGGTTCACCAGCCCAGGTCGGATCCGAGTCTACGCTCATCAGAGTCGTCGGTCAGGTCGCCTCCCTGCTTTACTCTGTACCAGAGTGACTGGTGAACCTTTGCGTAAATGTAGAGGAAACTAAATACAGAAGCAATTTCTTGCATCAACGTGAATCTTTCTTCAACGGATTATGTTGCCGTGTCAAGAACAGTGAAGTAGCCTAAAAGTTGACTTTAAATTAAATATTTTGTCTTTGGGATCCTGGATAAGTTCTTCATCTCCTTTGTATGCAAACTGCTTCTTTTTTCTTCTGATATGGGTTGGTTCGGGTTCGAAAAGTGCTGGCATCTCTAAACTGGCAGCAAGTTCAGCTGAATCTATCAGTGCTTTTCAATCTCGGTGTCACTGTCATTTCCGAGGTATACGAGAAGCTTCTTTGTTTCTCCCATTTGATTGATAGCGCTATTATATATCTAAACCCAGAGAACCCAAGGTACGTACGGCTGCGGGTCTATGAGTCTGTAACGTCATGTGACTCACTTCACTGACATTCAATATTGCCGTTTATTATTTTCGTAGGCGTACAATTCTTTTATTAATAAATGGTGGCAAAACGGCGGCAATGTTTAAAAAATATTTCTTAGTGTTGCTTTTTTGCCGCCCCCAGAAATGTTCCGCCCTAGGCGGCCGCCTAGTTCGCCTAGTGGTTAAACCGGCCCTGATTGTAAAGTAATAAAAAGATTACTAATTAGGGCCTACTTAGGCCTACTTATACTGTACATACTTTGCGAAGGAAGTTTAAAATATTCGTCTTCCTTAATTTACAATAGTGAAACAGCTGATTGATCGAGCAGGAGAAAGACTTAAGTGTAATCTGCATAAATGGGGCTGAACTGGATTAGTCTAGGCCTGTAGGCCTATATTATGCTCTATAGTCCTAAGCGAACATAGACGAAATCTTGAGGTAGCCTATACACCACATGGGTGTACGATTCTCAGATATATCATGGTATTTTGATACTAAAACATACGTTTTAACATTAAACCCCAAAGCACTGAGCATTGATATTTTAAAGAAAAGCATAAAATTAAATTGGTTTGCTTTCTCTGCGCTGTTTTTGGAGAATCCGTTGGCCCGAACGTGTATTTAAAATATTGAATTGAGGTCAGGTCAGGCTGCGGCGCATGCGTGCTGTTGTGTTCCGGTTCTAGATGGACGATCGTTTTTAAGCGACTGTTGGTTGTCGTTGTATAATTGGAAGGAATTGAAATTCGCCCATTTGCTGTAGCAGATATTATTTGTCGTTTTCCGGGCGTAGGTTTAATCGGAACGGGATTTTTCAGGATGGCGCATGTCGTAGGTCGGCGGCAGAGGACTTGCTTCTATCCACACGAACAGTGTTTGGTTGCGTACGACCAATGGACTCGGATGATGGATAGTATGCTGACTTCGAAGGCTACCCTCCTCAGGTCATCGACCAACTCCTTCGCCCCTTCTCGACCATCTGTCGACCCTGGCTTGGCAAAGCTCGTCCAGTCCGAAGCAGCCAGCTGGACTGGTCGAGAAGCTGCCACCTCTTCCGCCCAGTGGACGAATAATAACACTGAAGGGAGCGAGCTGGTGGACGGCGAGTCTGTGGTCGAAGCGGGGGAGTCTGTTACTGGTCCTGCGAAAGATGGAAACCTTTCGAAGGAATTAAACGACTACATGTCGCCGTCATTTCGCCAAGGTTTGACTCCATGGAAGGACCCAGGAAAGTGCTATTCTCCTGGACTTCAGGGGTAAGTGGAATTTCAGTATTAAACCATTGCTGCACATATTGCCATAATTCATTGCTCCCAAAGAATTGCTAGTTATAATTCTCAGTTATTAATAATGAAACCACATTGCAGTTAGGCGTTTTATTGATGTTAAAAGTATGAGGAACGTCAGTTTTCTTTGATGTTTTGCCCTGATAGGATTTTAGGATTTAAACCATTAATCTAAGTTGTAAAGTATGGCAGTTTTAAAATTACTGGCAAGAGTTGCGTCAAGAAAAGAAACTTGTCTAATGAATTTTGTTGCTGTGATGTTCTAGCCAAGATACTACGAGTTCTATTTAGTTTTAAGTTTGATCAGGAATGCATGTTGACTTTGAATCTTTCGTTATTCTACATTTGGATCTATTATGTTGGGCTGTTTAGATATCATTCAGTTAGATCAGATTATTGTTGTTATTATTCTAAAAAATTAACATGTGCAAGGTTACACAGAAATGTGAATCTGAGGCGTGGTTAGTCAGTCGCCAGATATCCAGTTGTTTGAAAGCCAGATGAAGAGCAGTTAGATATCCAGTTGTTTGAGAGCCAATGAGAAATAGTGAGTTGTTGAGGTTAAAGCGATAGAAATTAAGGTCTTTATATTTTCATGCTTTATGTATGGATCTGGGCATTTATGTAGCACCTTTTATCAATTAGTGTTTTTTATGATCTACTTTTTACCGAATGAGAACTTGACCACCATGACAGGTGGATGACCAGAGAAACAGAAAAGGGTTTGGACAGTGGCTTTGAAAAACGTCATCAGTGACAAAAACTCCAGCTACACTGATGAAAGTAGAGGATGAAATTGTCTTTAGGAACAAGTAGTCATATCAGGGTTTGGGAGGAACTGAGAAAGTGACAGTTCATGGATGTCTGTTGGTGGCTGTAAGCAGGGCTGTAGTGGTAAAATTAGAGGTGAGTACACGCTACCGGTTAGTTTTCCGAAACAAATTAGAGGTGAGTATACACTACAGTATTTTGTGAGTATAGGCTACAGTATTTTAATATAAATAAATATAAATATTTTGTGAGGTGAGTATACGGTCTCTATAGGTGAGTACACGCTGTATACCCGCGTATACCCTCGACTACAGCCCTGGTTGTGAGAAGTGTTGTAAGGCTGCTTTGTGAACACTGGTTCTGGTTGTAGGTTACATGAAGAGATCGAGGACTTCTACACGTACATGCGTCCACTGCCAGAGGAACAGCTGATGAGACGTGACATCATTACGCGACTGAACCAGATTGTTATGGAACTCTGGTCCAGTGCTGAGGTATGCTCCCTGCACCCTTCCATCACTGACAGACTCTTGTTTGAATAGATCTCCAGTTCAATTACCGATTTTTTATGGATCCTGCTCAGTGACTCGTGACTGTATCTGTTGTCATTCCGATGGGTTTACTTTCCTCATCCTCTCAGTTGTCTGTTAGTTGTCTGTGCATACAGTGTTATGATGTCATCACACAGTTTGGGATTTTCATGAACATTCCCTTCTGATCATGTAACTTGCCATCTTCAATTAAGTGGCGATTTACAGGAGAATTTTTCTGGAAGTGAACGTTTGATAAGGTTTCATATTCTGAAGCACTGTTTACCAAACTCTGAAAGATTCTTGTTTTGGACTATAATCATAAAGAGACTTGTAGACTGTTTGAAACTGAGCTGCTCTAGCTGCTGTGTATTTGAATGAAGGCCTTACAGTTCTAATTAGCTGCTGCTTTGAACTTCCTCATTGCATCGGAATTGGTCCACAGTTGTCTTGATTTTAGAGACCATAGTCTGTGTTTGATTTCCCTCTTGGCCTTTGATGCTGTGCATGCATACCAGTCTTGCTTAGCACTGACCATCAACTGGGATGACTTGACTGATAACATTACTACAGTCATGCTATAGATAGTATCGGATTTTTGCTGTTATTATTATTCTAAACCAAAGGATGAACTACAGAGGATGTGGAAATCAAGTGAGTGGGGAAATCCAGAAGGTTATTATTATTATTATTGTTGTTATTCTTAATTACTGATATGGTCGAAGAAAATCTGTGACTTGTCTTTAGTCGTGTGAATGAGTGCCCTTGGATATGGGCATTCTGTAATGGTCTGGGTTGGTTGCCTTCTCAGCGTTGACTCTTGTTGCGTTATGTGTCGTCTTTATGTGTCATGAGATGTGAAGTATCTGTCTTATGTGTCATGAGATGTGAAGTATCTGTCTTATGTGTCATGAGATGTGAAGTGTCTGTCTTACGTTTTCTGTAGTACAATGTGTGTGTGTCTGATGTTCAGGTGAAAGTATTCGGCAGCTTTAAGACGGACCTTTACCTTCCGACGAGCGACATTGACCTCGTTGTGATGTGTGATGATGTCGATTCTCAGACGGCTCTAAAAATGCTTGAACAGAAACTTATCGAGAAGAATGCTTACGACGATGTCAAAGTCATTAAAACGAGTGTTAGTATCACAGCTGATACTGTGTTATTTGTTGCAAAGGCAAATGAAAATTGGTATGCTCAGGATATCTTCACAACCGAAAGTCAGGGTTGACTGAAGTTGGTGCTTTGGAATTTCTGGTTCTCCATTGATATAATTTTTTATTGTGACTGGGATGAATTCATGAAGAAGTTGAGGTTTCTGTGATTAGCTGCATATAATTCAATTTTGCCATTAATGAGCAACAGAGAGAGACAGAGATGATGTGCAACTGAATCAATCGAAGGTGGTGCTTTGAATCCTAACAAAACAAATTTCTCTCAAATAACAAACTGGTTATAGAGTTAGAAATTGTTTGATCTATTCATGCATTTGTGAGTTACTTAGAATGACCATATTAAGCGTCCTTATGCATACATGCATACGTTTAGTGGATCGGGATTTATTGTGATGGTTTCATCTGCTCATTTGGGCTGATGATGTTTGTCGTTGAAGACAGACAGAACAGAGGACAAAGATGAACCTGAGATGATATGATGGTGGCTTTGTTTGGTTGTAAAGAGATGGAGTGACTTGTCTGTGAATCCTTTGTTGTCTCTGCTTTGCATTATTTTGTTTTCTCTATTCCTCTGTTTAGGTGCCAATTGTTAAGTTCACGGATCGCAAGACAGCCGTTAAAGTCGATGTCAGTTTCAATGTCCAGACGGGAATCTCGAGCGCGGATTTCATTAAGGTAGCCAGCTGTTACTCAGTATTTGTTCATCTGATAGAGGGCTCTGCTGAGCTGTTTGTTTCTGTACATTATATGCTCAGTATCTAATGGCTAAGCATCAGTTGATGAGGACTGTCTGCATTCAGACTGACTGACTGTTAAGGCCCTAACCCCGTACACCTCACTTCTTCGTTCTGTAGCCTGTCTCTGATGATGAGATTAGATTTATGGAAGTCCTAAGATTAGATTAGATCTCAGCATTTAGTTGGTGTGAAGCTCTCGGTTGCCTCATATCCATTCCTAGACTTTATGTTTGTTGGTGGTATATACTTGCTTTAGTCAATGTAGGACTTTTACAAATCTTATACTCTTATAAATCTCTTAACTCCGACCTGTTGAAGAAGGGAGGATGTTTGGTTTGAATACTTCGAATACTCCACAGGCTGTTTGTTACAAGCCACCAGCGCTGTATTATTTTGCCATTCAGAGAGCTGAATGCTATTTGCCAGACATGACGTTTTTTACAGGTGAGGCAGTGGCTTTAGGCAAAACGAAAAAGTCAGGGAAATCCAGGAGAAAGGTTAACGGTTAAGGGCGATGACTGTAGTCGAGATATATAGGAATATTATGTGTTATTGGTCATTTTTCATGTGTATTAGTTTGTGCCAATGCTTAAAACAGAAGAATGAGAAGAGGTGGTCTTTCTGTATGTCTTGGGATCTCCTAGTGGAGCCAAATGCGATGAGGGAGTTTGTTGTCAATGTTGTTTGTGTCTTTAGAGCATGATGACAGAGTATAACGAACTGCCGTACCTTGTTCTCGTATTGAAGCAGTTCCTTCTCTATCGCAATCTACTGGAGTCCTTCAACGGTGGAATCAGCTCCTACTGTCTTATCCTGTTGATCATCAGTTACCTACAGGTACTGTGATCATCTTCTTTTGTTTTGTTCCAAGTTACTATGGTCTTCTTTTGTTTAATTCTAAATTACTACATGGTCTGCTTTCATTTTTAATCCAAAATTAAAAATGAATGGATGAGACTTTACTGTTTGTTTTGCAAATGGAGCATCATACTGAAGCACAGACAAATGGAACTTGAAGAGAAGATGAAAGAAATCGTCTGAAGGACCCTAAAGTAGACTTTAGTTTCTGATTGATTGACTGATCTGCAGCTGGACTTTTTTCTCTTCTGCTTTCTTCTCATTTTGTCTCTTATATCAGTTTCGGGAATTTCTGGAATTTGTATATGTCGTTTAGGTGACATTGGTTCTTTGGTAAAAAACTTATGTCCTAATGTTGTCATGAAAGTCATTTCCGATCTGTCTGATGATCTTTTTACAGCTTCATCCAGAAGATCGAAAGACGGGTAACCATGGTGACATGCTGATCAAGTTTCTCGAGTTGTACGGTCGACACTTCAATTACTTGCGGACAGGAATTCGTATCTGCAACGGAGGATCCTATTTCAGGAAGAACGAGAATGAAGGCGAATTGGGAAACCGATTCTCTCTTCTGTGTATTGAAGATCCATTTAATCCAGGTTCTGAATAGGATTCACTGTGATTAATGCTCTGCTCAGTATAGTCAATGATGCTAGGTCTTTATGGCTCATTGCATCATCTCTCTTGATGCCTATGCACAGCGACGTTAGATGAACTTTCTCTCCAGTTGACAATCAACAACTCATCATCTTTATCACTTGCCCGCTGCTGATGCAGAGGTGGCCACTGTTGCCATAGTGATAGTACGACATAAATGCAGTACAGCTTTGATGGAACCGCATCAGATGTGTTACCATAGAAACAAAGGCATTTTCTAGGCTGTGAGTTATACCGTTAGTCAAAAAAGGATCAGCAGGGGGCACCCTCAGCCTAGTTACATCTGGCTACAGTTATATATTGTCTGCAATTGCAATTTATTGTTTCAGTTAAAGTAAGCAAAGATATGATGCTTTCCTTCAGTTTGCTGGGATGAGGTCTGTCTGTCTGTATGTCTGTCTGTCTGTCTGTCTGTCTGTCTGTCTGTCTGTCTGTCTGTCTGTCTGTCTGTCTGTCTGACTCTTGTATTTCTCTTCCACAGCAAATGACGTTGGCCAGGGATGCTACGGAGCGATGAAAGTGCGTGAGGAGTTTGACAAGGCCTACAGAGAGCTGTGTGATGCTGTCCTGCCTCAGTACCACCACATCCAACCGGTTGGATCCAGTTTCCTTGGTCGGATTCTGCTTCTGCCGCCAGAGGTCATTCAGTACAGGCAGCTGATAGGAGAGAAATATCGTGACCACATCGCCAATCATCTGCCGTTCAGCAATGCATTGGCCTTTGAGAGCTTGGCTTCTGCTGTCGATGACAACAGGTGAGCGCCAAGATCTAGATTAATGATGAAGAAGGCGATTATGATGGTCTGACAGTGCATTCCAAGATGATGATGATGATGATGATAATGATGATGATGATGATAATGATGGTAACTGTGTGTGGACATTTCTATTCGATGGCTTAGATGCTGTTTTGTGTTTGATGGAACGTGTGTTTTGTCTGATGTTGATCGATGTTTCTGGGGGTCATAGGTCAGATGACGCTGGCAGCACTTGCAGTCAGAACAGCAACCTCTCTTCTGAGCAGCATCTCACCAAAGGATCGAGTACGAGCAGCAGCAGTGGCAGCAGCAGCACTTCACCTGGCTCCAGCATTCCAAGTGAAACGGTCAGTTCTTCATTCTCAGCCTTTGTCTTCTTCATTCTCAGCCTTTGTCTTCTTCTTTCTCTTTGTTGTCATTTCTTCTTCTGATGTCTGTTGATCAGTTTTCACTCTAAGCTCCACCATGTGTAGTTGCTCACAACTTTTAAGGTCATAGTTCATGACCTTTTACTGTTTTGCATATGCAGATGCCAGATGCATGTTGCACCATTAAATCGATAAGAACGTTAATCTTTCCAACTTCTGGTTCTCAAATTAAAGACATGCACTTATTTTGTTTGATTCTCATGCTTGATTTTAACCATAGGTTGTGGAGATATTTTGCACCGAGTGATGTCTCTGAAATATAAAATATAAACCTATAGTAACCACAGAACTGGAGGGGGCAATTGAGGGAGTAAAAATTGCTGGAAAGATACTGAATAACCTTAGATACGCGGATGACACAACATTAATGGCAAAAAGAAAAGAGGATCTGGCAGAACTGATAAGAAGGGTCAGGAGAGAAAGTGAAAAAGCTGGTTTATACTTCAACATAAAGAAGACAAAGGTCATGACAACAGCAGATTGGGATAGTTTTGAGATAGACGGAGAGGAAATAGAGGTGGTAGAAAGCTTCACATTCCTAGGATCACTGGTTGGAAAGGAGGGAAAGTGTGATCCAGAAATAAAACGAAGGATTGCTATAGGGAAAGCTGCAATGACCGGACTGGAAAAGATATGGAAAGACAAACATGTGAGCATAGAAACCAAAAAAAGGCTCGTGAGAGCACTAATCTTTCCTACGGTACTGTACGGTTGCGAGACGTGGACAATGACAAAGAACATGGAAAATAAGGTTAACGCTTGTGAAATGTGGATATGGAGGAAGATGCTGAGAATATCTTGGACTGAGAAAAGAACGAACGAATCAATACGAGAGGAGATTGGAGTTGAGAATGAAGAGTCGTTAAAACAAACTGCGACAAGAATGAAGCTAAGGTTCTTTGGACATGTTATGCGATCTGATGGTCTGGAGAAGGAAATGATGCTGGCGTGCGGTGAGGGGAGGAGAAGACTGGGTCGCCCAAGGAGGAGATGGATGGATGAGATACAAGATGTAACTGGCATGAATTTGGCGGAATTGAGAGACTTGTCATCGAATAGGAGACGGTGGAGTGTGTTCACCAGGACGATCGCTAGAGCTCCACGAGCTGACAGCACAAGGTGACAAGGTGATAGTAACCACCATAGGCGTACATGGAGCAAGAGGAGGCATTTGCCTCCTCTTGGTTTTGTGGATTTTTAAATTTTCCATGGGTTATAGCCCTGTGTCCTCAAGTACACCCCAGCAGAGGTGGATTTTGCCTCCTCTTGATTTGAAGAAGAAAGTAAGTCTTCGAATGTGTTAATGACTAAAAAAAAATCAACTTTTTTCGTAACATAAATGAAAATAATTTGTTGAAATTCTCAGAGCGAAATTCTGAAATTCTCAGAAGTTTTTGCGACCGCCCTTCGGACGCTGAAATATTTCCCCCTCACCTCTGAAACAAGATTGCCGCCACTGCATACAAGTTTTGACTAGCAGTAGTTGCCTCCTCTTGAATTGAAGTCTGGGTACGCCCCTGGTAACCACATGAACAATCGTGGGTCACAAACAGAATTTTCTACAGAGAGGGAAGATCGGTTTTGATTGGCTTGTGACCATTAGCCATGCTTTGTTTGTTTTCTTAAAGGAATCGGATGCTCAGTCAGATGGAACAAAGCAGTTGATTCATGCTTCATCGCACACCAGATATGTTTCATCGTACGAGTCATCGCATAACCTGGAGTCGTGCCCTTCAGACTCTAACGAAGTCTACTACTTGCAGCCTCTGACGAACACTTCAGTCACTGCAATGGGGCCAAGTTCATCATCTCCTGCCTACCCTCATGCTCACCAATCCCAGCCTCCTCCTCCTGCTGCTACAGCACAGCCGCTGCCGCCACAGCATCCTCCTCCGTCATCATCATCGTCTGTGATGATAGACCAGTCAGCGCCAGTCAGTCATTCGAGTCATAACCACCACGCGAGTGGACGCAGCAACTCATGGCACAACACAACTCGATCTCAGGGCCTCAAATCATCTCAACGATCAGCAGCAGCAGCAGCACCAGCATCCTCTGCCCCACCGCCTCTACATCCACCGCCACAACAGCAGCAGCAGCAGCCAGCCTCAGGCGTCGGAAGCAAAACTTACGTTCCAACGACGCATAGATACAACAACGGCGAAAGACGACGGAAAAATGCCGGACGATACGAAGGGAACAACAGCTCAATGGGAAACGGAGGAGGAGGAGGAGGAGGAGGAGGATATGTGTCATCTAACAGATGATGAAGGGGAGGACAGTGGCATCCCTTTTCTCAACTGGAATTAGGAGGAGCAGGAAAGCTGGAAGTGGATGTTGGAGGCAAGAAGGAGGACGATTGGAGGTCATCTCAGTCGATATTATTAGGACAGTTGAGCAGCTGTTCTACTTGAAGGATGATCTGAAGACTGGTCTGTGCGTGTGTATACTCTGACCGAGTGAGGGGCTGATGGTAGTTGTTAGAGGTCCAACCGTTATTAGTGAGGAGAATTTGTCCTTTTCAGCCAAACACGTCTTCTCAGTGTTTATGTACAGAATGATCGCTAATCTGTGGAGAGACGATGATGATCGCATAATGACGTCCAACTGACGATAGCAAGCGTTCGATCTGATGGTCGATCGCTATTCACAGAGATGGACGAACAAGAGGTCTGCATATCTAGTCTCAGTTGCTTATCGATGGCTTTCGCATCCTGTCGTACAGATGGTAGCAGGAACCGCTTCTCCTCCTCCTCCTCCTCCTCCTCCTCGGTGTTGTTTTTATTTTTTATGGGCGCCAAGATGGACTCTTTCTCGTGTAACGAGTACTTAGTGGCTTCACTGAAGCAGACCTTGTTCGGTCTTGCTATTCAAATCAAAGCTGAAACTTGATAAATACACTTCCCAGTGGTTTCTGCAGAATTTAATGACTCGTGGTAACAGATGTTTTGCGGAGAGTTTGGTGTTGTGGCCAGATAAACTGAATTTAAAATTAAATTGTATTTGAAGTGTCATGGCCTAATAAAGTGAATTGAAATGGAATTTGTATTTGATGCATTGGCGGCTATATTTTGCTCTGAAAGAAGTTGCCAAGTGCTGAAAGTGGATTCAGCTGCTGATTGTGGACCGTTTCTTGCATGTATGGCTGTGCATTTTAGAAGTTGCAAGTGAATGACAAGTGGAGCATTTCTGAAGATGCTTGTTGTATGGTAAGCGACGTTTTAGCAGTGACTGTCTTTGGATGGGTCTGGAGTCACAATAGTTTGCCTTTCTCTCTCTGCGTCTTGGCTGCAGAAACATTGATGGATTGGTTGAAGGAATTCATCCAGAGAAATGATGTTGCTTTGTTTTGCTTTACGTGCTGATTAGTTTTGTTGAGTCATTTAACGACTTGTTTATTGTCTGTGAATGTTCGTTGGTTGGGATTGAGAGAAATTCAAGAGATGTTTAGTTGCCTTGATTGGTTGCCTTTGTCTCTGCTGTGGTCAGTGGTACCCACTGCAGGGAGAAGAGCAGATTTTATCCCCTGGGAAAGGCGAGTAGTGGCTCGTCTTGTGCGCCTTGTGCATTTCGTCAAGTGAGTTGAGCCATAATGAAGATGTTGATCACTGAATATCCTGCACATTGTTGTGCATGTAAGCATACCATTGCAACATTTCTGGTACATGTGAAGTTTTGAAGATGTAAAGTTTGATTTGAAGTTATGTCGAGTGATTGTCATAAGCATCGCGTAATGCTGCTTACTTATTCACCACTCAACTTATGGAGCAGCGAAGATCGGCTGCCAAAAGGTTGAGTGACGGCGCGATCTTCAGAGGCAGCAGATGCACAGTTGATGTGGATTATCTCATGTTATTTAAATTTTGTAAGAATGATATGGCAACAGAAATGAGGCTGGATTATTCTGGTCAAAGAAGTAGATATATGTTTGTATTTATCGTCATTGTTTTGTTAAATGTCTTGATGTATGGGTTTCATTGGGTGATTTGGTGGCCAATTGAACAGATGATTTAGTGCCTGAAATACTCAGAAATGTCAACTGCAAGCAACTCTTCCTCAAATTGTCCACGTGTACTTGAATTGGTAAGTAAAATTTGAGCTTTTAGAATGAAATCTTGTGTAGTTGACTTGAGCTAATCTCTTGAAAAAATTCGTCCTACACACTGCATGCTTGAGACTAGTCAACTGTACACTCGACATTGTGAACGCTCTGTGAGAAGATGCCTGCTTTAGCGTCTGAGGTGACTTACAATTTATTGTACTTGATTCAAGTGTGTAGAGCTGTTCGGTTTTCATTTGGTGAAATACGAGAAATGTTTCTAATATAATCTTCATTTCTCATGATCAAAACGTACAACCAAGTTATTTCCTGTCTCTGACAATTAGCATCATTTGTTTAGCAACGGTTTCTTGCCTGCTGGTTGGCCACCGTATAAGCGCCCCAAATTGAAGGAATTTCTCAGTCGATTCAGACAAGTATTGAAACCCAGACTTAATTTCACTGTCAATGATTTGATTTTTTAAAAATCCACAAATATTTTTGACTCTGCATCAAAGAAACTCATGGAATTGTGTCTGTTTTCTGTGTTAACTCGAATAAATCTAGCACATGAACAGCTGAGTGCAATTTCTCATGGACGAAAGCAAGTTGCGAGTGATGGGCAGAGTGTTGATTAGAATGTGTCCTAGAATGTCCAGCTACAGAGTGAACAGAGAATAACTGAGGAGGATATGTAGGCTGTAGATTTGACCAAGTATCTTTGTATGTCATGGCTTTAGTATGAATCGATTGGTTATAACTGGCTCCATCTGGTCTTCTTGCTCGTGAATAACGGTCAAGTCGTGGTTGGTAGCAATTCTGATAAACTGAAGGCAGTTACAGGCAGCAGCCGTTTCAGTGTTCCTATCAAATAATTTCATATACATTAGATTTATTTACATATATGCATGTATATATATGTAATAAGGAGATCATACAGGGCACGATTCCAGGGGATCGAAAAAGGGGAAGACCGAGAACGAAGTGGCTGGATAACATACAGGAATGGACTGGGTTGACACTGGAAGAAATGCTAAGGTTGACGGAGGACAGGAAGCGTTGGAGGAACATCGTGCATGATGCGGCCGACTCTCGAATCGAGGATGGCTAGGAACAGGAACAGGATATATGTAATATATATATAATATGCATATATGTATATAAATATATATGCATATGAAATTGTTTGATAATTTATATATACACAAAGCATAAAAGAACATTTGTAAGTACAGTACGTGATACAAAATATGATACAAAATGTAGGAATATGGTTGATTCCTCCAGCTGCATATACACGTGTATATGAAATGCGTGTTTTGTTACTTCAGCTATTTTATTGATTCTGTGGTCTGCCTTACAAGTTCTGAATTGAGACTGACTGACTGACTGACTGACTGACTTGATCTGTATATCACAAAAGAATTTTTTGTACAGATTGTCATATCAATAATACATATGTAAGAGGTTTTCACATTGTAACATAGCTGCTACTAGATCTGTTACTGGAACTTCTAGAACTGTCGTGATGAATGTGCTCTGTCTCCAGAGGAAGACCTAAGATGGAGTGGATGGATGACATCAACCATTGGTGCAAACCAGATCTGCACAGTCCCTTGAGAACAGCAACGTAGGATCGGAGACTGGAAACAAGTGATGATGCGTTCATTGGACACCTACAGGCCATCGGATGATGATGATGATGATGATGATGATGTTGATATTGATGATGATGATGATGATGTTGATATTGATGATGATGATGGTGGTGGTGGTGGTGGTGGTGGTGGTGGTGGTGGTGGTGATGATGATGATGGTGGTGGTGGTGGTGGTGATGGTGGTGGTGGTGATGATGATGCTGTTGATGATGATGATGATGATGATGATGATGATGATGATGATGATGATGATGATGATGATATAATGGAAGATGAACACACTTAAATCTGAGTAAACAGATAACTCGCTTAGCCTAAGGGGCCATCCATATATTACGTACGCAAAAATTCGGGAAAATTTGACCCCCCCTCCCCCCCTGTTCGCAAGCGTACTTTCTTCCACACCCCCCCCCCTGTGTACGTACACTTGACGCTCACCCCCCCCCCCCCGAAGACCAGCTGCAGAAAGTGTCTCCAGGCAGCCTGTCTGCACTTTAGGCCAGATTATTGAAGGGCCAATATAGACAAATTATAGGTGTCGTTCACAGCACAGAATAACTGTACATGGCTTTTATATAATGTAATAAAATGCCATGGGACGACTATAGGATAATACAGAGTTATAAATAGGCTAATGTGGACGTCATAATTAGAAATTTATTTTGGGTACGTACACATTTTGTTACCCCCCCTCCCCCCCCGTTCGCACCCGTACGCAAAATCGCCAAAATCCGACCCCCCTCCCCCCCTAAGTGCGAACGTAATATGTGGATGGCCCCTAACCTCTCTAGGGATCTATGGCGTCTTCGATGGCTGTCAGTGCCCCAAGAGTGGTTCCAAAGGTAGGGGCGATCTTGGCCGTTCATCTCTTTGATTGTCGGCTAGTTTAAATATAGGCTTGGATCATTGGATGAGGTTGTCTACTTTAACCTGTAAATTATAAAAGGTTACTAAAATGGGTAAATAAAAACTAACAACGAAATATGAATATAAAGGTCATTCAAGAATAATAATTATATTCTTTATTATTTCAAACCGACAGACGCAGTAAGATTACATTGAAACACGAAAGTACAATCAATATCTTAATTAAACACGTTTTGGCAGCCAGCAAGGCGCCGCCCTAGAGGGGGGTTACGGGAGTCGATCCGCGTACCTTGTGCTCTCCTGGCCATGAGTGTTACCACTGCTCTATCCCCTCCCAGAAGGGTGAAACTAAAGTTATTAAAGAGATCGCCAAAGCATGAAAAGCAGAACATTTATAATTTACACAAAGCGTCATACAAGTAAACTCTGCAAGTTAAGTGTTATGTTGCTTACTGGCTCGCCTCCTAAACGGAAATTGCCGCAGTTTACATTACGCTTCACGCCACTTCTACTATCTTACTTACCGTTATGGACCGACTGCGCATGCGTCGACATTGCCATTCTTCCGGTATTCTTTGAGATCCGGCATTAAATGCTTGTCGACAATGGCCGCCGTCTCGGGTCGGTTGCTAATGCTGCTCTTAGTTAATTTCCAACATTCCCGGCACTCTCGATCGTTTTGAAATTCTTTGCTTCTAGTAAAATTATTTAATCGTGTGTTCTGCAGTTCGATTGTTGATTAGCTTCAGTGATGCGATATTGACTTTTCGTTCTGTTTGCGAAAGACGACATAGTTGCCGAGCGCTGTTTCGGCTTGTCATGATTACGTTGTTAACCGTTGTCGCTTGTTATTACTGAATAAAGATTTAGTTTGAAACGGATATCAGTTTCAGCGGATTAAAGACTTCGTTCGAGAATAGTTATTTTTTGAAGCGACATCCTCTAATGTTTTCGATGGCCAACTATGGAGCACGCCCCGCGTAAAAGCGTCATTTAAATTGGGACCATTTGTTGCTACGAGAAGTAACTGGGCAGCAGCCTAAATACTCTTCGTAGCAGCAAATAGTCCCTTTTTAATGTGATGAAAATTTAACGGAGTTTTATTCATTTTAAAGAGTAAACAGCTGATGTCCAATTATTGGTTATATTGTTATTGTTGAACATTGCTTATGGGGAATCTGTTACAAAGTAAATTTATCCTTTGAGAATCTTCGTTAATTTCTCGTTGTTTTTAATTGAAGTTCAAGTGCCGCGTAATTTCCGTCTGTTGGAAGAACTAGAACAAGGTCAGAAGGGAAGTGGAGATGGAAGTGTCAGTTGGGGATTGGAAAATGAAGATGATATGGATCTCATTACATGGAATGGAATGATCCTTGGACCGCCAAGGGTGAGTCGGTGATTCCTTGATATCCATTCCTACAGTCATTCATCCAGCTGTCTGTCTTTGATCCCTCCTTCTGTCTGTCCATCCTTACTTGTGGAAATCCTCAGACAAGAAAAGACACTATGGTAGCACCTTAATTTGCTATGGTGGCATCTGACATTTGTGGCACTTGACATTTGTGGCATCTGACATTTGTGGCACTTGACAACTGTACAACCACAAGAGAAGCTTTCTCGTTCTCTACTTTTGAGTTGATGGTTGATAGGTACGTACATACATACCCGCTTACTTACCTACATATTTATACCATAATACGTTTATGCCTACTTTGGTTTTGTACACACATACATACGTACACGCATGCGTTCATTCAAACGTATACATGTCTAGTTCTGACAGCCATGGTCTTCTGTCCCTTGTCTTTCCTTTAGATCTCGCATGCATTGTCTTTTTAAAAGGTCAGCTGACTAAATCGTTGCAGTCTTTGTTGTATGGATTATCAAGTTCAGGCATTCTTATAAATGAGGAGGAAGTCTGTCTTTTGTGTTTCCTTATGATTTCTGGCTAAAATTCTGTGTTTGAGGGAAATCTCTCGACTTTTCTAGATTGGTTCAAGAGAGAGATTCTTTTCTAAACTATGCTGTACATGTAGCAGTGTATGTGTGTAATTTCTGAATGTGTGTTGAATTGTTGTGTTTGTTAATAAATAGACTTCATACGAAGGTCGAATCTATCAGTTAAGACTTGAATGCGGATCTGATTATCCGGAGAAACCTCCAAGTGTTCGATTTGTTACGAGAATCAACATGAAAGGAATCGATGCCAGTGGACGCGTAAGAATTCTTACCTCAATCAGTTGCGTAGGAATTGATGCCAGTGGACGCGTAAGAATTCTTACCTCAATCAGTTGCGTAGGAATTGATGCCAGTGGACACGTAAGAATCTTTGCCTCGATCGGTTGCATAGGAATTGATGCCAGTGGATGCGTAAGAATTCTTATCACAATCAGTTGGGTTTTATTGATGCCAGTGGACACATGTGGCAACATTGCTATCGTTTCTTTATGGTTGGACTTAGATAAGCATTATCGCTGTTGCTGTGGTTTTTCAGCGATTTCAGTTCAACAGTCCTTTGTTTGTATAATCGCTAATTTATATAGCACCACTTAAAGCAAAACTTGTAGGAGGTGCCTTCAACCTAACAATGCAAACGATGATCAAACAGAATGGTTTTGTGCTGATGCAAATCAGACAAAGAAAATCATCTTGGGTTGCTAGGCAACCTATTTTAGACAAATGCCCGGTGGAAGTTTTGGATGATCAGGTCACCTTCCAGGGCAGAAGAAAGCAATCTGGTGATGAAGCATGAAAGAGTCTAAGACACAAAATTCCCTTCGATAAGATGGAACACAAGCTTGAAGAAAATTATGTATCATCATGAAGCTCTTGAACTCATTGTGTTTTAGGTAACCAGTGTAGTTCATCCAACTTGAAACTAGTAATATGCCGCTGACACCTACTCATACAACTGGTCAGCATAGCCACGGCATTTAAAACAGATTGCTGGTGATAATGGAGTGGGAAAGAGTCTGGTCTGTTGGTGTGGCATTGGCACAGGGGTCTAATGCGGTGCATGTGAGATCAGAAGAGAATGAATGAGAAGGGAGCTGTTCAGCAGAGCAGCTGTAATAATATCTGTAGCATTGGCTATTGGTTAGTTTTAGAGTTTGTAACTCTTGACTTGTGCAGGTATGTCCATCTGTCCTATTTCCTGTCCTTCTCTTTGTCCCTGTCTGTTGTGTATCCGTGTCACTTTGAATTGAGTCTGAGTTGTTTGTTGTTTGTGGTTCAGGTGAATTCAAAAGAGATTCAGATGTTGGCGCAGTGGCATCATACCTATACACTGTGCACTCTGCTGAAAGAACTGCGTCGACTTATGACGCTCAAGGAAAACTGTAAACTATCGCAGCCTCCAGAGGGCAGCACTTATAACTGATCGTCATTGTCACCGCCGCTGTCGTCGTCATTGTCTGCTCTGTGTCCCATTGTCGCCTGCTGCTGCTGCTGCTGTCGTTTCTTCTTCCCATCACCTTCTCAGTCACTCGATCCGCCTCAGCAAGTGTCGTCTCGTCAACTGACAAAATCCTCCGTTCATCTGGCTCTCATAATGTAACATTAGTTGGAAACAGACAGAAGGAAGTCAACGTTGCTTAAGCGAAACTAAAAGAAGAAGAAGAGCCATGTCTCATTCATCTTCTTTAGCTCTTCTTCCTCTCTCAATAACTTCGATTAGACATTGTCTGTGCTTAGATCATTGGCAGTCTTTCTTTACAATTTCAACGAGTTTCAAATCAAAACACTAGAAAATCTAGAATTTGGAAAAGCAGTCCAAGATCCCATAGTTCCTGTTTTTGTCGTTGGCGTCTTTTTTTAGTACTTCTGATCTCCGGGAATCCTTTGGAAAGCGCCTGGATGTGAGGGGTGTAAGGTGGCCAGTCACTGTCTGCTATTTCTACCAGACACTATCTGGTGTTTCTACCAGACACTTGATTCCATTGTCTAGTCTTTTCATTCAGTTCAGCTCATAAGCTTTATTGGTTAACAAAACAAAGATCATTTTACACATTGTTATAGTGGTTGATGGGTGTCCTCAGGTAAACCCCAAAGGAATAGTACAGTTCTGCTGGAAGGGTTTCTCGCTTCTACTTCCATATGCAGCAACATTGACATCAAAGCATAAAATTGAAGCCAATAAAGAAATGCGCCAAAGTGCAGTTCACGTGCAAGCAGATGCCTGTGTATTGGTGCATAGAGATTTATGAATTTTATGTTCATTAACTATTCACTATACGTTTTTGCCCAGTGATTGCATCAAATATCGTTTTAACTGTGGCTTAAATTGGTGTACAGTAGTCAGGGAATACAACTGAGTTTGGCAAGAGAACGAGTTGCAAAGAACAAGGAACGTCTTCTCGAGGGATCCATTCTCTTGCAATGTCTTTATATGCATTGGAGGTCAAAGGTCATCTGAATAGAAAACGATTTGCCAGTGGACTGAGTGTTAGAAAGCGATCGTCCAATGAGTGAAAGGAGCATCATGAACACATGCAAGGGTTGATCATGTGACTCATGGGTCACTCCATGTATAGGTCGTTTGCTGTCTTTTCCACTTGCAACTGAATAGTATTGCACTCGGTGCATTTGGACTGTTGTGCTGATGAAGTGTAGCACTTGCGAGAGGTTTCTCCTGTCAGAGGCACTATTACACCCCTTGTAGGCACACTGATGCATAGATGCTGTGTGCTTGGTATTCGGTATCTGATCAGTCTTATGGGTAAATAGCATTTCGTTTCACACAATGCGAGGCATATAGATCTGTCTGAGCATTTGTGTAGCGCTTCTAGTCTTAGGTGCTGCACTGGTTGATGTCATCGTGTGCATTAGAGACTGGTGCAATAGAAGACTTTACTAATTATAATTACAGGGACACTTGAGTCTATCATGTTTACTAGATTGAGAGAACTTCCATTCAGCTCGTGCTTGACAGTGACGTTGGCTGAGCTGAAGTTGGACCAAGACGAAGCCACAAACCATCTAAGGAAACCATTGCACCTGATGGGACCCCATCTGTAGTTTTGCTGAGGATGGTCGGTGCTGAAGATTGAGGAGTATGTTGATGGGTCCTGAAGGCACAGACCTTGACGGTCAACAAACCAAATCCACTGACCTATCATCGAGATGTTTGTGTTTGAGGTGTTGAGGGCGACTGAAAGAGATGAAACGTAAGACCTTCCCACCCCCCCCCCCCCCACAGACACCAGCTCCCTCGTTATCATTGAGGTGAAGTGAGGAAGAGGAAAGGAGAGGAACTGCATCGTATCTATTCCATAGTTCCAGTTGAGTTGAACGAGAGGTTCAACCAAGAAAACACTGGAACCCAGGAAGTTGCCATATAAGCTCAGTGTTTAATCTAGACACCTTTTGGGGAAATTCCCCCCCCCCCCCCCCAGGATTTGTGTTTCCCCCTCCCCCGCCCCCGGAGGCCAGCAATATTATAATGTAGAGACGTTTTTGGGAGGGAAATCCCCCCCAGTATACGTGATTCCCCCCGAGACAGTAATTCCTAAAAAAAGGTCATCAACCCTTTTTGAGAGAGTAATTCGTAGAAAAAGTGTGAAAAGTAGGAGGAATGTCTAAAAAAAGGTCATCACTTTTTTTGGAAGATGAGATTTGAAAAAGTCAGGAACTCTTTCAAGATGGATGACATTACCAAAAACAGTCATGTGTAAATTCGTTGGTCCCCCAGAAACCTTGTTTCCCCTCCCAGAAGAGGGGGACTAGATTAAACACTGATATAAGCTGGACTTGTAGACGACGTGACTCGGCATCTGACCCCCTTAGAACGCACGTCCCATGCGCCTGCTCTGCTTGGCGTTAGGATCCCGGTTCGCATACCGATCGTCGCTTGTGCACAGGGCCGCATTAAGGCTAGTGCGGACCCGGGTGCTGTGACTGCCAAATTTCATCACATAAAAATTTTATGACCTTTTTTTGGGAATTTTTTATGACTTTTTTGGGAATTCTTACAAAAACTTTGATGACCTTTGGGGTCGTCCATATATTACGTACGCAAAAATTCGGGAAAATTGGACCCCCTGTCCGCAAGCGTACTTTCTTCCCCACCCCCCGCCCCCCGCGTACGTACGCTTGACGCACCCCCCCCCCGAGAAGACCAGCTGCAGAAAGTGTCTCTGCACATTAGGCCAGATTGAAGGATGAGTGAGGGCCAATATAGACAAATTATAGGTGTCTCGTTCACAGCACAGAATAACTGCACATGGCTTTTATATAATGTAATAAAATGCCATTGGACGACTATAGGACAATACAGAGTTATAATGTGGACATACAGAGTTATAGAAATTTATTTTGCTTACGTACACATGTTGTCCCCCCTACCCCCCCCCCCGTCCGCACCCGTACGCAAAATCGCCAAAGTCCGACCCCCCTCCCCCCTAAGTGCGTACGTAATATGTGGATGGCCCATTTTTGGGGATTTGTTCTTACATTAACATATTTTTATGTATTCCGAGAAATGCGGGCCCCAGAATCTGCGGGCTCGGGTATGCAGCACCCTTAGCACCCCCTTAATGCGGGCCTGCTTGTGCAAGGGATTTCGTCTTCAGCTAGCATGGTGCGTACATAGATGACCTTAACGGTACAGAGGACCCTTAGATGGCGTGGCAGCAATTTAAACGGACAGCCGTTGTGAAGAAGGATCTCACCCGATCAATTCATCGGAAAATGAGCAAGATCAACTCAAGGCCATACGATCGCTATAGCACGGTCGGTACAGAGGACCCTTCGATGGTGTGGCAGCAATTCAAACGGCGAGCGGTAGTGAAGGATCTCACCCGATTAATTAATTGAAAATGTGCCGAGTGGACGCTATAGGCTACATATATATGCGGTCGCTATAGGAAAACATTCT
This sequence comes from Allolobophora icterica, assembly GCA_963556255.1. Taxonomy (NCBI): domain Eukaryota; kingdom Metazoa; phylum Annelida; class Clitellata; order Crassiclitellata; family Lumbricidae; genus Allolobophora; species Allolobophora icterica. The sequence goes on along the minus strand of CAUVYU010000199.1, from coordinate 18,781 downwards.
AAGCGAACGAAGCGCACGTAAAGGCAAGGGATTCTATGTCTGCCGGTTGCTAAGGTCTCGTTGCCATGATCGACGGAGCAGAAGGAAGAGGAGAGAGGAGGAGGAGAGGAGGAGGAGGCGTGTATGGTGGTAGATGCTGAGTCCGTGATCACAGCCTCTGTCAGCATCTGCAGCAACCGCAGCGACAGCAGATGATGTGGTTTCTGTTCTTGTGCTGCCATTCAACGACCACCGGCTGAGTCGGCTGATGCAAGTGACTGTTAAGAGGAAGCATTCATTGACCCATCGTCTAAGATGGCCGCTGCTGCCATCTATGGTTGCTGATGTTGGTCAAGACTTCCACCCATCACCCCCGCCCCTTGAGACGCAGTGTCATTCGCAGCCAATCAGGTAAGAAATTGGCTTCTCATTAAATTTGTCGAATTTCTTTTTCAGTCTTTGGATTAGCAAATGTTTTGAAAGCCGAATGGAAATAGAATCTTCGAATAGTTAGTTACAAGAGACTTTTGATCGATCGATACTAGATTGACGTTAAAACCTGATTTCGTGTAACCGCAATCTCCTTGTTGATATAATGCACAACCCTCTGAACTTTGTGCCAAGTCGCCTTGAAATTGATGACGTAATTTCCCTATTTTCCAAGAGATTCTACTTTGTCATCAGACAACAAGAGAGCGTTATATGTCTAGACTTTCTTTCTGGCTGTCACAGGTTCTCAAATTCTGTCGCCGCTTTAGAACACTTGTTTCTCAGAGGTCACTCGCAACTACATTTGAAACACCTTTTCTTGCATTCACAGCTGCGGTCACTTTGTGTGTCAGTCTCTTCGAGTTCTTTTGAGTCCATGTCATAGTCAACAGGTTTCGAAGCGACACAAACATCAACTGGAACCACGAAGGTACCAAGATCGAAACCCGTAGACATCCATTAATTTAATGTTAATTCTGCCTTCCACTCGCTAGGCGGCGGCGGTGGTTAAATGAATAGTAGGCCGTGATTTGGCGCCGTAGATGGCTGCCGTATAAGCAGTTATATTCGACTCCTGTAAAACCTATCATGTGCTTCTACTTAATACATGTTTGTAAGGTGCCCTGCGTGGCTGCCGTTTCTGCTATATGTATGTTCACTGTACAGCGCAGTGCGGTTAGCAGGCGCTTAATTAAAGAAAAGATTATTATTATTATTATTATTATTATTATTATTATTATTATTATTATTATTACTATGACAAAAGCAACACTGAGAATCCAGTCTCCAAACAGACAAATTACTACAAATTATAGAGAATGGTTAAAGGTCGAAGAGATGGATTTTGTTTCATCTTCTCTGCATCACACTTCCTTCCATCGCTTCCAAATAAGGACATAATTTTGGTCCTTTGCCATCGCAGACAATCGATTCGGTCGAATGGAGGAGGAGGAGGAGTAAGAAGAGGAGGAAGAAGAGGAGGAAGGAGAGGAGGAAGAAAAAGAAGAGGAGGAAGAAGAGGAAGAAGGGGAGGAAGAAGAGGATGAAAGGAGAAGAGGAGAAAGCAGAGGAGGAGGAGGAGATGGAGCAGGAGGAATAAGAAGGCGAAGAATATGTGACGATGTTGAAGGAGATGAGGAGTAAGAGGATGAAAAATAATAAGAAGGAATAAGATATGATGATGGTGATCGCGAAGAAGAAGTGAAGCAGAAAGAGAAGACGACGATGACCATGATGATGATGATGATGATGATGATGATGATGATGATGATGATGATGATGATGACGATGACGATGACGATGATGACATGAGTGGCGTTCCATTGACCTTATTCGGATCATTTGCTTAGTCATCGTTCTTTCGTTCGTCATGAACGCCAGCGATGTTGCCATTGAACGCTTTCCGTGTTTTCAGTCTGCTCATGAATCGGTCTCAGCCGCTTTGAAAGGCTGACTGATGTCCTCATCCGCTGAACGCACAGACACGCACCTGCGCCGGCTTTTGGCGCCATCTATCAATCAATCAATCAATTAGACATTTATATAGCGCGCTCTTCAAGGCAACTATTCAGAGGCGCTCCCAGCCCAACCTCGACGAAAGAGAACAGCCTTAAGAGCAGAGAAGAAAGAGGTGGAGGAGTCTCGAGGGAGAGACCGCAGTCCAACAGGAAGGCCATTCCAGATAGTGGGACCGGCAACGGAGAATGCTCGCTGCTGCATGGTTGCAGTGCGAGCGAAAGGAACATGTAAGTCACCGCGGGCGGTGGAACGGAGTGAACGGCGACCAAGAAGTGCGGACGCTGGAAAACAGAGCTCACGTAGATAGAAAGGAGCGCGGCCAAGCTGACACTGCCAGACAATAGAAGCAACCCGGTATACAATGCGTTGCGAAAAAGGAAGCCAGTGGAGGACGTCACGCATGTAGTCAGACACGTGACCAAACTTAGGAATGCGCCCAACGAGGCGCGCAGCAGAGCGTAGAACGCGTTCAAGGCAATGCAGTCGAGTGTGAGGGAGACCAATATAGAGAGAACAGCAGTAATCAAGTCGACAGGTAATGAAAGCATGAACGAGAGTAGCTGCGTGTTTGGGAGAGAGAGAGCTATATGAGGACTCGACGAGCTTGAAGCCTCTCGTATTCTGCAGCGACAAATGGTAATTGACGAGGAGCAGCTGAAAGAGAGACAGAAAGAGGAGGAAGCGTATAAGGAGGATGAGAAGGAGGGCGTTGGAAGGTCGCGACGAAGATGCCCGATGCTCAGCTGCATCAGCCGAAGCTGCATCTGTTGGGACGAGAACCATCAGCAGCAGCAGCAACCAAGGCAACGGAGCAGATATCATCCACGCTAGAGTGGACATATGCTGTCGTAAAGAAGCCGCCTGTCCCAACAAACAGGCACACAGGCAGAGGGACAGACAGACAGACAGACAGAGACAGAGAGACAGACCTGCGATTATGAAGATGGGAGACAGATGAGAACAGAAAGATGGTAAAAGCAAATCTAAAATCTCTGTCTGTCTGTCTGTCTGTCTGTCTGTCTGTCTGTCTGTCTGTCTTCATGAAAATATATTTCGAGGCATGAGGAGAGGTTGGCATACGAGACACAGAGAGAAAGACAGGTCTTACACAAAGACAGAAATAGACAGACATTTGGTCCATTTAAGGACGCAAAAAGAAGAACATGAAGATGATGATGAAGAAAATGATAGTGTTGTTGTTGACGACGACGACGACGATGATGATGATGATGATGATGATGATGATGATGATGATGATGATGATGATGATGATGATGTCGTCATCATCATCATCATCATCATCATCATCATCATCATCATCATCATCATCATCATCATCATCATCATCATCATGAGAAAGACAGGTCTTACACAAATCATGATGATGATGAAGTAGAAGAAGAAGAAGAACAAGAAGATAAGGAGAAGTGGGAACAAACGAAGCGACCAAAGTGAGAACTGTAGAAAAAAGACTTTGATGAGTTTGATCCATGTTGAGTTGAATATTTTATCCGTATTTTGCAAACTGAGAAAATTTACAAAAAGCAATAGAAAGCCTAAACTCCTTAAATTGATGACATCACCAAATTTATTAGAATACAATTCACATGGTCACAAATCTCAGAATACACGAAAGCATTACTTTATTAGTAACTCACAAAATAAATTGTTAAAGAAAATGCTAAACTATATGAACAATATAATCACACTAGAACAACTGAGGGGTTGGAAACGACCCCCTGAGGTGTGCAATGAGGACTTAACTGCGGGGTCATAAAAAGAATATGGGTCGGACCCCAACCCCCGAAAATTATCAATTTTCACTCTGGAAGCGTCAAAGGGAGAAAACAAACTGCAGAGAACACCTGCAGAAGCCGAGAGAAACAGAGAAACACAGAGGGACAGAAAGAGAAACAGAGACAGACAAAGAAGGGCAGAGAGAGAGAGAGAGAGAGAGAGGAGAGAGAGAGAGCAGAGAGAGAGAGAGAGAGAGAGAGAGAGAGAGAGAGAGAGAGAGAGAGAGAGAGAGAGAGAGAGAGAATACAGAAAATCAACACAAACAGCCACGGATCTAAGCGAACGACTGTCAGTGTCCTTGTACGCCTGTATGTGTCCTTGTGTCAGCCTCTCAGCCTCCTTCGATGTATGCTTGCTTCGATGTGTTGAGTGAGGGGAGGGTGCGAGTGTGGAGCGAGAGTGGGGCTCTGTCGGGTCTGCGGATCGTCACATGGATCGTAAGAAACGACAACTGAGAACCATAACTATTCATGAAAGCTCTTCATCCGTCCCTTCCTCCATCCGTCCGTCTCTCCTTTCTTCCTTTTCTCCATCCGTCCCAGTTTCCCTCCGCTTTGATTACTCTCTTCCTATGTTTGTCATCTCTGCTAACTCTCCCCTGTGTCTGTTCGTTCTTGTCAAGTCGCTTTTGTCATTTGGTTCTCAACTTAAGACTTATCTCTTTCAAATTGCTAATCTTATCCACCACAAGCTGCCTCTCTGTCTTTGTGGAGAGATCATCTGGATGTTGAACTGATTACGGTTGGTTTTGGTGTGCCATCGGTTGATGCCTTGTGCTTTAGACACCGCCACTATAGAATTTACTAATTAGAATTACACTTAATATTAGGGCTATATTTCCCATTTATTTCTGAAATGCATCTGATGAGATTTGCGAAATCTCAATGGAAGGCGACACAGTCAGGCCACCAGGTCACCGTACTCCCGAGTGGTTTTAGGAGGAAAACTAAGGCTGTGTTTTTATCCGATGCCTCACTGTAGGAACCAGCAACTTTTCTGTAGCTTTACAACTGGTTGTATGCGCGCCTGTATCTTTGTGTGTCTCTCTCTTTGTATCGATCGGTGTCTCACTGTTGTGTCTTTCTGTCTGTCTATCATTCAACCTCTTCCTAAGCCTCCGTCCGTCTTTCAACCTCTGACGCAAAGGAGTTTCGTGGTTGAGACGCTAAGCCAAATGGCGCCTATGAACGACGTCTCAATATATCAGACGGGTCTGATGGGAATCTTAGACCATCGTAACACACTGCCGTGTTGTCTTGGTGCGTATATCTGTCTGTGCGGAACCAGGTCCTCGTTTTAAACGAAAGAGACAGAGAGAGACGGAGAGATAGAGAGACAGAGACGGAGACAGAAGAGACGGAGAGAGAGAAAGACGGGGAGAGAGAGACAGAGTCAAACAGAGACAGAGACGGGGACAGAAAGAAAGACGGAGAGAGAGATAAGAGAGGGGGAGTGGAATTTGGAAGGCAGTGAGATGTCGTAGTAAGATATTTCTGTTGTCTATGAGACTCTGCCTAAAGATAAACAACGACTGTCTTGATCTGCTTCTGAATCCCGGAATTCGAATCTCACAAATCCATCGACGAAACAAAGATCATCGTCGACCTTCGTCATCAGCAGAACTGATTCTGCTGCGAGATTTCGGCGATTTGTCCTGAAAGGATTTCCCAATCAGATAAACAGGGACAGGCAGGCAGACAGAGAGGGAGACAGAATATTGGAAAGAGACTTTGAGAGAGGCGATTACTTAGAGAGGAAGCCAGAGGAATAGAAAGATTGAAGAGAGTCAGAGAAGGGAGATAGATAACGAGACAGAGAGAAGAGACAGAGAGACAGAGAGAAAGAGAGACAGAGAAGAAAGAGAAAGGTAGAGAGAGAGAGAGAGCCAGAGAGAGAGAGAGAGAGAGAGAGAGAGAGAGAGAGAGAGAGAGATGAGAGGAGAGAGAGAGAGAGAGCCAGAGAGAGAGAGAGAGAGAGAGAGAGAGAGAGAGAGAGAGAGAGAGAGAGAGAGAGAGAGAGAGAGGAGAGAGAGAGAGAGAGAGAGATAGACAGACAGACATGGGCGATCTATCGATCCGCATTCATTCACTGATGTTTCACTTAGTCAACCAGATGCTGATGTCCTCCTTCCGATGAGGAGCGAAGAGGACGAGGCAGAGGAGTAGGAGGAGGAAGAGGAGGAGGAGTAGGAGGAGGAGGAGGAGGAGGAGGAGGAAGCTGATGCTCATAGAATGCTATGAATCTTCACAGCTAGTCGACCCACTACAGCTTCGATCGCACACTGACCCTCTGGCGAATGCCTCCATTCGCCGACTCCCAACACAGCCGTCCATCCTTCCATCCGTCCGTCCATCCATCCGTCCGTCCATCCGTATGTCCATATGTCCGTACTACTCTGTCCAAGTGTCAGTTCATACGGTCCGCCTCTATGTACCGGTACGTATGTCTGTGTGTCTGTCCGTCCGTAAGTTTATCGAATGCTAAGGGCGTCGGTGCATTAGTAAGAATTCGATCATTATTCTGGTTTAGGATCGAAGCGACGATCATCCTGATCACGAATATGCGTCGACCCAAACGATGAATCCGCGAGAGATCGCGTGTCGCCATTAGCAACGATTGCCATGGCGACGAAATGAGCGAAATGACGGACGACATCAACAGCAACCGATTTCAATAATATTCCCAATTGATCCACTAAATCACCGACACACAACGATCCACCGACTCCATCCACCCACCCACCCATCCCTCCATCCACCCATCCATCCATCCATCCCTGCATCCACCCATCCATCCATCTATTCGTTCATCCATCCTTCCATCCACACACATACAGACAGAGAGCTCGTTCCTGAGTAATTATCCTCTTAGCCAAAGACTGCTTTAAACTATGATCACCGAATCCTCTTCGTCTTTGAATTGATCGTCAGTCGACGCAAAGGGTCCGATTCAGTGAATGACGACTCGACCAAATGGACAAAGATTCCACCTGCAGACGACTCCTCCTTTTCCTCCTCCTTTTTTCCTTCTCCTGCTCCTCCTCGTTGCCTTGCTTCTCCTTTTCTGCATTCTCATCTCTCCTCGATCGGCAGTGGGCAGTGTTGTACAATAACGAAGTAAAAGTAAGGTGTTACTGTACTTAAGTAAAAGTTTCAGTAGTTTTACTTGTAAAGAAGTATCGCAAAACGGAAATGCTTTTAACGAAGCAAATTTAGCTCATTTTCAGTACTTTTACTTAGTTACAATTTACATAATATTCGTTACAATTTTCGTTACTAAAAATTGCACTACAACATTTTTAGAAAGGGCGACGCTGAAGGATCTAATTGAAATTTGTATAAAACGCGCGATTGGAAATCTATTTATAGATTCTTGTAATTTCCAACAGTGAAAGAATTCACCCAAAGCGCGTGATTCGGGTCGGTAATTCCTACGTAGCTTGAGAAATAAGTGTGAAAATTTCTTAAAATAATATAAGTCGAAAAGTGGACATAATTAATTTTGTCCCTAAACTTTCCAATTCATAATGACTGAATCTGTTGACAATTTAGAACATCCAGGGCCCTATTTAATGTTACAATTGCTTTGTAATGATGAAGTATCGAGTCTTTAGTTAAGTAGGCCCTATAATGTTACAATTGAATATCCAAGAATGGACTATCGAATCTCTAGTTAAGTAGGCCTATAATGTTACCACTGCATATTGAGTGAAGTTATATCGACTGCTTTAATCAAATTGCATTGCAGCCCACGTGGCCTTGGTAGCGGGGTCTACGACCCCTTTTGGGTCTTTTGTGTAGCCAGATTATGTTAACTGATTATAAGCATTATATGTTTTTTAACCTTTGCAATGTTTGGTTACCGAAATAAAAATACAATGCAATACAATACAATTTGTCGCCAGTGTATAAATGAAAGAACAGAGAAGGAATGCTGTGACCTTAACAATGAACCATAAAGTGGATCGGACTGTGGAAACAAGACTCAGTAGGCCTACTTTTATTTTTTACCTGATAAGTATTATTTGGAAGAATTTTACTTTTACATAAGTAAAATTTGTGATGAGTATACGGCCTACTTTTAGTTTTAGGCCTACTTAGGCCTAAGTACGTATAATTATAACTTTATATACACTGTGTCCGGAAATAAAGGGAACCCTTTTGTAAATAATGAAAATAATTAGTAAATGTGCTTCGATTTTCAAAATTTCAAAACTGTTTTAATCCTGGCATAATTATCAACAAATTTTGTATGTTATGAACGGCATCCGCTAAAAAATTACGTCATAGTGACGTCGCTAAATTAGAAATTTAAACAAACTGTTAGAAACTGGCTTTCAGCCAAAAAGACAAAATTACCATAAGATTTTTACGGAAAAACAAACATTTCGGACACTTTGAACAAACCTTGTAGCATAATATCATTCAAGCATAAAAATAAAATTCAACCACAATGTTTTATTGATATATAACATTTCAAAATAATTGACATTTTTAAGGAAAATGTTAGGTGCCGTCTTTTTAAACTTTGAATTCTGATGCAAATGACGTCATTGTGACGTCATTGATGGATACTATAACTTTATATTTTCAGTATATTTAGGTAACTGTGTCAGGATTAAAGCAGTTTTGGAATTTTGAAAATCGAAGCACATTTACTCATTATTTTCATTATTTACAAAATGGTTCCCTTTATTTCCGGACACAGTGTATATTCGTTTATTGAAAAAAAACTGGATGGCACACCGCACCCAGGAACATTAACACGGGAATCATAGCGAAATAATAATATGGATAGCTAAAGCAGTAATGTTAGTTGAATGATGTAATATTAGTTATATAATATACGTAATACGTGAAGTTCTATTTTCTTTTACTTTTATTTAAGTACATTCGTCCGATACTTTTAAGAAGACTGTCGACCGGATCGATTGTCGTTGCAGACGAAAAGACGTGAGAGACTTGATTTGGCAACTCGTCTTCGAGAAGCGATGCCAAATCGCCATCGATCACTTAGGACCAAATGGATTCGATCTCCTTCTGTCTCTTCTACTCTGATGACCAATCGTTTCTCTTTTCCTCGCCATGGACACCAGAGGGCCACTCCTTCCCTACGATCAACGAACAACAGACGGACGGACGGACGGACGGACGGACGGACGGACGGACGAGGAAATGAAGGCGGAGAGGACGAATGAAGACGAACCCAAAGAGACACAATGGACAGAAAGAAAGACACAGATGGAGTGAGGCAGAGAGACAGAGAAAAATGGAGCGTAAAGATAGATGTAAGAGACACAGACAGAGACATAGAGAGAGACACAGAGAGAGACAGAGAGAGAGAGAATGAAACACAACGCGATATACGAGGGACATAAAAGCAGACAGACTAAAATAAAAGCAAGACAGAGACGAAGGTAAAGAGACAGGGAGACACAGAGAGACACAGGCAGACAGACAGACAGGCGGACTGCAGTGATTGCGGGTGATGCTGAATAATCATCGGCTGGTTCTCTGTATGTCACTGTCGTCCACTTGGATCCAGAGGCTGCTGCCTCTTCCAACTCCTACACCCCTCCTTATCTTCTTCCTGCTTCTACACCTCCTCCTCCTCCTCCTCCTCTTCTTCTTCTTCCTTTTCCTCTTCCTCCTTCTTTTCTTCCCCTTCGTATCCTTCTTCTTCCTCCTCCTCCTTACGGCTCCTGCTGTCGCTCATCACAATCTGAGGCGGAAGACGACAAAACGGTCGTGTCTGGATTTTGCTGCTGATGCGGTCGAGAAGATGCTATTAATGGCATCATCGGTTGCTGCAGCAGATGTTCCGTGCAGTTGGAAAGGGTGTCGCCTTCGGAGAGCAGAGGCTGCAACCTTTTGACTTAATGACCTACGGTCTCTTCTCTTACGAGAGACTTAATGACCTAATTAACTCTGGTTGGCAATTGGGTTTTCTACTCCGACTTAAAGATAACCCCTGCAATACATTCGATAGAAGAGAGCGAGAGAGAGAGAGAGAGAGAGACAGACAGACAGACAGACAGACAGACAGACAGACAGACAGAAACAGAGAGATGGAGATAGATAGATAAAGAGTTACAGAGAGAGACAGAGAGAGACAGAGAGAGACTCTGAGGCCGATGTCTTCTTGTGTGACGGTCGTTGGTATCGAAGGACAATTGGGTGACGGATCGATTATGGCCCCTGCTGTGCGTCGTTGGGAAGGGGACGAGTGGGGGTAGGGTGGCCTGTGGGTGGGGTGAATCAGGCAGCGAGCATTGACGGCCGGTCAGGTGATGAAAGAGGAGAGAATGATGAATGAGGGAGGAACGACGAATTAGTCGGTCAATGAACAAAAGAAGAAAGACAGGAAGAAGAGACAGAGACACAGAGAAGAGGAGGAAGAATAGGAGGAGAGGAGGAGGAGGAAGAGGAAGAGGAATGCTGGAAAAAGAAAAAGAAAAGGAAGGAGAAAAAGAAGAGAAGTAAGAAGACGAAAAAGAACAGGAAGAATAAAAGGAACACGAGGAAGAGGAACAAGAGGAGCAAGAGGAAGGAGAGAAAAAGAGGAAACTTTGTCGTTCGTGCTGTCGTTGAAACGAATGACTCGTGATGTTCCGTTGCAGAAGCGAAGAATCAGATGGCCTTTCAAGGGCGGACACTGAGATAATTCGGACACTGAGGTCATTTCGAACACTGAGGCAAATCGGACACTGAGATAATTCGGACACTGAGGTCATTTCGAACACTGAGGCAAATCGGACACTGAGATAATTCGGACACTGAGGTCATTCGGTGCGTTGGCTCCTCTGCTTCCGTTCAACTGGAGTCACGTTTCAGACGTTCATTAATTGCGATCTATGAATACGGTGATCGATGCGTAACTTAGAAGCTGGACAAGACAAGCAGGGTCAAGGTTAGTCACCAGTTCATGACCTCAACCTCTCCTCTTCCTCTTCCTTCTGCTCCTCCTCCTCCGCGTCCTGATCCTCGCCTGGGTCAGATGTAGAGGACATAGGATGTCTTTGTCTTGAACGGAAGTCATAGCAGACGAACAGATACAGTCCATAGGTAACAAGATATGCATCACTGACTCGGGTAACATGCATCACTGAACATGGTTTTATCAAATGACGTCATTTGAGGACGAGGAGGACAAAGAGGAGGAAGAATACAAGAAGGAGGAGGAGGAAGTTTTTCTTGTAGCTAGATGAGGTCACGGTCGATTGGCGATACATTTAGTCATGCATGACGATCTACATTCTGTCTGTTCTTTCAGTTTGAAGAACCATGACGACGTAATCGCTGTCTGATGACGACCAACAGTTGCTGAGACAGGCGACCGATCGATTATCATAAGTCAGCATCAGCAGCAGATGGAATCTGAGAGATGATGGCGTCAAGTGGTCGCATTCTGAAACTGCTCGTCCTTGCACTCAGCGCATCTCATGTCACGTGCAAAGGTAACACGCCTTCGTTGAACCTCCAACTGAATGACTCTCACAGGGCGCGCCTTTTGTTACCTACGGAATTCAGTAGCATTTCATTTCAATTCAGAAGAGACTTCTTCAGCTTAGAAAGAAACTCTTCCAGTTTAGCTTTTTTTCACTTCTCTTTCTGGAAGAACAAGAAAAAACAACAAGAACGAAAACAGGAGACGAAGAAGAAGAAATAAGAAGAAGAAGAAAAAGAAGAAAAAGAAGAGATAAATGAATATGAGTTTGAAGCGTTCCCCTTAGTTATCGTCTTTGCTGTGATCGTGTTTTCTTTTCTCTGAATCTCAATCAGGGGCCAAAGTTCGACCGGGAAATTCAAGAACCGGAAATTCGAAGGACAGAACTTGGACTGGATCGAAGATGCCATCTAGTGACTTGGACTCGAAAGAGAAACGACGAGGAGGAGGAGAAGAAGAAGGAGGAGGCGATGAGGAGGACCTCCGAGAAATCAGTGAGCGTTGTTTCAATTCTTATCAATAAGACACAAACAACAATCTCTCGTTTAAACAGTTCATCCGCTATAATTTGTCTGCACTTGTAATTGTAATTAGTAACTTCTATTGAGCCGGTGTCCAATGCACAAGGCATCAACCGATGGCACACCAAAATCAAGCCCTAATCAGGTCAATTTCCAGAAGATAGCCCGTGAGTCTGTCTGTCTGTCTGTCTGTCTTTCGCAGAAGAAGCAGTTACTTTTCGCTTTAAGATTTAATTTCGGTTTTTGAGATCGTCATGTGATGACTTTGGAAATTGATATTTCGCCGCTCTTGGAATCACACAACCCTCTGGCAATTGATTTCATAGAATAGAGACAGATATATATATATATATATATATATATATATATATATATATATATATATATATATATATATATATATATTATAGGCGTGGATATATATGGAGATATCGTGGTAGAATGTGTCACATTTTGTGTTGTTTCTGCTTTGTTTGTAGCCAGTTTCATGTTTCGGAATGCATCTTTTGAGGAGCAGTTGCTCGTCTTTCTCTTCCGTGACTATGATCCAATCGCCAGAGCAGTCATGGACACGGATCAGACAGTCAACGTTCATATCGACTTCGTCCTTCTCAGAATCCACGGACTCGTAAGACTTCTTCGCTCTCTTCTCTCTGTCTGTCTGTTTGTCTATATCTGTGTGTCTCTCTGTATCTCTGTCTGTGTCTGTTTGTCTCATTCTCTCTGTCTTTCTGTCTGTCTGTCTCTCTGTGTGTGTCTCGCTGTCGCTGTCTTACATCCTCTAAGGTCACTTGTTTCCATATATTCCGCTGTAGATCCTTCTGTCTTCCTATTTCCCTGTCTTCCCATTCCTGCTTTCCATCATCTGCTCTTCTATCGTCAACCTCCTCGTTTCAGAAGCTGGAAGGACAGGGAAATGAACCTAGTGGTGTTCTTGCAATTGATGCGGATCAGCCAGAGTGTCAGGAGAGGCGTCTTTAACTCCACACGAAGCCGTTGATGATTGGTTGATGGTATCATGGCAGTGAATGGGTGAGAGATGAACACCTAAGGCTGTGACTGAACTGAATGTCGGATACCTGTCCTTAACGGAGGAGACATGTTTTGCGGTTGAAGTGTGCGGAGGAGGAGGAGACGGAGAGGACCACCTTTCCCCGATCCAAACGCCAGCCGTTCACTTGCCACTGACAGTAAATTCCAGACCCGAGATACAGAGAGACTAACAGACAGACAGACAGACAGACAGACAGACAGACAGACAGACAGACAGACAGACAGACAGACAGACAGACATACATACAGACATGCAGACAGACAGACAGAAGATCAATTGGAATCGTTCTCTCATCGTTTCATCGGGATTCTGTTTTCTATCGACAGCAACCAACATCATCCACTGAAGCTGTGGGCAACTGACGCACGAACAGTCTTTCAATTACATTGAACGAAACGACGATCATAGTAGTGTTTGCTCATTGGTTGACGTAAGGAGGAGGAGGATGAGGAAGAGGAGGACGAGGACGAGGAGGAGGTCAAAGAGCAGGAGGAGGAGGAGGAGGAGGAGGAGGAGGAGGAGGAGGAGTGTCTTAAGTTAAATCTGACGTCAGGTGACGCTTGATGACGATAAGTCAATAACTTAAAAGGAGGGAAGAAAGACGGGAGGGTGACTTTATGGAGGGAGGGAAGGAGGGAAACTTGTGCCTAGTACCAAACGCAGTCACCTACAACGACTAACGCCTTCACTAAGACCCACGAAGAGAGGCATTCAGACTGACAGGGAGAGCAACAGAGGGAAAGGATACATGAGAGACGCCGAGATTGAGGCAGACAGGCAAGACACAACAACTATGGACAACACAGACAGACAGATAGACAGACAGACAGACAGACAGACAGACAGATAGACAGACAGACAGATAGACAGATAGACAGACAGACAGATAGACAGACAGAAGAGAGCAAGTGAAGCAATGTGTCTGATTGGTTCTGTGACAGGATGAACGCGCTCAAGTCCTGACGACGACAGGTCTCGTCATAGCTGTAAGTATTTCTAAGGAACACCGGACGATCCACTGTGTCGCCTTTGTGAATACTAAAAATACTAAAAATGCGCTATATTAAGTGTTCTCACGCATACATACATATATGCAAAGATATTTGAGACATAAACTCTAGGTTGGATTTATGTTAACTTTATGTTAACATAAATCGTTCTCCTTTTCGATTCCTAGATTCCTATTGCGTTTTAAAAGTTTAAAGTAAACGTCGCGGGAATTTATCGGAATAATTCCGGTCTGATTGTGAGCCTCACTTGCACACTTTCTATTGCGTTGTAAATCGACAAAAATTGTCATAAAATCTTAAATGGATTCTTAATCTTCTGAAGGCGTCTTCATTGAAGTTATGTTTTCACGTTGATTGTGGTTCCTTTTGCAGGAATGGACGGACGAACGACTCACGTGGAAGCCAAACCAGTTCGGAAACCTAACGAATATTATCATCAAGGCCGATAAGATCTGGCTTCCGGAGTTAGCCGTCATGAATGGGTGAGTGAGGGTTTCTCAATTAGACGATCGTTATTCCATCTGGCACCAGAGGTAAAGGAAGGAATACTTAACGATTGGGATCATCAACTGGAGAATGATTCACAGCATCCAGGTCGATTCCTCGCAGTCATTTCATTCAACATTTTTGACACTAGGTTCAAACGGCTGATGCCTTGTGCATTGTACACCGGTGTAACAGAAGTTGCTAATTAGTTAATTAGTTAACTTATTAATTAATATTTGTTATTATTTTTTTTATAAAACTCTTAAATTTGGGACTAAGTTTTCTTCTATCCTTGATTTGTTTTCTCTTGTTGTCTGATTACGTTGTTGTCTCATGTTGTCTGATTACGTTGTTGTCTCTGTTGTCCCATAGAGCAGACGAACTGATCCCTGACTTTGAGCGCATCCGTGTCCTATTGCACAGCGACGGTCGCTTGCATTGGGAACCCGGTGGTATCTTCCGAACGACGTGTGACATAGACATTGCTTACTTTCCGTTCGATACACAGCACTGTCCTCTTCTGATCGGCGCCTACTCCTACTCCAGCTCCAAGATGAACATAACGAATGCAACGAGTGCTATCTCGACGCATGATTTCCGCATGAATGGCGAATGGCAGGTGTGTGGAACGTCAGCCGAGTGGAACATAACGATGCTAAGCCTACCATCTGGTGACGGATATGCTCACGTTGTCTTCACGCTCCACTTGAAACGAAGATATAAGTTCTACATCATGAACATCGTTCTTCCTTGCGTTATGTTGTCCATCCTCATCATGATCGGATTCTGTCTTCCTCCTGACGCCGGAGAAAAGATCTCCCTCGGAATCTCCGTCCTTCTCGCCTTCACAGTCTTTCTTCTCATGATCGCTGACAACATTCCACGAACATCACTCGCCATTCCACTCATAGGTCGGTCTCGACGTAACACACACACACACACACACACACACACACACACACACACACACACACACACACACACACACACACACACACACACACACACACACACACACACACACACACACACACACACACACACACACACACACACACACACACACACACACACACACACACACACACACACACACACACACACACACACACACACACACACACACACACACACACACACACACACACACACACACACACACACACACACACACACACACACACACACACACACACACACACACACACACACACACACACACACACACACACACACACACACACACACACACACACACACACACACACACACACACACACACACACACACACACACACACACACACACACACACACACACACACACACACACACACACTGCAACAACTAAAAACAATTTGGTAAGAAGACGCGGCTCAGATTCCTATTGACAGCTTTTCAACTATGTACTTGAAAGTTCAAGAGTTCAGTGGTCGTGGTTCATGAATATTCTTGGTACTTTGTTAATGAACATTTCTGAGTCTTTGGTTATGAATATTCTTGTGTATAGTCGCAGAGTTTGTACATGAATATTCATAGAGTTGTACATGAATATTCATGGTTCTTGGTTCATAACTATCTCTTGATCTTGGTTTATGTATATTCCTTGGCCTTTGTTCATCATTATTCCTGGCTCATGAATATACCTGGTTCTTGGTTCATAAATATTCACAAGACTGGCTGATGAATATTATTCTGGTTTTGTCCCCCATTAGTTACTGTACTTGTGGGGTGGAGAAGTAATTCATTGGTTGCGGATTTCTCCTTTTAGGACCGGCAGCAGTTCTTATTGTTCTCCCGATCGGTTCTCTCCTATGGTCTACTGTTCTGCATTGATTGATTTGATTGATTGATTTGATTGATTGATTGATTTGATTGACTCATTCATTAATTCAGTGCTACACAATTCGTTGATTCGTCATCGTCTGTTTGTTGATTGTCAGTGACTTATCTGATGGCAACGATGACTCTGGGTACTCTGTCGATCTGTATGACCGTCCTCGTCCTCAACATTCACCATCGAGGACCTCGTCACAGACCGATCCCTTCCTGGCTCCGACGATTCGTCTTCACTTACGTCGCTCGCATCGTCTGCGTCGAAACGACCTTCGCCCGATTCCAGATGACCTTCGGACAGATCCAGTCGACGTCGACCACAGACGACGTCTGGAAACGAAGGTCACACATCGAACTGACGTCAGATGGCGCCACTGACAAAGCGCAACCACCTGTTGACGTCGTCCATAGCAACGGTCCAGTGATTGACGGAGAGAGGCGCCGACGACCTCGCACGCACAACAAGGTCTCTTCATTTCTTCAGGAGGCTATTAGATTGAGACGCCGACCTTGGCTCAGGCACAAGGTCACCGGCGATGACGCCCTCGCCTCTCCCCGTGGTGGTCGTGGTGATGGTGGTAAAGCGTTGCGTGTCATCGGCGGTGGCGGTGGTGGTGGGGGTGGTGGTGGTGGTAGTAGTGGTGGTGGTGGTGGTGGGGGTGGCTATAGCAGCGTAGAGGAATGGCGGGAGTTGGCGCAGGTGCTTGACCGTGCTTTCTTCTGGCTATTGTTCTGGATGATGACGATGTCAGCCATTGTTATTCTATTCTATCCGAAATACACTGGAAATGAAATCTACGAAGACGGTTCCAGTTAGAAGATGAATGACTGACTACATCGGGTCTTCTTCCTCTAAGAGTCAATTGCCATGAAACTGTCGACCGCACTTGTTAGCACTTAGGGTCCATCCTGGGCCACGAAGGTCCTTTGCTAACCATGGCCTCAGATGAATCCCAATGACGACCATCTACCCTGAACCACTCACTGGTTCAGGTCGGGTGCGCCACTTATGAGTTTATTCTTGAATGGTGCTTCAGAAGTGTCAGATTACAATTACAAAAGACAGCGTCGCTCTGTCTGTCTGTCTGTCTGTCTGTCTGTCTGTCTGTCTGTCTGTCTGTCTGTCTGTCTGTCTCTCTCTCTCCGTTTATGAACAGAGACGGAGGAAATTGTTTCAGAGCATTAATTTACTGAAGGAGGATTTTCTGTGAATTCGTTCGTAATCGATGTTGACAGATGATGTGAGAATCGAGTGATTGTGGGCCTAACACAGAAGATGACAACTCGTGGGTCGCAGGAATTCGAGAACAATAGCCAAGACATAATCCTTTATTTCTATTTCAGGAGGAGTTCCTACTTGATCTCTCGATGTCTGGAATTTGTCTCTCGTCATCAGAATTCCATCGCTTTTCCGGGCAACATTTCTGCCTTTCATGTAAATGTAAATGTAAATGTAAATCTCCGAAATTTCTCAACGCCACACAAAAGCCACGTCAGGTAGACCAGCTTATTCACCAGCGATATACCAAATCAAGTCCGCAGTAACCTGCAGGCTGCCTTGTCCGTTCCGGTGCCAGGTCAAAGAGGAGACAGTGTGATGCCACTGGGGTAATCGGTGATGATGGTGGTTGTGTGGTGGCGCAGGAATAGAATCAGGATAGCATAGCTTGAAGAGTTCGGTTTTCAATCGTGACTGCGCGGGCGAGGGCATTCTGAATTCCTTGCAGGGGTTTTATTTGAGAAGAGTCGATGTCGGAGGAAAGAGAATTACAGTAATCAAGTTTAGAATAAACAGTTGAGGTGGTTATTGTGCATGCGGTCTTGTAATCAAGTATTGGGCGCAGTTGACGAAGGTCACGAATGTGCATATATCAGGTACGAGATAGCTGGGTGATGTGGTTGGCAAGGGTAAGGTTTTCGAAGAAGATTCCAAGATTGCGGAAGGGAGAAGAGTAGGGCACATGAGAAGTGAGATCTGTTGGCGAAAGGTCGGAAGGATAGGTTACTTTGCTTAATTGCTCGCGGAGGCCAATAATGAGAAACTCTGTTTTTGAAGGGTTAGGCATAGCAGGCAGGTGGTAATCCAGGCTGACATCTGGGTGATGATGTTGCGTAGATGATTCAGTGCATCTGGAAAGGAGCGAGGGGAGAAAATTATGAACAGTTGTTTATCGTCAGCATAGAAGTGATGCTCGAGAGAGGATGAGGAAATGAGTTGACTGATTGAGGATATGTAAAGGACGAACAGCAGCGGACCGAGGACAGAACCTTGTGGAACACCGCAGGTGAGGGTATGCGGGTTAGAGACAGGCCCGGTTCGTCCTATAGGCAAACTAGGCAACTGCCTAGGGCCGCCGATTTTTAGGGGCCGCCAATTTTCCATTTAAAAAAATTTAATTTAATTATTTAATTATGATTCGGTAGATGAAAGTATTATAGTGTTGGTTTATAGTGGTGGTGTAATAAATCGCGCAGGTGTAACCGTGAATTGCTAAAAAAAAGTAACGACATTCATTTGTGAGGCGAATGACTAAAAAAAGGCATCAACTTTTTTGAAGATGAAATTCCAAAAAAGATGGACGAAATCGAAATTACCATGACGAAAATGTTAACATTTCGGACGGTTTGCCTAGGGCCGCCGGTTTG
>CAUVYU010000198.1:0-52596 GCA_963556255.1 Allolobophora icterica | reverse complement strand
TGAGAAAGCTTCCAAGATGACTTTTCAGACAACCAATACTGAATTAATCTACCTACTTAGGGGACGTCAGTAGTAGACCAGGGAGCAAACTAGGCCAATTATGTTAATTAGTAGGTAATTAATTAACAGGTCATTAATTAATTACTAAACAGTGGAAATGCTTCGTTCAGGAGCTTCGTTCAGGAGCTTCAGGAGCTTCAGCTTCAGCTGCATCAGCTGAAGCTGGATTAGCAGGAGCATCCGCTTCAGGTTTTACTTAGTAAGACCATACATGTATACATACATGTATACATACATGTATGCACACACACACAGTGTGTGTATGTGTGTGTGCAATAGGCCTAAGTGTCTTTCACGGGCCAAGGTTAAGGTTATGAGGTGCGTTGGGATGAACGACTTTATGAGAAACTTCCTTTAATTAGAAATCGTTCTCGCAACAGGGAGCAATGCTCCTGAAATTGATGCTTGCGCATCAATGATCTGGTATCTGGGCCAGAGTCATCCGGTGTGACGGACTTGCTGTGTGTGAACTTATGATCACTTATTATAATTCCCCTCTTTTATGTATCGTATACATATAATTGTAGGACTTCTACCCCTACCACAGTGTGACTGGGGTTGCTTGTTACTGTAAGTCTGTAAAACTGGTACGCAGTCGGAGTCGTTGTAAGATTAAAAAATGACGGAGCAGCTTCGGTGTTTAATAATGCCTGCGTCGATCTTAGTAATTGGGTAAACGTTGATCCATCGTTACTTCCGTTTAAAATCCAGTTTGTAATCTGGTATGTGCCTCTGTTGTGTCTTATCGCTTTCAACGCAATTCTCCAAATTTTAACCGGCTCAGGACATTTTATCTGCAGCCAGACATTTAGGATTGATCTACTATCCGCGATCCATGTTCCGTTTGAGCCATCTGCATTTAGACTATTGAAAGCTCCATACGCTTGATACTTGTCAGTAACAGTTGAACTAGCACTTGCCATAAATCCGGTAACACTTTCATCAGCCTCCAAAATAGGTATGTATCCGATATGACACTTTTTAAGAGCATTATTATCCGCTCTACTAAGAGCGTTATCTACATAATTTTTTGTGGAGGCATCTTGAAGGTTAACGGGGTCTTTTAAATCGGTTATAGATTTTTGTCTCATAACTATATCTTGGTAAACATCGATTTTATGGTCGCTGGACGATTTACCGAATCGAATTATATTTTCCGTTCCCACTTTGCACAAGAAACCTTCGATCGATTGCAACGTTATAGGTTGGTTTAAATAACCTTCTATTTTGTTTAACAGATTACCCAGTATCAAAGCAAACAGTTTGTTTCCGCGTAGATCCTTACATCCCATATTACGTTGACGATCCGAGCCCACACTTAAAAATAGATTGCCGGTCATAACGTCACCAGTCTTAGAAACTTTGTTTACACCGCTGTTTAAATCTACGTAATTTTTGGTAGCACCATCTTGGGAATTAGTAGGTTCTAACACGTTGACCAGTTTATGAGAATCTAAATTAATATTCTCGATCGCGGCGTTTGTTCCATCCATACGAAGGAAAGTAGCATTTGCTTGAGACAATGTAACTCCTCCGGCAATTATTCTTTCCGAGTATCCAACATCAGTATGTCCGAATTTATCCACAGGCATTTTTAGTATATATATATAAAATATATATACATTGTACATATATATATATTTTATTTATATCAGAATAAGTCGTCTGGTAAGCTCAAAGGAGGCTGAATAGCCTACCACGATTTAAGTATCGTATATGTATAATTGTATGCTATGAAGTCCTACGTTAATCTGACCGAAAATAGTCCCACCGGGAATATGTGTTTTCGTAAATCTGTAATACTGATACGCAGTATTCGTTGAAATATTGAAAAATGACGGGGCAGTTGCGGTTCTCAATAGGCCAAACGGAGTCGTCATCGTAAATAACGTCGTAAATGTCGAATCGCCGTCGTTACGCCCTGATATGGTCCAAAAGACGCCGTGTATTCTATGTACATTATCGATGGCTTTCAACGCGATTCGCCAAATTTTAACCGGCTCGGGACATTTTATCTGTATCCAGGTATTCAAAGAATCATTAGAAACCCAAGATCCGTTCAAACCATCCGCGTTTAGACTATTGAACGCTCCGTACGCTCGATATCCGTCTATGTGTGAACTGGCACTAGCGACGAATCCGGTACTACTCTCGTCGGTTTCTAAATTAGGTATATATCCGAGATAACATTTCTTATGAGCATTATCTACGTAATATTTGGTAGCACCATCTTGGGGGTTAGTAGGATCTGACACGTTGACAATTTTATGAGAATCTAAATTAATATTCTCGGTCGCAGCGTTTGTTCCATCCATACGAAGGAAAGTAGCATTTGCTTGAGACAATGTAACTCCTCCGGCAATTACTCTTTCTGAATATCCAACATCAGTATGTCCGAATTTATCCACAGGCATTTTATAATATATATAGATATATATATATATTAAAACAAACCGTTTATAACTTCTTGAAAATTCGCGCCATCGTCCATCATTTTCAACACGTACAAGCACAGATGACCGCAAAACACTTCGTTATCGGGCTGTATTCGTTCGCTGTTATAATAAACTGGACAGCTTAAATATTTCAGTAGCTCGGTAGGTGGAGGGAGACCATAGCCATCGAAATATTTCGCCGAAATTTCGCCTTTCTTCTTGATCCAACACACCCAATGAGTCCCGCTTCCACTAGATTTATCTAGGTTAAGAATGCCGCTTTCGTTAGTAGGCCTACTCGGTGTCTCGGGCAACTCGTTTCGTAGGAACACGCCTCTGAAGTTTGTGATATTTAGTTTCTTCTTAGCGGCGTTTAGCAGTTGTATATTCGACAAAGGAACATTCGGTAACGCGACTCCGCAAACGTCGATTTCTGTAACACTTCTAAAACTCATTTTATAATCAACGAATAGATTCTTTATGTGCGCAGCGTAAACAGTAATGTCCGTACGCTAATGTATGAATACCGTCTTCCATTATTACTCGTTTGTCATCATCCGCGGATAATGCAACTTTATTTACCTGCTCGGTATAAATATCGTGATGATACGATCTAAACACGTTCATTTTTCTTAGTCGTTCTCTTTTGGTAAAAAGACAGTTTTTATAATCATCGTGAGTTATCGTTTTCTTAACAACATTTTGCTTAATGCCTTTACACTTCTTATGATCTTCGCCATCCATTCTATACGAGTACAACTTGGCCCTTAAACCTACGAACTCGGAAATCTGTTTTCCTGCAGATTCGTCTTTGAACATACCGATAACTTTCTTGTTCATTCCGCTTCTTAAACCCGATGGGTGATCTTCAGGGTAATCACTCGTATCGAATCGAACCGCAACGTCTTCGGCGATATCCTCGTAAAAATCTTCTGTTTGTATTTCATATGCCAACGAATCTGTATCGGTGAATAACAATTTAGCTCTGTCTCCGTATTTTTGCCGTATAAAATTGTAATGAAAGTCGTACATCAAAGTTTTACTTAAGTCTAATATACACATGCCTAGATATATCGGTTTATTATAAAACAACCTCGGTCTTTTCATGTGAACGGCGATTAGATTCTCGTCGAAAATCGTCAGGCGGTCATAATTAGTTTTTGCAGCTAACTTAATAGCTTCCTTCTCGTGACATACCAATTTTATATCTACATGATTTTCGATCCTTTCAAGAGTTTTTCCAAAGACGCTATTGTTCATCAATTTGAAAAAGTCTTTCTCAAAGTTATTAGTAGCACTCGTTCTCAAGTTTGTGTTCAAATCTACATAATATTTCAACCAAGGGCTTTCTTCGAATAGTATCCTTCTGTGAATTTTCGCGATTTTCAACCCGAGACTTTCGTACAACTTCAAATTTTCGTAATGTACCACGTACTTCTTTTTATCGTTCAAGTTTGGAATTAGTTTTGGTATATTAGATGTAAATTCCGACGAGATGCTCTCGGGAGCCAGAGGATAGTCGTTGTGGAGATCGTGCAATTTTTCAGAATATTCCAAATCCACTTCCAATATACACGATCCCAATAAATTCCAATTATTTAGCTCGGCATCACTCATCCATTTAAATCCACGAGTCGGTAAAGGCTTGCTCATCGCCCAACCGTATAAATTATTAGCGTCTAGATAAGTTATATATGACGAAGGCTCGCTGCTATCGAATTTATCCTCCGTCATATACTTATTATTGGCTTTCCCATAACGATTCGAAATTGTGCTGATTCCTCCTCTTATTCCTTGCTTAATCATCAGAATCATATCGTAATCGCTCAACAACTCCAACTTTATACCGGTCAACTTCAAAGCAGCATCCCAGGCTAGTCCCGGAGATGTGTAATACCATGCGGGATCAAGCCGGTAATTCTTCATGCAAACGTCTCTAAAGTTTTCGAAAATATCGGCTAGCAGCAGAACGTCCGAAACATTGTACAGGTCGTGGTATTCTCTAAACGTTTTACATCCGAATGCATTCCATACATTTTTGGCGTGATCGTAATCTTCGTCGCTAATGTTTGAGTCGTTCAGCCTCGAATAAAATGCGGACTTGGGAGGTAGTTCGGTTTCGTTAAATCTATCGACGGAAGTAACGTAATCGTACGGGTAAATTCCTTTTTTAAGTAAAAGATCGAGCTGTTTCCCAGAATATAATGCACCAAGATTTTTACATTGTTCTTTCGTCAGATTCTTCGATAAAGCGTCAAGACTCGATGCCATGAATCTATAACTGTCGATGAATCGCAATTCACGTTTAACGTTAATTTCTTTCCCTTCTTTGTTTAGAAACTTATCGACGATCACTTCTCTGCTAAACGATATGTACTTCTCTTCGTTATTAGGAATGCATTTAATTTTCTCATTCTGATCACCTCGCAATTTCTTTACGAACAGATGGCTATCGTATCCGGACAGATTATGAAATACTACTGGAAAAAACTTCGGAACTTTATAGTCTAGATTACAACCATTATGAGCGGCCCCTCTGAATTTACCGCTCAAATGACAGTGATCTCTAACCCGATCTGTACCCAACGCCCCTCCACAGATATGACATAAAGTAGTTTCCTTAAACTTTTTTCGGTCATCTGGAGTAAATATCATCTTCTTCGGAAATTTAAACTGATTGTATATTCGTTTTATAGTCTCTTCGAGACTTTCTACGAATATTTGACCGATATCGTCGTCTTCGCTTTCGGCCGTGTACGCTACAGGATCTTGTTGATATAATATATCGTCGAAGCATTTTACGTAATAACAAAACGAGCTAGGCGTGTGTTTTTGGTATTTATCGGTGTAAGACACGCGAGGATCTGGCTTGCAAGTGGCTATAGGTTTGATGAAAGATTCGAAATCTGCATAAACGATAAAGGGAACTCTCATCGACCTATTATAATTTTTAAAACCTATCGTAGTTCCCGGTTCTGGGACTTCTATTTTTTGAGCGGCGTTTTGCGAACAGTACTCGGAATGTTTATTAAACGCTTCTATTTTTGTATAACCGTTTAAACATCTTCTACAATAGTGCATTGAAGTAGTTGACTTTTCCGTTCGTGATGCCATCAATCTGTTGAAATTCTTTATCCAACAATAATGTTTCTTATCTCCGTCTGAAATTAGCAATAGTTCAACGATAGAAACTTTATCGTCCCGTTGATTCGACACATAAATTGGGAATACTATCTTATTTTCAAAACCGAATACGTCAACGCTGATATTATTATTTCTCTCAAACTTGCTTATTATATTAGCATCCGCAGCAACCGGAAATTCGATACCGCTCCAATCGAGTTCCTTCGATTGTTTGATTAATTCTTTCGTAATTCTTTCGGGATGATTATCAGTTGGATTTAATGCTCTAGTAATGCACCACTTGAAACATTGCTCGTCATTATTCTTCATATTGATAATAGCCTTTTTGCTAGATAGTTCTGTAGGCAACGGAACGTAAGAACTGCCTTTCAATGGTTTATAAACAGCAGTATTGACATCTAACTTTACAACATTCACGAATCTCCAATTACTTCCACGCATCTGGAAACTGGCCATAGTCTCTGGGATCTTATTTATTGCATTATCGTATATTTCGTTGATATCGGTAGCATCTAAAATAACTTCAGTCTTCGAGACGAATGGAACATTCGCGGATTCTTCTTCTCCAGATTTCATATCAACGCGCTCCATGGTACATGTAAGAACGAGTTGAACCTTAACCTGACGATTTCTTGACAATAGACTAACCACCTGCGGTCTAACGGCGCTAAGAAAAGACACGGCATCGATTCCAGAAGAGCCATCGATCGTGTATTGTTTAGTGAATCCTTTAATAGCCGATGCAGTCTTTCGAATTTCGAACTTCTTTGTATTGATTTTAGCAAAGAGACTCTTTATTTTCGATTTAAACGATTCCAATCTTTCGTTCACAGGTTTCTTCACTTTAGGAGGTATGTAACTAACTAACCAATCCGCAAAAGAATTAATATTCGACCTAACCTTAGTTTTCAACTCACTGAGAACTTTATTTGGTTTGGAAACGAACTTGGTCGGAGTAAGAATTGGGGCTCGAATATCGGGAACTGGAGAGTCGAGCAAGTTTTTATTTTTGCTCATAGCAGCAATCAGATCCGCTTTTGGCAGTTTCCAATATCCGACCAAGCCGCTCCGTTTTGCCATGACTCTCAATTCTTTTACAGTTTTCAACTTGTAGTCCATTCCTTTATATATACATATATATATTCATTTCTTTAAGTGTTGTTTAAGAAAAACACAAACATTTTATTTATGTTTAATTTTTTATTTATTTCATTATTTCCCAAAATCTCACAGCTCATTCACAACGGAATCGATAGTTTTGTCGTTAATGCGATCGTACACCTTGATTTTGTATCTATTTCGCCATACTTTTCCATTATACCATTCTATTATTGGTGCATTTTGCCCGTGCGCCTTAGCTGCTTTGTATATCGACGGATACACGACAACATCACCGGTTTCTAGGTCTAAAATTTCTACTTTTCTCGGCTGATTTCTGATATACCTCGTTCTATCATACGCGCCTTCATGGTAGTTTCTTTTAAGTATTCGTTCTTTCCGATATTCTTTCCAGTATCCTTTCTGATATTCTATCTGATATGCTTTTCGATATTCTTTCTGCTGCTCTTTCTGCAGTTCTTGCCTTTGTCGTCTCTGTAGTTTCTCTAGTTTCTCTTTTTCTGAGTTATCTTGAACACAAATCTCCATTGCGCTCAATAGAGCTATAAGCTCGGGCTTGTTGAGATGAGCACAACCCCTAATGTTGTGCTGGACCAGTAAGCTTCTCAGCTCTGGAAGTTTCATCTTCTTATTACTAATATAAGTAAACATCTCTTTATGTATGTTTAAGAAAAAAAAGAAATTTTATTCATAGCCTTCACCCTTAGCATTTAGCATTTAAATCGCGGCGATTTAAGACGAGCTCCTACCGTAGACGACGTTTAGCTTCTGTCCGTCCGACTGAAACTCTAGCAACTTGTCCGAAATTACGATAGCATAAGCTTCGGTTTCGGCCGGCACTGCCGTATTAAATATAGCTTTGATCTGAATATCGACGACCGACGACTTTAATCGCTCAGATTGTTTGCTAACGTCGAAAATCATTAGCGGATATAGTTCTTTATAATCACTCGGTGTTATATTACTTTGCGTTATCAACTGATCCATTCCGTAGAATTTTTCGCTAAACGTTGCCGCTGCTCGGTACGCTCTCGAGAATTGTTGATTAGGAAACGATAGGTTGTAGTCCACAGCCGGGTATCTTTCCTGATTCATCATCACGTACATGTTCTTAAGATCGCAATGGTCGAAGATCGACGGATTAGCTTCTTGATTCCCGTCACGACTTGTCTGAAATCCTACGATTATATATCTCGGTTTTTCCGGAGATGTCTTGACACTAAGTCTCCAACTGAAAGTAGTCGACTGAGGAACAGTTATGGTGTCGCATTGACGAGCGCGATAGGCGACGGCCAACGATGCTTTCGATTCGATCGTTTTATATAACTGCATTTTTTCCATATCGGATGGAATAACGTGAGGCATAAACCACGATATCTTCTCTATTGCAACTTTTCCAGCCTCTGCATCGTGACCTCTAAAAATAGCATCGTCGTCGGCTTTACGCACTAACGTTAGCGTATGTTTCAAACCGTAAACAATCTTGTCGTAATCATCGCAAAAACCGAAGATATGCTTTAATGCAACTATAAAGCTGAACGTTCCCTTAGCAGTCGGTTTTCGAATAAGATACTGTTGTCTGACCGCAAACCCCGTGTTATCGGCGACAACGGCCGTTGCACCACTGTCTTTATACCACAGCTGATTTAAACCTTGTGCCAGTTGAAAATCGTTTGGGTATTTTAGCAATCCAAGCATCGTGGTAGCTTGACCCGGGTGAAATAACGTTTCTATTTCTTGATTCGATAGAGAATACGATATTTGGCTAAATAGATGCATTAGCCCGTTATTCGTAACAGCCACTGCATCGGCATTAACGTATGCGGTGTTATCCGCTTTTGTCAGTCTTCCTTCGAATAGCAAATAAGACTCTGAAGGGTGGCTGAACAAGTCTTGGAGTTCAATATTGATACGAATCTCTCCCGTTGTGTTTAGATTCGTTCTCGCAGTAGGTTCGTACTCGTGAAATTCGTATCGTTCGATACTCTCGTCCGTCAAAGGTTGTTCCGTGAATCTTAGTATATCTGATTGCATTTTTTTTATTAATAATATATGATTTGATTTTATTTAAATATAAATAACCTATGCAACTTTCAATCCAGCTCCGTTTAAACGTCTAACGAGATCTTGAATTCTAATAGCGCTCTTTGCATTGGAATTCATACCGTGCCCCATCATTAAATTATTTATATTTGTACTCTTCGAACGCGTTCCGTCGTTAATAAGTCTAGTTAGGACGTCTTTACTTTCTTGAGTTAGCAAGTCTTTGCCTTCATTCAGCTGCGGTTGGAACGCTAAAAGCGCTGGAAGCGTTTGTGAAGCGAGTTCCGTAGCAGCTGACCTTGTAGTCGGTAAATTTTTGGGACTCATAATTTTAGCAACCGCTTTATCGACTAATCGTTTCCCGGCGTCAGCAACGACAGTTTTACCAACATCCAGCGCTTTCTGCCCGATGTCTTTAGCCGCATCTTTTCCTACGCTGAGAGCGGTGGACGCTATTTGTTTAGCCGCATTCGACGTAAATAGTTTCTTGAAAAAACCCGCAACAATATCGAATATTCCCGCCCCTCCGATAACATATTGTTTCTTATACCTTCTTTTAGCAACTACTAACATTTTTTATATTAATAGCATTATATTTTTATATTCATTTTTATTTATCGCTCCTTGTCTTAGTAACTCGTCGCATATACCAACTATCTCATTTCTCACACCCGTATTCCCCGCCTCGAAGCTGGCCATTCGCAGAGATAACATTTCTATTAATGCATTAGGATCTTGAGGAATAACGATACGCTGTAGGCCTATTCCTTTACCTTGCGCCTTTGACATCATCGAGTCCCATATCGGTTTAATAATATTTTTATATTTTAAGCTCCTAGAGGATTTTGGTTTACTTGGATTTTTCGGCTGCCTCATAGCATTCGTTATCTTCAGAATCTCGGCATATTCTTCCCGATCGTTTGCATTGAAAATCGACTCGTCCGGTTTGGCCATCGTTAATAATTCCCAAAGTCCTGGAGTTCCTTCGTATATCTTAGGCCTATCGCCTACCGTCACGTTATTGCCGTCGATCGATATAGGACTGTCGCCTATATAAAATTGGCCGGCTTTTGAGTTTATACCGAACGTTGTGTCTACCGTCTTTTTATCGGACGCGTATTGTTGCAGGTACTTCACCGCAATATCTCCTAGTTCTAAGGTTTTTATATCTTCTAGGCCTACCGGGTCTTCTCCGTAAGCCTGTATCGAAGGGTATTGAGGAAACTGAATGGCTTTTAACGATGTCGAAATAGAAGCGGGAAGCGCTTTTAAAGCGTTAGCTGTCTCTGCAGAGTTTTCTTTTATAGTAGATAACAAAGCCTTTTGTTCTTTTGAAATTGTTGATTGCGAGTCGACTATTGGTTTGTACAATCTCGTTAATTCTCGTTGTAGTCCGATGTCTCCTAATCTCTCGGATAAAAAGTTTTGTCGAATATTCTTCTTCGATTTCAGAAACTCCTCAACGATAAAATCTCTTTTTGCGGGATCGGTTATCTTTAGAAACGACATTATATTTTACTTATATAAGCTTATAGCTATATTTTTTAAACGTAAATTCGAACGTAAATTCCAACGTTGATTTCGAACGTTTAATTTACGTTCCAGTTAAAACGTTCTCGTTAAACGTTAATTTTTCTGTGCTAACTTTGGTTTTATTTTTAATTTTTTCTTTCATATCGTTGAATTTCACAAACTCGCTTAGAATTAGCGAATATTCAACGTCTGAAATATTGTCGTCCACAAGAGCTTTTGAAATAAGGCTACTGATTGTGTTTAGTTTTGCTTCGGCTAACGTTTTAATCTTTTCGTGCTTTGTCAATTTCAGTGCAAGCTTCTTACTAACTTGTCCTCCGACAATAATTAACAATCCTACACCTACTGCCGTACCTGTTGCTATCGCTATGGCCGGAGTTGCAATTACAGTAGCAAGAGCTGCCAGGCCCGAGCTGCTGAGCCCCATCACAGTTACTATCAGAGCGTTGTCGATAATGCTAATCATTCTTATGTTCCTACGATACTTTGTACTTAAGGCGGTCCTTTTATCGCGTTCTTGTTCGATTTCTTTTTGAATTTCGTTAATTTTTTTAAAACGATACGATTGCGCTGAATTTTCCATTTGTTTATATTCCATTATTATTATTATTATTAAGATTTTTTAAATTTAAACGTGGTAATTAATGTAGCATAGCGAATCTTTTTCGTTAATGATAACTACGGAATCAGAATTGTTTTGAATAGTAATAACAATGTCTTCTACATCTTCGCAAATGGTTGAATCTTGCAAGCTACATTTCTTTTCTTTAAGCGCCTGTCTAAGCGACACTAGACAGACTCCCCTAGTTAGTCGGACTCCAAATCCTAGCTCTTGCGAGACCGATGATCTGGGTTGAATTGTGATCGCTCCTTGTGCGAAAATCTCCCAACGCTGTGAGCCCGGTTGTCTTATAGCCCGATGCGTTACTTCTTTAGGCAACCAAAATACTGATTCTGGTCGAGTTCTAACTCTCCTCGGAGAATTGCGTTTTGTTATAAACTTGTGTATTGGCATACCGTATCCCGACATTATATATATTATATATATATTTATATATATTATAACCTTTACAGAATCATACCAAGTAGGGGTCCAAGGATTGGAATACTAGAAAGTACTTTTGAAATGGGATTGTCGTTTCCAAGAATCAATCCTGAACCATTGACAAATCCAGAACCTCTGCGCATGTACAGTCCTTCCCCTACGCCGTCTAATCCCGATCCTGAACATGGTTTCAGGTAAAGACCTGCTGCGTGCGGAACCATCTTGTAGCTTCTTCCTCCTTTCTTTATGTATAAAGCACTTCCATTAACACCCGATCCCATTATTTTGCTAACTCCTGTACTCGCTAATCCGCTTAAAGCTCCAGTTGCAAGACTTGGCAGAACGCTAGAAAGAAGGAATTTTCCAGCTGTAGCTAGAAGTGGTAATAACGCTGGAAGAAAACCGCCTTCGACTTTCATATTATGGTGTATTTGCGTTTTACTCATTTTGAGCATAGTACCCGTTCCATTCTGATATGCTTTCGCCATTTTATTAATTTGTGCTCGTGTAAGAGCTAAAACGTGGTCACCGGATAGATCTCCGTGAGTTAGTCTTATACTCGTTCCTGTCCCTGCTTCAACTGCGCGTTTAATTTTGTCCTTTTGTCCATCCGAAACATTAACTTTTGTATTCGTATATCGACTCATTTTATATATATAATTGAAATTAAAAACTTTAATACCAAGATAATTAATTTTCACACTTCTCTAATTTTAAACCTGATCGACAACTCCTCTCCTCGAAGGTTGATTAGTTTTCCGTTTTGATCTGTAAGTTTTGTTTCCATAGCTGAAATCGTAAATAGCGTAATAGGAAGATATACTAAATTAACGGGCACTTCTATAATCTTGTATCCGGGGCCTACATTCGGGAAAAAGGAATATATAATGTTTTCCGTTGTTCCGTTAGAGTACGAAGACCCGATTACGTCGCTGGTTACTCTCAAACTATTTACGTTCATAATATTTACTATGTTCTCCGATTCGTTATATCCTTCTGAATACACTCGGCTATTAAATCCTAAAACAGTTCTAATCGAGTTCTCGATTGTCATATTGACCTGATAGTTAGCACCGATATCTAACACCGACTTCAAAGTATTGTTGTTCGCTTGTAACGTTATACAGTACGCGTCTCCCGTTTCGTCATAATGTCCTGATTGTTTCATGATTCTTTGAATGTGTTCGTTTATATCTACGATTTCGTAACTTCCTTCTGGGATTTCTATAACAAACCACGTTTTACCATTATCCGGCGAATAAACAAACTTTTGGTTGCTAAAGTCAATATTGGGGAAGGAATTATAAGTCTCAAGATTAACAAGACACATTTCATACTTTTTATTTTTGTCAAGTTGAATCAGAGGATTAAATTTTGTTCGAATTTGCGTGCTCCTTTCGCTCACCAAAATGCTGAATGATTCTTTAGGCTCCGTGTTACGAGCGATCTTTTCTGTGTTCAGAACTATCTTTTCTAACCTCGCTTCCATTTTATATATATAATATATATAATATATAACTTATGAAGAAGCTGAAGGCTTATGCTGAAGGCATATAAAATGTATCTAACCCACTTCTATATTTGCCGTTGTTTTTTTTACTGGTTAAATCTATCACTACAAATCCGTGCGGACGCTCCCACGCAGTTTTGCACAGTTTTACAAATTCGTCTTTAGGCATATCATCTACGCCTACGTGATCGTTGTATATATTATTAATATTTTTAAGATCTTGACTAAATAAACAGATAAAGTTTGCATTCTCTCTGATAGTCTGTCTAGGCAGCTTGAAGTAGTTTTGGGCTAGGTAAAAGCAATCGACATTACTATGTCTCCCTCTGATATAATACGATTCGCATTTGTTTTGTTTTTCTAATTGTAAGTCGTCGAAAATCATGAGATTCTGCTTGGCACTCAAGTCTCTCGGATCGGGGACTTCTTCCGAAGTTTCAAAGAATCGACAGTTCATATCAGATTTTTTAACTATACTTTTAGCCATTTCTTCAACGACTGATATTGGAGATACATTTAACCTTGCAATCTCGTCTTGACAACCAAACAAATTGACAATTGCTTCTTTAGGCAATTTTTCTTCGAATGCTTTTTTCAGTATTTTATATTCTGGTTGAAAGAGAGATCTTCCAAATACCTGTAAGTTGTCATAGTCTAACCATCCAGGATTCAAAAGTAAATTTAATAATAGCGTAGTCTTACCGCATCCAGACTTCCCAACGATCAGACCCCTTATACTTCTAGGTAATAACGGGTTATTAAATCTTTTCGATGTCTCGTCGTTCCAAGATAAATCTTTAACTTCCATTTCTTTTTTAATTATAAAAATAGATTTATATTAAAATGTATATGGAACAGATGTATTGCGTAAAGTGCAAGAGAGAAACTGAAATGACAGATATTCAAAATTTCATCAGTAAAAATAAAAGACTTATGATTAGAGGCGTATGTGTCGATTGCGGAAAAACTAAAACTCGTTTTGTTTCCACTTCCAAAAAAGGAGGAGATCTAGTTGGGTCTTTAAATTCAGCTACGAAAAATCTAAAACTTCCCTGGGCGAAATTCCCTGGAGAATTGCATCTTCCAGGACATTCGTTTACGGGCCCCGGAACAAGATTAGATTTAAGATTGAATCCTGACGGCACTCCTAAAGACTGGAGTCAGCCTGTGGACAGAATCGATAAAGCCGCATACTCTCACGATTTAGCTTATGACCAGTATTCGGATACCGCTGCTAGAAATGCAGCCGACAGAGTAATGGTAAATGAATTAAATAATATATCTAATCCTACATTACGTGAGCGCGTCGAAAGAGCGATAATTAAACCTATTTTAGCGACAAAAGCCAATCTTGGTTTAGGTTTAGGTACTTCCGATTCAAAGTCCGCTGTAAATGCGTCTCAAAAATGGACGGATCAACTGGCTGAAGAATTACATAAACCGGTAATACGACATTTTACAAAAAGGAAGGTTTACGTTAAAGGTGTTGACGACACTTGGGCTGCAGACCTCATAGACATGCAATCTTTCGCGAAATATAACAATGGCGTTAAATATTTATTAAGTGTTATCGATATTTTTTCAAAATACGGGTGGCTTGTCCCGATTAAAGATAAGAGCGGAAAATCTGTGTTCGATGCTTTCACCAAAATACTTTCCAGTAGCGGACGAAAACCCGAGAAACTGTGGGTCGATAAGGGAAAGGAGTTTTACAATAAAAACGTGAAATCAATTGGATTCCAGTTATACTCCACTGAAAATGAAGAAAAGTCATCCGTTATCGAACGATGGAATAGAACTATGAAGGAGAAAATGTTCAAATACTTCACAGCTAATTCGACTAGAAAATATATCGATGTTTTAGAAAATATGGTTGATCGTTATAACAACACTAGACACTCTTCCATAAAAATGACTCCAATAAAAGCGAGTATGAAGAAAAATGAGACTATTGTATGGAAAAATTTATATGGAGGATTGAATGCAGAACCACCTGATAAACCTAAATTTTCAATAGGAGATAAGGTTCGAATTTCTAAAAAGAAGAAATTCTTTGAAGCGGGTTTTACACCTAGATGGACGGAAGAGGTGTTTACTGTGACAACAATTCAATACACCGATCCTCCAACCTATAAGATAACAGATTTAAACGGAGAACAGATTCAAGGATCATTTTACGAGCAAGAATTACAAAAGACGACACAGGAAGTCTTTAGGATCGAAAAGATCATAAAAAAACGCGGAAAAAAATCTTTTGTTAAATGGTTAGGATATCCCGAAAGTTTCAATAGCTGGGTTGATGATGAAAGTTTGATAAAGCTACGTTAGAATCTCCATTCGAAACTGTGAGAAATCTCCATTTGCAACCTAATGTTATTACTTACTTATCACACCGGCCTAGAATCCTACTTGTGTTACTACTTATCACACCGATCCAGAATACTCTTATTGCTACTACTTGTATTACAAATTGTGGGAAAGCAATTCTTAAGAACAAGCCATATAATCTAGCAGCTCAATTGGCTTTTAAGATGGGTTCCACTGGTATGTTAAATACTTATGCTAAATCTACTGTTCTTTGACTCGAATATTGTCTATTTATGTATGTATGTATATTGCATATAGATGTAAATATGAAATAAGTATGAACAGTACTGTATGTATGTATATTGTGTATGTATATGTAAGTATGTGTGGATGGATGTATGGATGGATGGATGGATGGATGGATGGATGGATGGATGGATGGATGGATGGATGGATGGATGGATGGATGGATGGATGGATGGATGGATGGATCGATGGATGGATGGATGGATGGATGGATGGATGGATGGATGGATGGATGGATGGATGGATGGATGGATGGATGGATGGATGGATGGATGGATGGATGGATGGATGGATGGGAGATTGAAGGATTGGTTCATGTATGTATGTATGTATGGATGGATGTATGGATGGATGGATGGATGGATGGATGGATGGATGGATGGATGGATGGATGGATGGATGGATGGATGGATGGATGGATGGATGGATGGATGGATGGATGGATGGATGGATGGATGGATGGATGGATGGATGGATGGATATACGATTAAACAGGAAGATGAATTGAATGGACATTGGAACTCTGTATCTAGAAAGTTACATGGTTTCAATAAATGGGAATCTGTTAAAGAGGTCATTCCATGTGAGATCAACCAGACCCTCCAACCTTCGACCTTAGATTTGGCTGAAACTTTTTACATCTGTTTGTCTGTTTTTTACACCTGTTCAAGCTCTACAACACCAAGTTAAAAGCATTAACTGTTGGCCCACATGCGCATAGGCCTACTTGCAGCCCAAGATATGCTCCAGTTTACCTGACAGACCCTTATCACCATGAAGGCATAAAGTAATAATGGAATAAGATTTGTTACATACAGAGTGAACTATATGCAGATAACAGAAATTTAAAATTTGTGCAATTGCTTTTACTGTCTTCAATGCTACCATGCCATGAATATTACAGATTTAAATTGACAACTGCGTTATGTGGTCACTTTTCACCAATATTAGTGGGAAACTATTTGTTTCAATTCAGAATGATTTGCAGAATCAGAAAGTACACAGAACGTTGTACAAAATCACAACATTTTGCAGGGCTATGTGGATCTGTTCCAGAGATACTGGCCTCTGAATATGTCACCAAGTTCAAAATGTGTCGCGAGTGCTTCAAACCACCCCTCCATTACCCTCAGCCATACAATGCAGATACATGGTGATAGGCTTATGACAATTTCTATATGATGTAGGCCTACCAACGTATCAAACTACCAAAATAGCTAAATTACAGCCAAATCTGAGATAGGTCACATACAGCCCCTCTGTGATTTCACATGGATTGGCCCTTCTGAGACCTCGAAAAATAGCTAATATTCAGCAGAGCATCACTGCTGATTGCTTCTGATTACCAACACCAAATTTATATATCCAGACAGCTTATGGCATGCACTTTTCAGAAATATGAAGCACAGATAAATTCCAGTTCTCCATTTTCCCAATATCAGCTGGTGAAGTTGACCCCCATTCATCAGTTTGACCAAGATTAGCATGTGAGTATGAATTCATTTGCAAATTAACACCACAGTAAAGTACATCCAGTAGGAACCCATTACTTGCTATTTCAAAATATGAAGAGATTAAAATGTTGTTACTACTGCTTTTCCTCATATTGGTCTGGCAAATTCAAGAAAATACAGTTTGCAATTTCTGAGACGGCATATTGGCAGCTGTATTGTAAACTCTGTACTCAAGACACAGTCATTATAACAGGCCCAGTAGGTCGACAACAACTTTCTGAATACAGCAGTGAAAACCTCAAGCCTCTATCTGCTCTACTTCTTGACTTATTTCATGTTGAATATGGCTTCAGAGAACATTTCGCGAAATCGGATCCAAATTTCCGACTATTCCACCTCACTTTTAGATGGTATATATCTCGGTCAAATATTTGAATATTTGAATATTTGAATATTTGAATAAAATTTGGCATTTGTGCCTCAATATGGTGGCCAAACAGAAGGAAAAAATTTCAGCCAAATCTAAAGTTGAAGGTTAGAAAATGTTAAAAAAACTGGTTGATTTCACACGGAATAACCTAAAGTCTTCATCTGTGGCTTGATAGATTGGACTTGCATAAAATTATTAAGAAACGTCGCGTGATGTTCTATTAGCGAATAGCTCGTTCAACATCTAACCTTTTTCAAAATATTTTATGGTGTAACTTTGGAGAGCATTTCCTTTATGATTCCGAACTCCTTGTCATTTCGAATATCAAATATTGTCTCACAACTGCCATTTACACCACAGTAGTTTTCTTAGTTTGTGCGTTTGGAATTGTGTTTAATTTTCGTAGTTTGTGCTTTTGAGGTTATGTTTATTTTTCATAGTTTGTGTTTATTTTTCATAGTTTGTGCTTTTTAAAATTCGGTATATGCAGCGTGTATGTTTTACTACTGTGTAATTTGACTTGTTTATTTGTCTTCGAGCGTAATAAAGTGCTCATCGGCTATTTCACAACGGCTGTATGTATCACAACAATCTATGTATAATGCAACATTTGCTCGGACTCAACTTCCGCTCCAGATAAAATGCCTCCGAGGCTTTGTTCCGGCCCAGATTAAAAATTCTGAACGCTAACTTCCTGTGAACAAAATATTTTGCGGACAAAAAGTTGCATATGCAGACATACGCAGACAGACTGCCATTTAGCTTGCGTTGTGGACAGAAAAAAGAAACAGTGGCGCCATCTAACGAAAACCTTGGAACATTTTAGAAACGCTAGTTAAACGATATATAATCTGACTCTAACCATGGTCTTGGTGGACCAACGGTGAAGCAGGATGCCTTCGAACCAAACAGTCTCGGGTTCAAACCCTCTTAACGCGGGTATTTTTTTAATTACTTTATTTTTTGGTCGGAGAACGCGCAGGATCTTCAATAGAGAAGCGGAACACAGGAGCAATGAGAAACAAGGTGGAACTCGCACACACAGACACGCACACAGAGCACAAGCACACGTCACCAAATGACTCTGGCACAGATACCAGAGCATTACTCCCTGTTGCGAGAACAGTTGTTAATTAAAGGAAGCTCGTAAAGTCGTTCATCCCAACCGTCCGTTCATTCATTCAGTCATTACAAACGCACCGGATAACTTTGACCCGTTAAACACACACCGTGTGTGTGTGTATACATGTATGTATACATGTATGTATACATGTATGTATACATGTATGTATACATGTATTCGATAAAACCTGCTCCTGCTAATCCAGCTTCAGCTGATGCAGCTGAAGCTGAAGCTCCTGAAGCTCCTGAACGAAGCTCCTGAACGAAGCATTTCCACTGTTTAGTAATTAATTAATGACCTGTTAATTAATTACCTACTAATTAACATAATTGGCCTAGTTTGCTCCCTGGTCTACTACTGACGTCCACATATTACATACGCAAGGGGGGAGGGAATCGGATTTTGGCGATTTTGCGTACGGGTGCGAACGGGGGAACGGAGGGGGGGCCAAAATGTGTACGTACGCAAAATAAATTTCTAATTATGACGTCCACAGTAGTCTATTTATAACTCTGTATTGTCCTATAGTCATTCGATGGCATTTTATTACATTATATAAAAGCCATGTGCAGTTATTCTGTGCTGTTAACGAGACACCTATAATTTGTATATATTGGCCCTCACTCATCCTTCAATCTGACCTAAAGTGCAGACAGTCGCTGCCGAGACACTTTCTGCCGCTGGTCTTCGGGGGCGGGTGCGTCAAGCGTACGTACGCAGGGGGGTGTGGAAGAAAGTACGCTTGCGAACAGAGGGGAGGGGGTCCAATTTTCCCGGATTTTTGCGTACGTAATATATGGATGGCCCCTTACACGTCATCTTCCTTAAACGCTATCAGCCATCCAGATCTTGCAATCAGAAAATATTTTAACAACTGGCTTGTTCATGCGCCACCTCAGACTGTGATAATTTGTACACTGTTTCGTGTGGCCTTTCTTTAGAAGAGGATATAGGTTCGTATGGATAGGTTATAAGAGCTAATTACATGCTGTTCGGGATCCATGAAGGGAAAAGAAGAAGGGGGAAGACCATAGAAGAATTGGTGAGAGACCACCAGAGACGTATTGAGGTGCTTAGGATGTTGTGGGACGATGCCGGAAGACTGGTGATTCACGGAGATGAATGGAGAAGCTGCGTTGCTAGATGTGCAGATCTATGTTTGGGAAGGACTAAGCACTGAGCTAAGTTCTTTGGAAGAGGAATGAAGATTAAATTTGCCCAATCCTCTGGCCATTCCCGAAGTTCCCATATGGCCTCAAATATTCGGTGCATACTGTCCAGTGTCGTTTCCTCAGAAAATTTGAACAACTCGACTGGAACCTCATCTGGACCGGTGCTCTTGCAACTGACTGTTTCACCAATTGCATGAGCTACGTAAGGTTTTAGTGGAGCTGCTTCCTGTGTAAACTTCCTTCCAATGTCTGCCAACCTCTGTGTCGTCATATTGTGCTTCACAGTACTCACTCAATCGCTCTGCAGTTTTTGACTTTTCGGGTCATATGTACATATTCATATTATCTTGTAAGAATCCAGTTTACTGGGACAACTAATGGCCTGCTTGATTGTTCTCAAGATTTGTCAATCCTATGTTAACATGAATAATTGAATGTGTTAAATTTTTTGGTTTACAAGTAAACATTGTGATGGTTTATCTATGTATGTCACTGTTTGTACTGTTCCAATATTTTAGGAAAATATGGTGTTCCAATAGAAATTTTTGGCAGAGCTTCATTTAAGGCTTTGAAAATGTTTGATAACTACTACTCTACATCTTGTAAGGAGAAAAGTTTGCACGAAATTCATTTCTTCAGTTTGGACAAAGCAACCACCTCCAACATGAAGAAAATATTCCAATCTTTGGTGACTCAATAAGGTATCAAGAACAACCTGTTGGCTTTTGATTATGGCACTTAAATTTCTTAAAATATGCAAATATTTCAATTGCAGTTGCTACTTAATGAATAAGGAGAACGATAACAGTTATAAAATTTGATTATAATTATATATAGTAGGGTGGAATGAAAATGGGACAAAAAATTTTTTTAAGCAAACGTTTTCTAATAGTGATGAAAAGTTGCCAGCATGTTAGAGTAAGAAGTGTTCAAAAGATTTTTGATTTTACTTTCAGAGGCGTAGCTAGGGGGAGCAGGGAGAGCGGCTGAGTAGTGTCACTGAAACCTAAATAGTGTCACTGAGACCATTTTCCAAGCTGTGGGGCCTTTTTCACAGTTTATATATTCCAATTGTTCAAAATTTATTTATTCAAATCGTTCAAATTTTTTATTCCAATCGTTCAAACGACATAATTTACAGTCTTGTTGTCAAGACCTTAAACCTCAACACCAAGACCAAGACTTTGAACCCCGAGACCAAGACCAAGACTTTGAACCTCGAGACCAAGACCAAGACCTTGAACCTCGAGACCAAGACCAAGACCAAAACTTTGAACCTCAAGACCAAGACCGAGACCAAGACCAAAAAAATCACATTCAGCCCAAGACTTCTTTTCGCTAAAAAAATTGTCAAGTCGTAGTACTCGCTATTTTAATGAAAACATGAGTCTTTTATTTTATTCAGGCAAATTAACTTTAAATGCAGACTGCAGAGAATTCCGAATTCGTATTTACAAAAGTTCTCCATGCAAAATGTTATTCCAAATGCCTTTTGTATTATATAAAACCAATTCGCTCAGAATTTTCTGACCAAGACGTGCCTTGTGGGACTCATAAATATTCTGCCATGTGAAGAAATACGTTCTACAGGTGCTGAAGACGCTGGTACACACAGTGGCTTTTCAAGCACTGGATGTAAATGTACAAATCGTGAGCCTTCTTGAAATCCTCTCATGGCTTCAGAAAAAGTCTCGGCAGGGCTTCCAGACACAACATAACTTAGCTGCTTCCACCGATGGGTTTTCCTGCCCAACAAGACTTGTATCCGTCCGTAGGTATTTGTCGTAGGCTATATGATGCAAACAGGTTTGAAAATTTTTTTAATTCTTGAGTTTTGTTAAATGATTATTCATATTGACAGACGGTCTTGGTCTTGGTCTTGCGAGACCAAGACCAAGACTTTGAACCTCAAGACCAAGACCAAGACTTTGAACCTCAAGACCAAGACTTTTGGTCTCAAGACCAAGACCAAGACTTTTAAAAACGAACTCGAGTGCACTCGAGACCAAGACCTTGGTCTCGAGGACAAGTCTGATAATTTGTTTTCTGGAACTCTAGAAAAACTTTGCGATTCAAGATGGGCATTTAGAAAATCAGCAGTACATGTACTCTTGCAGAATTTACCAGAACTAATAGTTGCCATGCATATTATATGCTCGTGGATGGCGAGATTAAAAGCTGCACTACGAAACAGCTGACTGAGGCAAAGGGTATGCTTGTAACCCTTGATACGTTCGAATTCTTTGTTCTTCTAATATTCTGGAAAAAGTGCTAGAGAAGGCTTTCAGTTTATCCACATATTTACGTAGAAGTAGCATTGATTTGCTAACACCTTCTCATTTGATTCAACTTTATGAAAACGATATTAATATATGCGAAATGAATTCAAATTTGAGTTTTAACGGATTGAGAATAAAGCAACCGAGCTGGTCCAAAATGTGATATTACTACTGAATATAAGCAACACAGAGTTCGAAAAAGAAAGAGATTCCATGAGTGGATAATCGAATACCTTCTGATTCATGGTTGAAACCTATAGTGTCACTATATTGTGTCACAAATCTTGACTTGAGTACTGTTTCTCGCTCTACTATGGCCTAGCCCTAGTTTCTAGTCGTTTGGCGTGCCTCAATCGAGTGCAGTGCTCTGCGGCACGGCACGTCTTATTGGTCGAATACCAAAATTTGGTCAGGTCTCTGGTTATATGCTGTAGGTCCTGCGCTGGCTCCAGCCAACTGTCCGCCAGCGTGTAGTATAAGGGTTGTTTCCCTGGTCTGCAGGTGCTTGCTGGGATGCGTTCCAGCTTATCTGCGGGTCCTTTTCCGCCCCATGCTGGGAGTTCATGGTAGTCGCCACCTCCGATCTTCGGAGAAAGGGGTACTCATTGTGCCTTTTGCCCGCTCAGCCACCATGCAGAATCGTGTTTTTCAGTGGTGGGCCCGACGGCATGGAACGGGCTTCCCGGATCTATGCCTTTTCCCGAGGAACTCCCTCTTATACATTCTATGCTCGATTGAAAACTGTCTTGTTTGGCCGTGCAGGAGTCGGGAGCACCTCTGAGTAGCACCCCTGAGGAGGTGCTATATAAATACTCGAATGAATGAATGAATAAATAACACAACTAATAGATTTGAGCATTTCACAAATGTGGCTTCCATATTTAGTTGTGTTAATTAGATTCAAGGCCTTTTTGCAACGTGAATGCCGATAATTATTTATTTTTGTAGTTGGGGCCTTTTTCATGTGCTCGCTCCCCCTGGTGTTGAAACCTGGTTACGCCACTGTTTGCTTTGCGTCTTCTGCCCTCTACCTGCGGTAAAATATTTACCATATAAAATTCTTTGGAAAAACGTCCACGTCGACAAACTGGCATATGAAGAAAGACTGAGGAGATGCGGGCTGACAACATTGGAGAAAAGAAGAAATAGAGGAGATTTAATAGAGACATTCAAGATAGTGACAGGAAGAGATAAAATACCAGCACAAAGACTCTTTAAATTCTCAGGTAACAACAGAACTAGAGGGCACAGCTACAAGATTGTTAAACAACCAGCCGGGACAATAATGCAAAGATTCTTCAGTGCCAGGGTAGTAAAGAATTGGAATAAGCTGTTACTGCGGACTCGGTTATTGCATTTAAGAAGAAACTTAACAAACTTGGATATTAGAGGAGGTGCAATTGCGAGGAGGCTCGAGAGAGTGGCTCTGACACAGATGCAAGTCTTCTGAGCCACTTAAAAACTTGTTATGTTATGTTATGTATAGTGCATTATTTTTTTCTTGAACGAACTATCGTCGAACGGTTACAATTCATGAAATACACGTTCAAATCAGTGGAAGAAATCGCATCTAGTGTGCTACAGGATTAAGGAATTGTAATCCATAATGAAGGCAGCGACGTCATTGAAAAGAAGAAAATTAGGAGAGAACGAAAGAAGTACCGAAGCTCTGTTGAAGCAGGATGCGCCATTATGTCTGTGAGTGTTGAGGGGGTTTCTAGTCCAAAAGAGGTCCGAGTCCGGTTTCCAGAGGGATCAGGTCAAGAGAGGACGCAGAGCAGCTGTGAAGGAGGGTGCCATTTTTGCCGAGAAGAATTGGAAGGTAGAGGATCTGGTGAATCGGGGTAGGAGTACTTGAAAAGGTGAGATTTCAGTTTTGAGTGGAAAGCAGGGGTCATAGATAGAGGAACACGAGGAGGAGGAAGATGGAGGACGGCTGCAACGATAATTGGAGGAACTGATAATCTGCGGAATTCAAGGGGGAGATCGTTCGAGAGGCGTGGTGCTCTGTTGGGTATGGCTCGGTTGGAGAACTTGAGGTGAGTAGTGACTGGGGGGTCGAGAAAGACTTAGATAGGAGGAGGATCGGGGGGAGCGGGTTGTCTGGATGGTGAAGAGATCACGAAGGTACATGGGCTGGGAATATTGTAGGGAGTTGTAGGTTAGTTATTGAACTTTGAAGTGGATTCGCGCTGGAATTTTTAGCCAGTGGAGTGATTTGAGGATGGAGTGATATGATGATGTTTGGGCGTTCTAGTGACAGCCCTGGCTAGTGAGTTTTGGAT
This sequence comes from Allolobophora icterica, assembly GCA_963556255.1. Classification (NCBI taxonomy): domain Eukaryota; kingdom Metazoa; phylum Annelida; class Clitellata; order Crassiclitellata; family Lumbricidae; genus Allolobophora; species Allolobophora icterica. The sequence continues at coordinate 28,351 of CAUVYU010000198.1, read as the reverse complement.
AAATTGCAGACCCTAGACCTTTGAGTGGTTTCAAGGCTGAGGAAGAAGGAATTGCAGTAATCAAGCTTTGAATGAACAATAGAGGTCGCAGTGGTAGAGGCAGTTTTAAGGTCGATTATGAGCCGGATGCGGCGAAGGCCACGAATATGCATGAAGCAGGAGCGCAAGAGGTTGGAGATGTGGTTACAGAAGGAGGTGTGGATCAACAGCAATACCAAGATTGCGGACGGGGGGGAGAGTCCGATTTAAAGGTAAGAGATGATGAGTTGGTCGATAGGTGTATGGAAGAGTTAGGCTTTTCTTGATATGATCAGGAAGGCCTAGGATGATGAATTCTGTGTTGGAAAGGTTAAGGCAGAGGAGATTGGATGACATCCATTATGATATTAGGTTAACCACGTTGAAATATTGCATCGATGGTAGAGGGCAGAAGATATCATTTGAAATTTAAAATATTTGGTGTGTTTCTTTCTCTACCCAAGTTGCATCTTTTGCCCACTATTAGAATTTGTTTATAAAAAATAATTTGTTTTACTGCACCCTAATATATAGTATAGCTGTTATACTTGTTGAAGGACCAATGGCACCTATTTATTCTGTACTACCATGAATGAATGCCAAGGTTGACTTTAACAGATTTGAACTCATTAATTTATACCTCACTATGATAGTTTCAATTACTTCTAGATGATTACCCTAGTTGAGTGCAAATACTTGTATTGCAAATACAGTTATGAGTACTTCAAAATGTACCTCGAGTACATCAAGTGAAAAGTACTACATCACTGATAGATATGATCATAAAACAAGTATTTGCTAATATAAAAAAAGAAGTATAGCCTATTGACATGTATAGTAGGTAATCAATGTCGCTTTCTTAACCACAGCATCAAAGTGATGATGTCCACAACAGTACACACTGTACACACTGCACTGTACACACATTTTTTATCGCATTCAATTAACCGTGGATCAAAATTTCTTTCAACTGGCTCCTGCTTCTTAGACAGGTGAACAAGATCTACGGTACATGCACTTTTAATGCAGGTATACTGTTGTTGACAGCTTCATTTTCTCTCTCGTTATCCAACTTTTGTCAACTACGTAGCTATAGTTTTAAAGACTTGATTTTCAGCTAAAATACAACTGGTCGCTGATGATATTTGAACAGAATTCATCTGATGTTAGCAAACATCAGATATAGTTATGTACGTATTTTAATATTTGTATAGTACCTGTTAAAAACCTCCTCTCACAGGTGTGGAAGCTTGGATGTATTGAATACCTAAAGAGGTGCAATTTGAGATAAGCTGATGTTTGTTGAGCTGTAGCAGGCAGTGATTTTCGTATTTTCTGTGGAAGATTTTTCGTAGACGATGGTTTCGATACATATATTATATATATATATACTCTTTGAGGGCTGCAGATCATTGCTTGCATGGCCCTGGTATGGTCCAGGTCACCTGTGCAGCGCAATGTACCCACAGAGCTGGAGTCTACTAGCTTGACATTGGGATGTATCACGGTTGCGAGCTGAAATTTGGAATAAATTAATTGGTTGCAAGTGGCTTCGGTTGTGCAAAGTGTATATAGCGGCATACCAATCCTCCTTAACAATCGACCTCTTTAGCAACCAGCCTCATATCCGTCAGCTGTTTAGCAACCTGTTCCTGGGCAACCAACTCCCTCGCAACCGACTCCTTAACAACTAATTCCCTGCAACCAGCTCCTTAGAAACGTGTTCTTTACCCATGAGCTTCCTACAACCATTTTTTCTTCCTTGTCAGCTTCCTAGCATCCATGCAGTTCCCTAGCAACAAATTCGCTAGCAACCAGCTCTTCCGCTTATAAAAAGGAGCCGTGCTATAGCAGTGTGGAAACCGCCACATCATGGAGCAGAAATAAGAAACAATAGGCGACCAGGAGGGAAGACGATGACACGGCAGGGATCCAGATGAACCATGAAAAGAAAGAAGTTCAGTTCACAGTTCAGCTCGGATCAGACAGAAGACTGAGAATTCCTCCAGGTTTTGACAATGAAGGTAGATGTGGAGAAAGACCACACCAGTGAGGACCTGCAATCACACAGTTCACACTCCAGACCCTATGTAGAGGTAGGGCCAAGTGTTCGTTGGAAGAAACAAAGGGTGAAACTTGACAAGTTTCGTTGACTTAGTTTTCTGATATAGACGACGGAACCCATGAACACGTGGGCGGAATGCAGGTCTAAGTGTTCCTGGTATTGGTCGTCAACAGACCAGTTGCATCCGTTTTCACCCAACTTCTATCTTTTATTGTTTTCAGAAGAGAAGTATTCGATCAGTATGCTGACGTTTGTGGTCTTCGGAGAATAGAATCAACACCAAATGACAACTGTTTTGCAAGAGCCTTTCAAACAGCCTTGCTATAGAGACTATTAGAAGATGGGGGTAGTGTGGAATAAGTAGATAAGTAACTTTTGATTTCTTATTTGTGTGCTTAAAGCAATCACAGTCTGTTTCTGTCTTCGGAGAATAGAATCAACACCAAATGACAACTGTTTTGCAAGAGCCTTTGCAACTGCAGTGAAAAGAGATTTTCAATCCAGGTTGGACTGGCGTAAAGTTGATGAAGTGATTCGACAGCAGTGATTTGAACTACAATAGAAACTATTAGAAGATGGTAGTAGTGTCGAATAAGTAGATAAGTAACTTTTGATTTCTTATTTGTGTGCTTAAAGCAATCACTATTTCTATGAATGCTTAACTACATAAACAGAACGCTGTAAGATCTAGTTAACATGGCAACAATTTTGTAGTCGCTGCTAAAGCTTTATCACCTGTGCATTGTCTATCTTTATACATTGTATCGAACCTGGAGCCTGGAGGAACAAAGAATCACTTTCAGAATTGTGTGAATGCTTATAGGACACCACATTCTTGTCAAAATTTCTGGACGGGCTTACAGATTACAGAATGCATGTAGTAAGCTTATACTCTCCGACAGATGTGCTCTCATATATGTCTCCTGGATGCCTTACTTGTGTAATAATAATAATGTTCTTGTTTATTGACAAGCTTACTGACAAACTATGACTTTTACCACGGTTTGACTTGAAGCGACTATATCGATTGACGTTCATTGTGATAATGGCGCTATAGAAGTCATTGGATTAGATAAGAGTGAAAACTGTTCTATGTATGCTGCAGTTGAGTTTTCAATTTGCTCAATCTATCTGCTCTGTTTATCCGATTCACTGTTGCATTTGGAATTCCGATTAGCAGAAGTCGGAATGTAGGCCCAAGTCTTAAAATTGATAAATTGCGAATGTGGGTTGGGCGGCCTATGGACGATGTACTTCATGCCTCTTGTTTCCAGAAGTTGCATAACAACTCGATTAAATGTCCAACTGGCGACATGCAATAAGGAAAGTCGGAATATGGCTGTAGTTTACATCTAAAACGCGACGTTCAAGGGGCAGGATGTTTAATTCGGGCCCAAATGAACGAACCAAGTGGAGGAAAAGAGAAGAAGAGTGGGAGAGAGGGAGGATGGGGAGAGGGAGTAAGAGTAAGGGAGGGAGGTCACCATTGCAGACGTCTCGGGTGACGGTCTCGCTTGTTTCAAACCACATGAGAGAGACACTGCGTTGGATCTCAGTTGAGGATAGAATACCCAAGATCCTCGTCTTCGGTCGAGCTTCGATCGATGGTTGGTTCGACCTCAGAATAAGTACATCAGGGATCTTTCTTTTACTCTACCCAATCTGAATCTGATGTGCGAGTCAAGTGTACGCAGTGAACTTGTGCAGAGTTCTTACAAGGAGTCGACTCAGCAGGCTCAGACCCACCATCGTTGGATTATGAACACAGCGCAGATGACTACACTGTGCTGTGTTATAGGCCGATGATTTCGATATCTGTGGGAGACAGTGGCCGATTGGTTAAGACGGGTTCGAGCCTCTTCTGAGACGGTTGCTACATGTAGGCCAACTGGGAACTTGGCCAAGACATCCATTCACAGTTGCTCAGCGCCATCGATTGATGCTTGGTCTTTAGACAATGATGCTTTATAAATGCTTACTAAATAAAATAAAAGTCTTGCATTGTATGCACATTTAGCCTACCTCTTGGACTACTCTCTGGAAACCCTCTCTGATTTGACGCAGCACTCGTGAATAGGCGGGTGCCCTGTGTATGGCCTTCTAGTGGCGCTTTAGAAGTTTTGATAAATATTACGATTACGAAACAATTTGTCTAACTCTCCAGCTGATTAAAGTCGTAGGCAACGCTTGAACGCGTCGTAACTTCCATCGTAAAATGAAAGCGACGCTGCAGAGGAAAGAGCGATGTGTTGAAATGAAGATTTAAAGTGAAGTTGAAATTATACTTCGATTGAGATATATTTTAAGGGTAGGCTTACATATTATGTTAAACTTTAGTAGCTGGTTCTGTCTGATCGTTCATTTTTTAAATAGTCCGAAGTAGATAAAGACGTCTTTCTAATCTAATCACTTCTTGACTTATGTAGGCCTACAATCAATCGCACTTGTATAGGCCCTAGGCCTATATGATCACCTATGAAGTCACCGCAGACACAAAAATTCTGCAAAAATCATCCAAACTGCAGAGGATGTTTTCAGAATAATTTATCACTGCACAAAATCGCGAGTCTACAGTGGGCGTCAATAATAAAAATCATAAATAATTATGAATTGCAATACATTTCCTGCACAAACAGCCTTTCATCACTGCACTTTTCAGTTCATCGCTGCACATTTTGTGCATCATTGCACGTTAAAACAATCCCTGCCAAACTGATCGGATTTCGACTTGGCTATACTAATGGCTGATGACTTAGGACATTGATTTTGATTTAACTTGAAGTGACTATCGATTGATGCTTTACGCATTATGATATGGGTCCTGTCAATATGCTCATGGGCATTTGGTCGGACCCATATGGGCTCTATATGGGTCCCATATAGGAATGTCGGTCCTGTGTGGGCATGATGACAGAGGGCGCTATAAAATTTATTATAAACTTACCTAGTTTAACGTATATTCCTAAATTGCTAGGCCTAACTGGATTGTGCAAGAGCTCATTTACGAATTTAATTTAGGTTCAGTTTTGTTTCTCAGCTTTTAGTTGTTGCCTAAGGACTTATGTAGAGGGTGTGTCGCGGTCGACTCCTTCGATCGCAACGACGAACCAACGAAGGAACTATTAAAAGATCTTTATTTAAAAATAAAGTCGATTAAGTGTAGAGTAAGTCAACTCGTCTATCAAATATCACAATCGTAGACAGCACACAGGTTGGCTGGTCTCGATTGAACGTTATACGATCAATGTTTCAACGTTTACAAATCTTCGTCAAAAGGCCCTTAATGTACATCAGGTCTATCTTATATAGAGTTCTCCCGGATTCCAGAACGTTCTGTGACGTCACTGTACTTTTCCCTGGAAAGTCCTACTGAACACGTATATCCTTGTTGCATGCAACGAATTAATGTTGACAGCTTGCTGCAGAATTTTCCGTGCGTTGTAAACAAGCTTGTTGACGCGTCGGTTTTCTTCCCTTGATGCATGCACCCGCGTAGACCACGACATTCCCTCCGCCCTCAGATGATGACACGTCTTCAGCACCATCCCGAACGGGTCATCACGATCAAGCCGGGCCTCCAGACTCCATCTCGACACAGCATATACAAACAAAACAAAACACATCAGTTAGTCAATTTATCTATACAATTTGCGGGCTCGATCCTTGTGTGTCGGGCCATTTCCCCCTTTCACCATCCGAGTCACAACCGAGAGAGGAAATCAGCCACCGTGTTCTGACGTCCAGGACGATATCGAAAGTCCACGTTAAACTCTTGCAATGCTAACGCCCAACGAGTCAGTTTCGCACTCTTAGGGCTTGCATCTGTGAGATAAGACAAAGGATTATGATCTGAATAAATGATTATCTTTGATAAGAATATCCATGACTTGAATCGTTTAAGTGCCCAAATTACTGCGAAAGCCTCTCTCTCAATTGTAGACCAATGCATCTGTGTATCTGTAAGTTTAAGGCTAGCAAAAGCAATTGGTTTTTCTTGACCTTCTTCGGTCCACTGAAACAAGCAACACCCGACCGCGGTGGCACTTGCGTCAACACTTAAACCAAATTCCTTAGTGAAATCAATGGTATGCAACTGTGTAGCTTTACTGAGATCATCCTTTAACTTATCTAGTGCTTCTTGATGCTTTTGCTCCCAAGGCACCTTCGTAGGTATGTTATCTCGTGTCAAATCAGTTATTACCCGTGCTTTTTCAGCTAAAGCAGGTATAAAATTTCGAAAGTAACTGAAAAAAACCCATAACCTTTCTAACTTCTTTCTTTGTTGTTGGAGGATGGATATCATTGATCGTAGCGATCTTACCTGGATCAGGTTCAATACAACCTGACCCTACTATATGGCCAACAAACTTTATTTTGTTTTGTGCAAAATTACATTTTCTTAAATTCAAAGTGAGTCCTGCTTCCTCAATAGTTTGCAAGAATTTCTCTAGATGTTCTAAATGGTCATTCCAATTCATTGAAACCACTGCCATATCATCGACGAATGGTTCGGTAAAACTTCGCACTGGATGTAAAACTTGGGTCATAGCACGAATAAAGGTATTGCTAGCGGACTTGAGTCCAAACGGCATTCTTGTGAACTCAAAAAGTCCTGCATCACATACGAATGCCGTAAGCCATCGATGTTCTTTCCGAACTGGAATTTGCCAATACCCCGATTTCGCGTCGAAAACACTAATAAACTTTGCCCGTCCCACCTTTTGTAAGATGTCAGCAATGTCTGGGGTCGGGTAACAATCACCTAGAGAATATTTGTTAACATGGCGATAATCAATTGCCAATCGAACGCCATTTTGACCTTTGGGTCCCTTTAAAACGCAAACTACCGGACTGGCCATTTCACTTTTCGATGGTCGAATGATGTCTAATGCCAACATTTCTTCTATCTGGCGTTGTACTTCAGGTTTAAGTAGCTCAGGTACTTTATATGCCCTTAAACGCTTAGGAGTGAAATCATGAGTTATCTTAATTTCATGTTCTAATACTGGACAATACCCAGGTTTATCCACAAATACTGCCGTGTGCCGATCCAAAACTTCAAAAAGTTGCTTCTGTTCCTCTTGCGAAAGATGCGCTATAATCAGAGGATCAATTCGCTTACTCGGGCTTATTTGTTCACGTTCTTCCTGATCTACAACCTCTACTATACCAAATTCTTCATCTTGATCAACAATTACTGAACAGCTATTGATCATCGCTTGTTCGAGTCGTTCATGGTATCGCTTGATCTTATTTGCGTGTAAATGTCTTTGTTTTCCCTCTATTTCTACTATATAAGAATATGGGGATTTAACCTTGACTACGGTAGCAGGTCCTTGCCATCGACTATAAAATTTAGAACTACCAAAATCTGGTGCTAATACTGCTACTTTATCTCCAACTTCGTATTTTCTGTCAGTACTACGCAAGTTATAATAATCTGCATACCGCTTTGTTTCTATATCACTATAGTAATCTGCATAAACTTTCGCGAATTCGAGGTTTTCCTTCAGTGATTGGAGATACTCTTCGGGTGATTTACCTAAGTTAAGAGGTACTTTTCGTTCGCCAGCCCACGATTCCTTCAACACACTAAGTGGACCCCGAGGAAGAGTTCCATAAACCATAGTGAATGGCGAAATATGAGTCGTGCCTGAAGGTTTTTCTCTAAGGCTCCACAGAACAAACGGTAACAATTGGTGCCATCCACGAGGATCAGATTGAGCAAGCTTAAAGATCATGGTTTTCAAGCTTTGGTTGCATCTTTCAACCAATCCAGCTGCCTCAGGATGTCCAGGGGTATTAAATGTGGGACTACAACCCATTCGCCGCAAGAATTCTTTCGTCAAACGACTGGTAAAGTTGGTACCACAATCAGAACTGATGATCCTTGGAATAGAAAAAGTTGTAAAAACTTGCAACAGAGCTTCACAAACTCCCTTTGCATTCAGCGATCTAAGAGGATACGCCATCGGCCAACGAGAAAATTTGTCCACCAGAACCAGAGCATAATTGTACTGGGGTTTCGATTTGTTGGATTCTCCAGTCACTACCATAGGGCCAATACAATCCATATTTAGATGGTTAAAACAGAGTTCATCCGCCCTCGGAATAGGAGTGATCGGGACTCGATCTGCCACTTTAACTGGAGTTCTTAGTTGACAAATTTGACAAGACGCACAATATTCGCGAATCCTCTCATCCATTCTTGGAAACCAAAAGTTTAATTTGATCCTGGCTCTCGTTGCCTTAAAAGCCATGTGCCCAGCACATGGGGCATCGTGTGCTACTCGCAAGACAACCTCGATTCTATCTTCCGGTAAACATAATTGATTAACCTTATGTCCCATAATTTCCCCTTTGTGGTACAGGAGGTTATTATCTATAAAGAAATTATTTTTATTCTGTCTCGCTTGTTGCCAGCAAGATATAAGATTGTGACAATTCTGTTGCTCACGCAATAAAGTATCATTATTCGCTACTCCCTCATCAGACTTGAACTCTGTTGACTCAACATCAAGAAAATTATCTGAATCATCAACTAGTTGCTCCTGAGAATATTCATTCACTTCTGACGGCAAGGATTCGTTGCTGTTAACTTCTAAGTTATCTTCTTCTGCCCCTTTATTTATTTGTACACATCGATCTACGCCAGCTACCATCACTACATATTGTGAACTATCCCTTAATAGGTCCACAACATGGGGTGTCAAAATAACCCGTTCATTTAGTTCAGGGACTGCAGCGAACATGACGCACAAAGATGGCGCAATGTTTGTCGTTCCTTCCATTGAATTAGCTAATTTCATTTGTAGGTATACTACATCTGCCTTACATCCTTCTCCATGAAAACCAATTATATTAATCCGTTTAATCACGGGTAAGTTTAGTGACTCAATTAATTTCTTATCAATACAACAAATTTCTGCTCCTGAATCAGATAATGCTGGCTGAGAAGGGAGATCTTCAATCTGTACATTGATATACGACCTCTCGTGTAATCCATCAATACTATTCTCGTATACCCTTACAGCAGTTTCCAACCCTATTGGTTTAGAATTATCCAATAAATTCCCTTGCTTTACTTGTTCAGGTATCTCATGCAACACGTTAACCTTCTCAACACATGAGTCGATCACTTCTTCAGTTGGGTTCCCAAATATACAAGTACTCACCTTTTTAGAACTTGGTTTGGTCTGGCACTCCCTTGCCATATGACCCTTCTGATGACATAGGAAACAGAGACCCTTTACCTTGGCCTCCTCCTGAGACACCCTCGCACCTATCTTGGCTTCACCCCTTATTTCCGGTTTGGGAGACTTGGGTTGAGCTGTCTGGTTATTGACTTGAACATGTGGTTGACCTTTCGTCCAATTGTTATACTTCGGTGTCGGATGACTACGGCACACTAAGTCATTCCCACCATCATGCGACGCTACATAAATGTCAGCCGCATTAGCTATGTCTTCACAGCTCAACCACTCCTCTTTTTCTTGGGCCAAGATATAATCTAAACAAGCCTTCGACAAGGACTCCTTAAGCCGATCCGCAACCAATAAACTTACAAGTTTATCAAACTCATCAGTTATCTTTCTACTTTTCAAATAATACATAAGAGCCACACGCAATTTGGATGAATAGATCGTAAATGATTCGTCCGATGCTTTGTGCAACGACCAAAATCGGGCTCTAAGATTTGAAGGGCTTATCTTAAACTCCCTTAGCAAAAACTCCTTCAGGAATTTGTAGTCATGGAGCTGTGCCTCAGTAAGGCGCATGGTTAATGCCTTAGCTCTTTCACTTAAAATGGCTAGCAATAATTTTGCTCTAACATCTTCATCCACCTCATACACATTAAACAAACCATCCAAGTGATCAAAGAAACCTGGAATTTCTATAGGGTCGGAAGGAAATTTCCAAAGAATATTCTTAAGGGCATCACTATAACGCTTAGTACGACTTGCTAAAGAATCTCTAACATTTCGTTCTTCCTGCTTTTCCTTCCTCTCCCTTTCTTCCTTCTCCTTCCGGTCCTCCCTTTGTTCTTCATATTTACGGATTTCGAACTCCAGACGGCGCTTCTGCAGCTCGTAATCCACTCCTGTTGGAGATATTGGACTACCCTTAAATTCCTCTTCCTCTTTTCCAATCTCCATGGCCCATTCTTCCATTAATTGATTTCGATCCCATGACATAACATCATCTTCGTCCCTTCCTGCCTTCATAAGATACACCCTAATGCGCTCAGACGACATTTTGCGAATATTCGCTTGCATCTCTGTTGTCAACGCTTCCATTTTTACAAACAGTCAGTCAACAACAACAAAAAAACAGACACCACGCGGCAAACCCGCCACACAAAAGGAAAATTCCACAACCCAAAGTGCAACTATTCAGTATCCAAAGAAGTACACTCGCCAAGTACGCAAAAACTATACAAGCTCACGCAAGTCTGGCCTCGATCACAACAATGGATCAAATTTCAAAGAAATAATCAGCAGATATTGAAAGAGAAATAATGGCTGCCTCCCACTCGGCTGCAACTCCACTCTCTTTTCTCCTTCTCAGCCACGACAACACCTAGGATCTTACCCGTATGTTGACTGCTGTCTTCTGCTGTCTCAGCCGAACGACGCACTTCGTCCGTCCGACTGTCGTATGCCGATTCACCCGTCTCCCACGGTAGAAAGGCGTCTCGATCCGCTCGCTGTCTGGAACAGACCGTCTCTTGATCCTCCGGGTTGACTCCTTCCTCCGTCGGCTCGCGTCTTCTTCACCGGATCCAACACCGATGATCCCACTTCTGACACCAATAATGTCGCGGTCGACTCCTTCGATCGCAACGACGAACCAACGAAGGAACTATTAAAAGATCTTTATTTAAAAATAAAGTCGATTAAGTGTAGAGTAAGTCAACTCGTCTATCAAATATCACAATCGTAGACAGCACACAGGTTGGCTGGTCTCGATTGAACGTTATACGATCAATGTTTCAACGTTTACAAATCTTCGTCAAAAGGCCCTTAATGTACATCAGGTCTATCTTATATAGAGTTCTCCCGGATTCCAGAACGTTCTGTGACGTCACTGTACTTTTCCCTGGAAAGTCCTACTGAACACGTATATCCTTGTTGCATGCAACGAATTAATGTTGACAGCTTGCTGCAGAATTTTCCGTGCGTTGTAAACAAGCTTGTTGACGCGTCGGTTTTCTTCCCTTGATGCATGCACCCGCGTAGACCACGACAGGGTGTGAACAAATTTGCACAGTATTATTCAAAGGACTGGCATTTTTCACCATTCTTAAATTCCAGGGTACTAAATTACATTGGCTAATAATTAGCGTCAGTATGCATTTTGCAGAGAATACGGGGTACAAAATTATTATCGTCTGTTTGGGGTAGAGTAAATGTATGCGGTCTCGCTCGAAGGTTGCCAGTCTTGTTGTCAAGACCTTAAACCTCAAGACCAAGACCAAGACCTTGAACCTCAAGACCAAGACTTTGAACCTCAAGACCAAGACCTTGAACCTCAAGACCAAGACCTTGAACCTCAAGACCAAGACCAAGACTTTGAAACTCAAGACCAAAACCGATAAAAAAAACCTTAAAAAATCACAACTACTATTTCCAGACTTCTATTCTTTACCAAAAATAATATTATCAAGTCGGACTACTCGCTATTTTTAATTAGCCTAAAACATGAATCTTTTAATTTATTCAAACAAAACAACTCCAAATGCAGACTGCAGAGAATTCCGAATTCGTATTTACAAAAGTCTCATGCGAAATGTTATTCCATATGCCTGTTGCATTTTATAAAAACCAATTCGTTCAGAATTTTCTGACCAAGACGTGACCTATGGAGGCTGTGGGCCTCATAAAAAATTCTGCCATATGAAAAAAAACCGTTCCACAGTGCTGAATTCACTGGCACACAGAGCAGCTTTTCAAGTACCGGATGTAAATGTACCAATTGTGAGTCTGTTCTTAAATTATTCAATGGTAAATAACCGGAAGTCAAAATGAATGTCCAAAACAACAGTAAAGCCTCACTCACACCGTGTACATACTAAAGCAATTGTATTAGTAATTATTGGTTAAATTTTTTAAATCCTTGCCTTTTGTTAAATGACTGTTCATATTGTCCAAAGTCTTGGTCTTGGTCTTGCAAAACCAAGACCAAGACTTTGAGCCTCAAGACCAAGACCAAGACCTTGAACCTCAAGACCAAGACTTTTGGTCTCAAGACCAAGACCAAGACCAAAACTTTTAAAAACGAACTCGAGTGCACTCGAGACCAAGACCTTGGTCTCGAGGACAACAAGACTGAAGGTTGCGTCCACGGCCGTGGAGGCGAGGGAGCAGTGCGCTCAGCACATGATTAGAATCCCTCACGATAGCATTGAAAAGTCCAACTTATCTCGTCTGACTTATTGGCCAATTGGTCGACAACATCAGCATCGCCATGGAGGAATCCGCCACGGGTCAGTCGCCTGAACAAACTATACCCCGTGGTCGATTGAGTCGAGTCGACTCGGCTCGCCGTCGATTGACTCGATCAACTTTGACGACTAGTCGACCTCTCGTCGATTCGATCGACTTGGCAAATAAACGATCGACTTAGTCGACTTGGACTGTATACAGTCTCTTGGTCAAAATTGCTGATGACTCTTGCATTCTTATATATCAGTAGATTAGGCCTACTCATGAATCTCAATTCCTGAAACTGTCAAACTGTAGGCCATTAAACTGGTAAGTAACATTTCAGGTAGGCCTATTGTCGCGGTCTACGCGGGTGCATGCATCAAGGGAAGAAAACCGACGCGTCAACAAGCTTGTTTACAACGCACGGAAATTTCTGCAGCAAGCTGTCAACATTAATTCGGTGCATGCAACAAGGATATACGTGTTCAGTAGGACTTTCCAGGGAAAAGTACAGTGACGTCACCGAACGTTCTGGAATCCGGGAGAACTCTATATAAGATAGACCTGATGTACATTGGGGGCCTTTTGACGAAGATTTGTAAACGTTGAAACATTGATCGTATGACGTTCAATCGAGACCAGCCAACCTGTGTGCTGTCTACGATTGTGATATTTGATAGACGAGTTGACTTACTTTACACTTAATCGACTTTATTTTTAATTAAAGATCTTTTAATAGTTCCTTCGTTGGTTCGTCGTTGCGATCGAAGGAGTCGACCGCGACATTATTGGTGGCAGCGGTGGGATCATCGGTGTTGGATCCGGTGAAGAAGACGCGAGCCGACGGAGGAAGGAGTCAACCCGGAGGATCAAGAGACGGTCTGTTCCAGACAGCGAGCGGATCGAGACGCCTTTCTACCGTGGGAGACGGGTGAATCGGCATACGACAGTCGGACGGACGAAGTGCGTCGTTCGGCTGAGACAGCAGAAGACAGCAGTCAACATACGGGTAAGATCCTAGGTGTTGTCGTGGCTGAGAAGGAGAAAAGAGAGTGGAGTTGCAGCCGAGTGGGAGGCAGCCATTATTTCTCTTTCAATATCTGCTGATTATTTCTTTGAAATTTGATCCATTGTTGTGATCGAGGCCAGACTTGCGTGAGCTTGTATAGTTTTTGCGTACTTGGCGAGTGTACTTCTTTGGATACTGAATAGTTGCACTTTGGGTTGTGGAATTTTCCTTTTGTGTGGCGGGTTTGCCGCGTGGTGTCTGTTTTTTTTTGTTGATTGTTGTTGACTGACTGTTTGTAAAAATGGAAGCGTTGACAACAGAGATGCAAGCGAATATTCGCAAAATGTCGTCTGAGCGCCTTAGGGTGTATCTTATGAAGGCAGGAAGGGACGAAGATGATGTTATGTCATGGGATCGAAATCAATTAATGGAAGAATGGGCCATGGAGATTGGAAAAGAGGAAGAGGAATTTAAGGGTAGTCCAATATCTCCAACAGGAGTCGATTACGAGCTGCAGAAGCGCCGTCTGGAGTTCGAAATCCGTAAATATGAAGAACAAAGGGAGGAACGGAAGGAGAAGGAAGAAAGAGAAAGGGAGGAACGGAAGGAGAAGGAAGAAAGGGAGGAAAAGAGGAGAGAGGAAGAAAAGAAAGAACAAAGGGAGAAGGAAGAAAGGGAGGAAAAGAGGAGAGAGGAAGAAAAGAAAGAACAAAGGGAGAAGGAAGAAAGAGAAAGGGAGGAACGGAAGGAGAAGGAAGAAAGAGAAAGGGAGGAACGGAAGGAGAAGGAAGAAAGGGAGGAAAAGAGGAGAGAGGAAGAAAAGAAGGAAAGGAAAGAGAAAGAAGAAAGAGAAAAGAAGGAACGGAAAGAGAAAGAAGAAAGGGAGAGGAAGGAAAAGCAGGAAGAACGAAATGTTAGAGATTCTTTAGCAAGTCGTACTAAGCGTTATAGTGATGCCCTTAAGAATATTCTTTGGAAATTTCCTTCCGACCCTATAGAAATTCCAGGTTTCTTTGATCACTTGGATGGTTTGTTTAATGTGTATGAGGTGGATGAAGATGTTAGAGCAAAATTATTGCTAGCCATTTTAAGTGAAAGAGCTAAGGCATTAACCATGCGCCTTACTGAGGCACAGCTCCATGACTACAAATTCCTGAAGGAGTTTTTGCTAAGGGAGTTTAAGATAAGCCCTTCAAATCTTAGAGCCCGATTTTGGTCGTTGCACAAAGCATCGGACGAATCATTTACGATCTATTCATCCAAATTGCGTGTGGCTCTTATGTATTATTTGAAAAGTAGAAAGATAACTGATGAGTTTGATAAACTTGTAAGTTTATTGGTTGCGGATCGGCTTAAGGAGTCCTTGTCGAAGGCTTGTTTAGATTATATCTTGGCCCAAGAAAAAGAGGAGTGGTTGAGCTGTGAAGACATAGCTAATGCGGCTGACATTTATGTAGCGTCGCATGATGGTGGGAATGACTTAGTGTGCCGTAGTCATCCGACACCGAAGTATAACAATTGGACGAAAGGTCAACCACATGTTCAAGTCAATAACCAGACAGCTCAACCCAAGTCTCCCAAACCGGAAATAAGGGGTGAAGCCAAGATAGGTGCGAGAGTGTCTCAGGAGGAGGCCAAGGTAAAGGGTCTCTGTTTCCTATGTCATCAGAAGGGTCATATGGCAAGGGAGTGCCAGACCAAACCAAGTTCTAAAAAGGTGAGTACTTGTATATTTGGGAACCCAACTGAAGAAGTGATCGACTCATTTGTTGAGAAGGTCAACGTGTTGCATGAGATACCTGAAAAGGTAAAGCAAGGGAATTTATGGGATAATTCTAAACCAATAGGGTTGGAAACTGCTGTAAGGGTATATGAGAATAGTACTGATGGATTACACGAGAGGTCGTATATCAATGTACAGATTGAAGATCTCCCTTCTCAGCCAGCATTATCTGATTCAGGAGCAGAAATTTGTTGTATTGATAAGAAATTAATTGAGTCACTAAACTTACCCGTGATTAAACGGATTAATATAATTGGTTTTCAGGGAGAAGGATGTAAGGCAGATGTAGTATACCTACAAATGAAATTAGCTAATTCAATGGAAGGAACGACGAACATTGCGCCATCTTTGTGCGTCATGTTCGCTGTAGTCCCTGAACTAAATGAACGGGTTATTCTGACACCCCATGTTGTGGACCTATTAAGGGATAGTTCACAATATGTAGTGATGGTAGCTGGCGTAGATCGATGTGTACAAATAAATAAAGGGGCAGAAGAAGATAACTTAGAAGTTAACAGCAACGAATCCTTGCCGTCAGAAGTGAATGAATATTCTCAGGAGCAACTAGTTGATGATTCAGATAATTTTCTTGATGTTGAGTCAACAGAGTTCAAGTCTGATGAGGGAGTAGCGAATAATGATACTTTATTGCGTGAGCAACAGAATTGTCACAGTCTTATACCTTGCTGGCAACAAGCGAGACAGAATAAAAATAATTTCTTTATAGATAATAACCTCCTGTACCACAAAGGGGAAATTATGGGACATAAGGTTAATCAATTATGTTTACCGGAAGATAGAATCGAGGTTGTCTTGCGAGTAGCACACGATGCCCCATGTGCTGGGCACATGGCTTTTAAGGCAACGAGAGCCAGGATCAAATTAAACTTTTGGTTTCCAAGAATGGATGAGAGGATTCGCGAATATTGTGCGTCTTGTCAAATTTGTCAACTAAGAACTCCAGTTAAAGTGGCAGATCGAGTCCCGATCACTCCTATTCCGAGGGCGGATGAACTCTGTTTTAACCATCTAAATATGGATTGTATTGGCCCTATGGTAGTGACTGGAGAATCCAACAAATCGAAACCCCAGTACAATTATGCTTTGGTTCTGGTGGACAAATTTTCTCGTTGGCCGATGGCGTATCCTCTTAGATCGCTGAATGCAAAGGGAGTTTGTGAAGCTCTGTTGCAAGTTTTTACAACTTTTTCTATTCCAAGGATCATCAGTTCTGATTGTGGTACCAACTTTACCAGTCGTTTGACGAAAGAATTCTTGCGGCGAATGGGTTGTAGTCCCAGATTTAATACCCCTGGACATCCTGAGGCAGCTGGATTGGTTGAAAGATGCAACCAAAGCTTGAAAACCATGATCTTTAAGCTTGCTCAATCTGATCCTCGTGGATGGCACCAATTGTTACCGTTTGTTCTGTGGAGCCTTAGAGAAAAACCTTCAGGCACGACTCATATTTCGCCATTCACTATGGTTTATGGAACTCTTCCTCGGGGTCCACTTAGTGTGTTGAAGGAATCGTGGGCTGGCGAACGAAAAGTACCTCTTAACTTAGGTAAATCACCCGAAGAGTATCTCCAATCACTGAAGGAAAACCTCGAATTCGCGAAAGTTTATGCAGATTACTATAGTGATATAGAAACAAAGCGGTATGCAGATTATTATAACTTGCGTAGTACTGACAGAAAATACGAAGTTGGAGATAAAGTAGCAGTATTAGCACCAGATTTTGGTAGTTCTAAATTTTATAGTCGATGGCAAGGACCTGCTACCGTAGTCAAGGTTAAATCCCCATATTCTTATATAGTAGAAATAGAGGGAAAACAAAGACATTTACACGCAAATAAGATCAAGCGATACCATGAACGACTCGAACAAGCGATGATCAATAGCTGTTCAGTAATTGTTGATCAAGATGAAGAATTTGGTATAGTAGAGGTTGTAGATCAGGAAGAACGTGAACAAATAAGCCCGAGTAAGCGAATTGATCCTCTGATTATAGCGCATCTTTCGCAAGAGGAACAGAAGCAACTTTTTGAAGTTTTGGATCGGCACACGGCAGTATTTGTGGATAAACCTGGGTATTGTCCAGTATTAGAACATGAAATTAAGATAACTCATGATTTCACTCCTAAGCGTTTAAGGGCATATAAAGTACCTGAGCTACTTAAACCTGAAGTACAACGCCAGATAGAAGAAATGTTGGCATTAGACATCATTCGACCATCGAAAAGTGAAATGGCCAGTCCGGTAGTTTGCGTTTTAAAGGGACCCAAAGGTCAAAATGGCGTTCGATTGGCAATTGATTATCGCCATGTTAACAAATATTCTCTAGGTGATTGTTACCCGACCCCAGACATTGCTGACATCTTACAAAAGGTGGGACGGGCAAAGTTTATTAGTGTTTTCGACGCGAAATCGGGGTATTGGCAAATTCCAGTTCGGAAAGAACATCGATGGCTTACGGCATTCGTATGTGATGCAGGACTTTTTGAGTTCACAAGAATGCCGTTTGGACTCAAGTCCGCTAGCAATACCTTTATTCGTGCTATGACCCAAGTTTTACATCCAGTGCGAAGTTTTACCGAACCATTCGTCGATGATATGGCAGTGGTTTCAATGAATTGGAATGACCATTTAGAACATCTAGAGAAATTCTTGCAAACTATTGAGGAAGCAGGACTCACTTTGAATTTAAGAAAATGTAATTTTGCACAAAACAAAATAAAGTTTGTTGGCCATATAGTAGGGTCAGGTTGTATTGAACCTGATCCAGGTAAGATCGCTACGATCAATGATATCCATCCTCCAACAACAAAGAAAGAAGTTAGAAAGGTTATGGGTTTTTTCAGTTATTTTCGAAATTTTATACCTGCTTTAGCTGAAAAAGCACGGATAATAACTGATTTGACACGAGATAACATACCTACGAAGGTGCCTTGGGAGCAAAAGCATCAAGAAGCACTAGATAAGTTAAAGGATGATCTCAGTAAAGCTACACAGTTGCATACCATTGATTTCACTAAGGAATTTGGTTTAAGTGTTGACGCAAGTGCCACCGCGGTCGGGTGTTGCTTGTTTCAGTGGACCGAAGAAGGTCAAGAAAAACCAATTGCTTTTGCTAGTCTTAAACTTACAGATACACAGATGCATTGGTCTACAATTGAGAGAGAGGCTTTCGCAGTAATTTGGGCACTTAAACGATTCAAGTCATGGATATTCTTATCAAAGATAATCATTTATTCAGATCATAATCCTTTGTCTTATCTCACAGATGCAAGCCCTAAGAGTGCGAAACTGACTCGTTGGGCGTTAGCATTGCAAGAGTTTAACGTGGACTTTCGATATCGTCCTGGACGTCAGAACACGGTGGCTGATTTCCTCTCTCGGTTGTGACTCGGATGGTGAAGGGGGGAAATGGCCCGACACACAAGGATCGAGCCCGCAAATTGTGTGGATAAGTTGACTAACTGATGTGTTTTGTTTTGGTTGTATATGCTGTATCGAGATGGAGTCTGGAGGCCCGGCTTGATCGTGATGACCCGTTCGGGATGGTGCTGAAGACGTGTCATCATCTGAGGGCGGAGGGAATGTCGCGGTCTACGCGGGTGCATGCATCAAGGGAAGAAAACCGACGCGTCAACAAGCTTGTTTACAACGCACGGAAATTTCTGCAGCAAGCTGTCAACATTAATTCGGTGCATGCAACAAGGATATACGTGTTCAGTAGGACTTTCCAGGGAAAAGTACAGTGACGTCACCGAACGTTCTGGAATCCGGGAGAACTCTATATAAGATAGACCTGATGTACATTGGGGGCCTTTTGACGAAGATTTGTAAACGTTGAAACATTGATCGTATGACGTTCAATCGAGACCAGCCAACCTGTGTGCTGTCTACGATTGTGATATTTGATAGACGAGTTGACTTACTTTACACTTAATCGACTTTATTTTTAATTAAAGATCTTTTAATAGTTCCTTCGTTGGTTCGTCGTTGCGATCGAAGGAGTCGACCGCGACACCTATTATTGAAACCCTGTGTGGTTGACTTGAGCTGATCTCTCACACTACACACGCACACAAGACAAGTCAATGGCACACTGGACAATGTCAACTGCACACCTCGTTTCAGAAGACGCGAGATTTTAGGCCCTGTAACACTGTTATATTCATGTAAGTATTAAGCCACGTCATCGCCGTCGACTCGATCAGTTGGGTTACATGGGAATCTCCTGTAGGCCTACAGAAATTAGTATAGGGCCTACCAGCTCAACAAATAAGACGGCAGTAGAGGACGCGCAGGGTTTACAGTTAGTTCAAGAAACTTTAAACTGCTCAAGATTACTGAAGTTTAGTAACTATATATTATAGTATTCTAGTCTGTAGGCCTAGTGCATAAATTACAGTAAGGTAAGTAAACTATTTCATAGTCGAGTAGTCGGGTCAAGTCGAGGAAACAATTACGATCAACTCGACTTGTCAAAACATTTGATCGACTCTGCTTGCAAGTCGACCAAGATTGGTGGGGTTATACCGCAAGTCTTGGTCTTGGTCTTGGTCTTGCAAGACTAAGACCAGTATGAACAGTCATTTAACAAAACGCAAGAAGTTTAAAAATGCATCCAATAATTACTAATACAATTGCTTTAGTATTTACACGGTGTGAATGAGGCTTTACTGCTGTTTTCGACAATATTTTGACTTCCGGTTATTTACCATGGGATGATTTTTAAAAAACCACACTCGTGATTTGTACATTTGCATCCGGTGCTTGCATGAATAGCTGCTGTGTATGCCAGCGAGTTCAGCATCTGTAGAATGTATTTTTTCACATGGCGGAATTTTTATGAGGTTATGTCTTGGGCACGTATTGGTCAGAAATTTCTGAGCGAATTGGCTTTTATAAAATGCAACAGGCATTTCAAAAGCATTTCGCATGAAGGACTTTTGTAAACACGAATTCGGAATTCTCTGCAGTCTGCATTTAGAGTTGTTTTGCTTGAATAAAATAAAAGACTCATGTTTTCATTAAAAAAGGGAGTAGTCCATTTGACAATTTTTTTTAGTAAGGAATAAAAGTCTCAGGCATGGGCGGCGATCCCGGGGGGGTCGCAGGGGACAAGACCCCCACCTTTAAGAGTGGGGGGGGACACGCCATGCATCGGACCCCCCAAATTTTGAAGAAACACTAAAAAAAGGTCAATAAATGCAATAGTGTGTGAGGGAGAAAATGAGTTTTTAGTGCGTTTTTCGACCTGAAAAGTAGTTTGGAGCAGAAGTGTCCCCCCCCCAAAATAATGTGAAGAAGGAGAAATTGTTTGGAGACGAATAGCTAATAAAAAGTAGTGAGTTATTTATAAGGTATGGTTTTTTAAGAAGTCATGAAAGTAGGTTGAGGACTAAAAAAAAAGGTCATAAAGTTTTTCTGTGGATGAGATGACATTTTTTTTGGCAACAGACCATGGTCGATTTTATGCAAAGTCTTTGTAATTTGGTCGGGGCTAAAGTACAAAAAAAGAAAAAAGAGGGTGATGACTTAAAAAAAAATCATAAACTTTTTCGAGAGATGAATTTGTACAAAAGTGGGGAAGATTATGTTTACAAAATTTTTGGGAGATGAATTCCTAAAAAAAGGTCATCGACCAGACTATGGCCGACTTTGTCCCCCCCCACCTCTCAGACAAGATCGCCGCCACTGGAAGTCTGGATATGATTGTGAGTTTTTAGGGTCTCGGTCTCGGTCTTGGTCTTGAGCTTAAAATTAGGTTAAGTCTAATTGGTCTCGGTCTTGCTCTTGAGGTTGAAAATCTTGGTCTTGGTCTTGAGGTTGAAAGTCTTCCAAGGATGCGTATTAATTAACACAAAAGTGATCCCCTTATTCTCTCCTCTTTAAGCCATTCTGTTATTATCGTGCTTCTGTAATCTGTTGCGTTATTTGTCAACTGGATTTATCGAATTAAACAAATATTGATTGATTGATTGATTGATTAAGTCGAAGATTTTCCACCAACTCGGCTTGGCCGAGTTTCGACCAACTTTATCGATTGACTCGATCGATCACGAGGTATAGAACAAACGGCTAATCCTGTGTCTATCCCTCCTGTTAGTATACCCCCTCCACTGCCCACCAGTCTGGGGAGGCGTAGCCTACCTAGTGCCTGTAGACCCTACTCGTATACTCGAAACTTTACATGTGTGACAACAGTTCTTTAAATTAGAAACAAACAGCTTGTGAATAACTGATAGGCTAGGCTTTAGGCTACCTGCACTCGGATAGGTTGCCAGTTAGCTTTTAATTATTAATTTGTTAACTCTTGCGGTTAGAACTATGATGTAAGAAATACCATGGTTATTTTACAATTATTTTCAACTGCTGGGGGGCTCGATAGCGCATTGGATAACATCTGGCGTAGAGTGCGAGAGGTAGGCTACAGAGATCGAGTCCCATAGGCGGACATGCTTTGCAGGCTGCAATTTGCGCCGTGTATTGCTCGCTGTCTGTTCTGTTAGTAGGCCCTAGTTAAGATTTATCGCATAACATGTACATGTACAGCGCAGTGCGTTTGCAGGCGCTTAATTAAGAATAAATATTAATAATAAATATTAATATAACATTTTGGCAGTTTTTTTTCTAGAACCGGTGTTCATGTCAACCCTTGATCAGAAGATATTTTTTCTTCCGGTTGTCTTGTTAAAATGGCGTACATGGACGCTAATAACGTTCGTAATTAAAATACTAATATTCATAGAGTCGTAAAGGTTGGTTATGATAATTTTACAGTCAATGGAAATGCTATTTCTGCTAAGTGCAGGTTTTGTCATGAAAAACTATGGTGATTTTGAAGAAGGTGATGGTTTGAATTTCCAACTTCTGGAAATGCAGCAAAAGCAGTTCTCAACAAACCTGTTCAACACATAGGCGCCGACTTGCTTTTGTCTCTGGGTGCCTGGGTCCTCCCTCCCCTTCCCTTCACCCTTCCCACTCCGAGCGCTCTCCTTAGGTAGGTGAATTTTAGCGGATTTTCGGATAAAGAAAATTGTTTACTTGTCAAAGGTTACAAGGTTAGAAAAAGTATTGGAAATCGATGACGACGTTCCAGCGTTATTTTTTTAAATATGAAATACAGAAATAATTTATTTATGTACGGACTGTGATTGTAAGATCATGCAATGTTGGGTAGGCCCTATTTGTGTTGTAGTTGTACTTCTCAAGTTGTGAGATTACTTAGTCGTAAAAATTTGAATTTAAGGTCCGAATTCTTCCGGGTGCAAAGCACCCACTGAACTATCTCTATGGGTGCATTCGCACCCAAGGCTCCCAAGAAGTCGGCGCCTATGGTTGAACATGTGTTTAGTTGCGGTGGTTTAAAATCAAGACAGCATCGATTGAATATGAGTTACAAGGTGCTCACATTGCTAATATTTCTCCAGAGCAATTCTAAAATGAGTGCATGTGAACTACCTGGATAGGTGATTGTCGCAACTGTTTTTTCTTTAGGCCCTCAAGAATGTAGAATTTGCAATAACTATTTATTTTTAGTATTAAAAAATTTTTTAACGTGCGCAACGTCACACAGAAATGTGAATCTGAGGCACATCTTATCCTTATCGTATGACTTGATCAGTGGTGCTGTATCGTTGACTTGGCCTTGATTGTTCAAGAAATACATATCTCCTTGTTCTTGCGGTAGCCATGTGCACTTGACCATAACCAATTTTTCACAACAAGTTAAAAGAGGTGTAGACTTACTAATGGAGTCTTTGCAGCAATATGAAAATAAACACTTTTTATTGTAATAATTGTTGCAGAATGGCTGGTATTGAAGCTACAAGAGTCAGTGACTGCCCAGTATGTCTTGGAACATTCAAAGATCCGCGTGTTTTGCCTTGTGGTCATACTTTCTGCCTGGGCTGCATCACGGAGCGTGGAAGAAGCAAAGGTTCAGATCCAGACTGCCCAAACTGTAGGTCAAAGTTTCAAATTCCGTCAAACGGGTTTGAAGCTTTGCCAATAAAGTATTCTTTAAATTCAGTGCTGCATGAGAGTGCCAGCTTAGTAGGTGAAAGTAAAGCTAAAGGGACAAAAGGATCATGTAAGAAGCACAGTGGTGAAGAATTGGTTCTTTACTGTGTACAGTGCAATGTGGTAATTTGTCTTGATTGTTTGGAAGATGACCACAAAACACATGATTACTCTAAGATAAATAGATTTGCTAAAGAGGCACGGTCGCAATTCGAAGGTTACATGAAGAACATTAAACCCATCTTGTCTCAGGTGACAATCCAGAAGTCTGAGGTAAAAGAGGAGACAAAGAAATTTTGTAATCTACTAGATAAATCTGAATTGGCAATCAATGAAGAGTGTGAAAACATAATACAGCTTGTCAACAATCACAGACGTTTACTTCTGGAGGAGCTGAGTAATGAGAAACAAAGAGTTGCAAAAGACTTGAAGATGAGAACGGATGAAATTGAAACAGAACAGCTCAGACTTGCAAGTTTCAACACTCGAATAGAAGAATTGTTACAAGGCGCAGATGAAGCAACGCCTTTTGACATAGTCTGCCAATACAAAGACTTCAAAGATAGCTTTGACAAATTAAAACAGACAAAACCACAAGCCATGGGACAAGTCAGTTTTACAGGGATCGAATTTATACCAGGTGATTTCAAGGATTTCATCAGTGGAAGAGGAAATATAATTGGAAGACTTCACAAGGAATCTGATTGTAAGTATATAATTTGTACAGCTCTGCTGATCTTGCTACATGGTCATAAATTAATTAAATTTGCAGTTAGATTGACTGTGTATGAAACATGGCCTTTAAAGGTGGTAGATTGTACAGTAGATTTAATGGACCAGTATTGTGGAATTCATTAGCTTCTTTTTCTTTACACGGTTGGAAACAACAACAAATGCACAACAAATAAGTCTCAAAACACATTGTCATAATCTGTAATTGCAAAGTAAAGGGGTATGATGGATCAGTTAGTGGAACTTATTTCTATCCCTTCAAAGCAGTTTAATAATATAGGCTATAAATAAAACATATGTGTCAGTACATGCATGTGAACAATTTAGTAGCTCCTTTGTGATTAATTTTCCAAAGCAGTTCTCGCTCATGTTACCTTGCTGTTATCTGAGATATAAGCTAGGAAATCAACAAAATGAGAAATATTGAATATTTCTTAAGTTGAAACATTTTGAATAAAAAAGTTTGTATCTATTCAGTTGCCCGGTTACAAACTTTTTTTGGATTTGTGTATTTCTGATTGCAAAACGTGAAAATCCACGCTAGCCTAAAGTGTGCATTCTATAGCAATTTTTTTCAACACAAAATTGATTCCTGTAATGCTTTTTACTGTTTTATACATAATCTGTAAAAAGTTTCAAAGTTCTGACTTTCAATCAATCAATCACTTAACGTTTGATTGTCAACCTTTGAGAACCAATACATAACTGAAAAAGACACAGTAAAAGAAAAATTTGTAACAAGTCCTGGTACATCGGCAGCCAGTAGGGCCCCAGAAGGGATAGCAATCCCGCTTAGAGAGGGACCCCAGTTGCCAAACAGATAATTTTATAACGGTACGAACAATAACAGAAAAACTTTAGTGCAGATTACTGAACTGAGAATTCACAATGGAATAGTTAATAAAACAACAAGAACTTACAAATGCTTAACTATTAATCTTAGCTACTGACAGCTGTTTAGCCTACAACCGACAATTTACTTCGCATTTATTAATAATAATAATTATATTCTTTATTATTTCAAACCGACAAACGCAGTAAGATTACATTGAAACATGAAAGTACAATCAATATCTTAATTAACACACGGTTTGGCAGCCATGCAAGGCGCCGCCCTACAGAGGGGTTACGGGAGTCCAACCGCATACCTTATGCTCTCCTGGCCATGAGTGTTACTACTACTCTATCCCACCTCCCCATTGAAATTAAGTGCATCTTAAATTTTTTTCAAATATGTGTAGATTTGGTGCGTTTTTAATATTTAGAGGAAGTGGGATCCAGATTAAAGGACCCATAAACCTTATAGAAAATCTTCGAGCACTTGAACGCGCGTGTATATTACGATACATTTTAGAATTTCTAGTTTTGTATGAGTGAATTTCAATGCCCTGCTGAAAGAAGCTTCGATAAATATTCGGGAGGAGATTATTGTTGTAACGATAAAAGAAGTCACACATCTGCAACATTTTAATCTGATGAAGCTTAAGGATGTGGAACTCAAGAAACAAGGAACCAGTATGGGATCTACGAGGGACTCTAGCAGAGGCGTAACTTTGGTCTAAAAAGTGGGGGGTACCATTTTCTTATATGCACGAAGCAAGGCGGAGACTGCGATCTCTGGGGAGGCACAATAATAAAATTTTCATTGGCATTGTTAAAAAAGTGGGGGGTACTGTACCCCCCAGTTCAAAAAGTGGGGGGTACTGTACCCCCAGTCCAAAAAGTGGGGGGTACGGGTACCCTTCGTACCCCCCACAAATTACGCCTATGGACTCTAGCAATTATTCGTACAGCTCTTTTCTGCAATAATACTAATTTATTCAATCTTGAAGCATAATTTGAGGCCCAAACCAAATTACAGTAAGACAAGTAAGGGTATATATATTAACGAGTAATAGAGTTGAGTACGAATAGACTTCGGAGTACGAATTGACTTCGCGAGTATATGCGCCGCCCTGGACAGAATACCCGCACTTTTTTGCTATTTTTCTAGAGATAAACTTAATGGGATCAGTCCAAGTCAAATGCTGATCCACGTATATACCAAGGAACTTGGTTGAAACGACTTGTGTTAAGTTGAGGCCATTAATTGATATCATAGCGGAGTCACAAGGGGAGATTGTTTTTTATATGATTCAAACACGATGAAGGAAGTTTTGTCTAGATTTAAGGATAGCTTATTCACAGCAAACCAGTCAGCAACCAATTTAAGCTGGGCGTTAACAGTCTGCGTTAGAGTCAAATACGATTTATGGGAATAAAAAACGTTTGTGTCGCCTGCAAACGAAATAAAAGTTAGTATGGAGGATGAATTGGGCAGATCATTTATAAAAAGAAGGAATAGGAGAGGACCGAGGTTCGAGCCCTGGGGATCTCCATACTTAACACGATAGAGATCAAATAGTGATCCATTACAAGAAACGCACTGATAACGATTTTCAAAGTAACTTGCAAACCAGTCAAACTGAGTGCCTCTGATACCATAATTTGTTAATTTACTCAGAAGAATATTGTGATTAACGGTATCAAAGGCCTTTGCCAAGTCAAAGAATATACCAATAGAGTATTCATTATTTTCAAAGGCCTACCTCAGGCCTTTGAAAATAATGAATACTCTAATGACAATTTCGGTCTTGTCATGCATGCTCATTAGTGGCATGAGGGGGAGTGGCCCGCCTGGAAAACACGTTGAGAGTGAAAAAGGATGTGCGACTTTTCAATAAACTTACTAAGTTTATCGTACATTACCATCTCATAGGATTTTGAGAAAAAAAGGAAATAGGTCGGTAATTTGATGGGTTATCTCTTTCCCCCTTCTTAAAAACTGGAACAACCTTTGCAATTTTTATGGCCTGAGGAACAATTCCAGAATTTAACGAGCTGTTAATAACTGCAGATAATATGAAGTGAAAACTTAAATTCTTAATGCTTGCATGTTAATTTTGATGCAGCAAGACCTACAGTTGAAAGATGTCAGGTTATACGAAAAGACCTTGGTCCCAGCAGTGAACAAGTTGACCTTTCCCTTTTGCAGAGGGTTCCAATTGATCAAAATGTCTGGTATTACCTGAAGCGTAAGCACCAAGACAGGTTGTTCTGTATTGCCAAACAATACATGTGCATCTCACGGGTTGTTTGTGAGATTTCAAATGAAGGAATGACACATTGTTTAGAAGTTGCTCCTTACTCACAAGACGATTCCATTGAAGCCAGGAAACATGTGGATGATGCTGTTGAATTATTTGGCCAGCTCTATCAAAAGGTTTTAGAGTTAGGAATTGTCAAAGAAATTCTTAAAATTCCTGTGGCATTTAGTCAAAATATGCCTCAGAGACTAATTGCTATGCTGGAAGAAATGGGTGTCTTCTTCTTACGAAGTGATGATCCCTGTATAATTGGACCAAGAGCTCGCATGGAAGATTCGAGACAGAAAGTCTTCGACTTTATCAGTGGACATCATAGCAGCCCAGCACAAACGCAACTAAATGACAATTTCGGTCTGGCACAAGCATCAGGAACTGACCGTGTTGGATTATTTACGTTTAAGACAGGCTGTGGCCTAACAGTGCATGTGTCTAAAGGTAAGTGTTTCATAGTTTAGTTTAGGGCTTACAGCAGTTTATGCTAGCACCTATGAAATGTTGCTAGACTGGCTTTAAAAAAATATATTGAGATCAGTTGCAATATCCTTAGCTCTAATTTCAATAGGCCAGATTCTCATTTTGATACATGTTTCATTAGAGCATTATATTTGGAAAGAACATGGATGTGGATCCGGTATTTAATATAGTTTGTTAAGTAGGCGTGAAAGCCCTACAGAGCAACTGTCTGAGAGAGGCTTAAACCTACACTATCCAACATATCTGATGAGTTTCTGCTGAAATGGCGGTATATAAATTTGTTATTGCACTTACAAAGAGCACTAAATCTATCAGCCATGTAGGATATTTCCTTTTCATAGGTCCTTATCCTGTACGTTGGGCTGGTGGAGGATAAATTTCAGTTAGATGCCTACATGCAGAGAATTTTTTGATGAACACTTTTGACATTGCCCACTTGGGCAGATATATTTGTTTTGATATTTCTGCTTCACCTATGTCCCCTAGCGGCTAGCCAACTCAGCTATGATGAGTACACTGACTACACATAGTTGGTGGAAAGAAGAGATTGCGAGAGAGAACACCCGCCCTCATATGCCGTGGCTAAGAAAATGAAGTCGGTAGCACTTAATACCCATGGCTGCCTCTAGGGGAGGGGTTAGCTTAAGGGACTGTGCCTCT